>CM033036.1:16815758-17169270 GCA_019207045.1 Branchiostoma floridae x Branchiostoma belcheri
GAGGAGGATGAGGAAGGTAAATATCTCCCATCTCCGTGAAGTGTTCTGAGTTAAGGGTATTCCTTCCTCCTCCAGCATATAGCTCACTGTATTATCCTAATAAATTCCTATGTTATCATAAATTCATTTGATTTTGTGGCGGTTTTATTTCTCAGTAGGAGGGAAAGGAGGTTTTCGTGGTGTTTTAGATTTCGGAAGAAATTCTGTAGTACAGTACGTAGTAACACATTGGGAATACATATTCCCTATGTCATAAATTTGCAGTGGAGATGATTTGATGAAAATGGCCAAAACAAAACTGCCTGGAACATCTGAAGATGTATTTGGTGAACTCTTATTGAGAGGAAGTAGCTTCGTACAGGATAAGTCTTGTAATATCGTCCCATCTCATCACATGCTCCTGATCGTGGGTATCCCAACATGATCTTTTGGAACACTTATGTGTCATGTTTGAATTAGAACTAAAGGATTCAAGTCAACCTGGAGTTGGCCTGGTGTCTGGAAACTTATTGTCCCCATGTCATTTAATGTTCCCCTGAATTACATGAAATGCAAAGAAAATGGTTTCATCAAACAAAATACTAGTAGGTTCTCATATATCTAACAAAGCCTTGAGTTAGCTACATTTGTATGCCGTGCCTTGTTGAGACAAGACATTGCATGTTAAATAACATGTAAAAAAACATAACAATCAGCCACCAATGCATACATGCAAATTCAGCCAAATAATACACAAATCTTGTAATTGTGATGGTATTTGTCTCTTCAGCAAGAGTGTGTTGTTTCGTTAAACTGCCATGACTGCGTGACAATCATGTGACACTTTTTTTTATTGGGCATATTTGTTTTTATTAACACACTTTTTTTAAGAATGTATGCAATACTAAGCATGTGTAACTGATAGATGTCTATACTGATTATACATGTATATTGTGTGACACATATTATATGTACTTCCATGTGTATGTAACTTGGAAATTATTGTATACATATACCTTATCTTCAATCTTGCATGAAGATTTGTTAGTCTCTTTGCCTTATGCATGCAAGGTGAGATGCATGGTCCTTTTCCCTGCATGCACTTCTAAGTGTCAAATCAAATGTACAGATTGTGCCACCTTGCAGTTTGTGAGGCATGTAATGTTTGTGAAGTTTAACCATGCTTGTGCAGCTCTTACGAACACTTTTCCTTCTCTTTCATGTATGAAAAATAAAGGAAAGGTTGAGGGTAAGTTTGTCTTTTATCGGGGTATGACCAGCAAACCTGCAATTTGCAGGCACAAGCTGATTGTAGAGTCACAAGAATGTCTTAGAAATTAAAATGAAAATTAGAGGTTATAGTAAAGATGTTTATTTATCTTGTCTGCTCCCTTAGTAGTACTATAGGATGAGCCGGGTATCAATTGATTTTGAGTCTGTTTTTTTTTTCATGTTCAGACTCACAGTGTTTTTGGACACTGTTATGGTATTATGTAAGGTGAAGTGAACACGTTGTTGTTTTTCTTTTTCCCAATTTCCATAAATCCTATAATCTTTTCTATATAACCGCAATAACCATTCATTTTTGGTCTGCTGCCTTTCAGATATTGAAGACAATGTGTCAGACCTGATTAACGATGATGATGATGAAGAAGAGATGGAGGGAGAGGAGGAGCCTGGGCCTCGGTCCCGGTCGCGGTCCCGATCTCGCTCCAGATCCGGTAGTGAGGCGTCTGCAGGGGAAGACTCTGAGGGAGAGATCGGTGGGAAGAAGAGGAGAAGAAGATGTAGGGCACTTACCACCAATCAAAATCTGTATTGTAATTAATGTAAACATAGACAAAGTTGATGTGTCACAATCTCTCTGAATATTCCAGGTCTTTAAAACTTACTCTAGCTATGTCAAGTTCCGAAAAGTCCAATTTCAACAGTTTACACACGGCAGGAAATTTCAAAACAATGCTGCCATCTCAATTCCTCATGACATTAATTCAGGAACACTTTAATTTTTTTGTTAGCACAGGCTTAAAATGAACCAAAATCTTGTTATTTGACCTGTCTGAAAGTCTACACCCTATACACTGCTACATTTTCCATCGAAAGGCCTTTACAAGTCTTGCATAGGGTAGAACACTGCATGTTGTAAAAATGGACCCTGGGCACATTTCTCTCTTAAAAATATCATTTATTGATCATTATTGTTGATTTTGCTTGTCCACAGCAAGCATTGATGACCGACTGGAAGATGAGGACTATGATCTCATCGAAGAAAATCTGGGTGTCAAAGTCAAAAGGGTAAGAAGAAATCATTGTTGGTAGTGCATGTGACATGATGATAATGTAAACTGATTCACCTTTTGATTACTGTTGTCAAACTGCAAGGGATTAGGATATTATTTGTGAGATGGAAAATATACTACGTCATTTGTATAAGCAAAAAACAGCTAAACAGATGTGTAGGATTGTCTTTTTCAACTTTTCATCTTTTTTTTACTCTTGGCATGCAGAAACGATTTCGACGTGTGCAAGCCCTGTCAGATGATGAAGAGAGCGACCGAGAGGTACAGGAGGAAGAGGCACAGGAAGAGGACAGGGAGGCCATCGAGAAAGAGCTGTTTGAAGGAGCTGAGGAGGGCTCTGAAGGGGTAAGAAATGTTGAAAGAGTGAAAATAAAAGGTGAAGAAAACATCACTGTACATCAAAAGTGTCAATTGCAGTACTGGCATTATATATTTGATTAAAATCAGATGAAACAGTTAAAAATTCTTCGGTTAATTTTTGTTCTGATGTTATTTCTATATGTACACAGTTCTGTCAGAAATTTAGAGCATAATGGTGCTAGGAAGATGCGTAACTCCCTACACAAGGGACCTAGGACAGAAACTTGTATAGCATTCTGGTGCCATTATTCCACAGTAGGGTGAGAACTCTGATACAGGAGTATAGCTAGTAGAAAGTAAAAGTTTTGATGCAGACGATGAATCTTTAAAATTTATCCTTCCAACTACCTAGGAGGGGAGTGTGAAGGATCGCCCCCTACCCCCTCATGAGGAAACTCCATTCCAGGAGGAAGAATCAGGATCTGAGGATGAAAGTAAGTTTGTTTGAGACTGGTTTGTTACTTTTAACCTCCTCCAGCAAAATTGATAGTACACAGTGCAGATTCAATCTGTTTTGATGAGACATCAGTCAAACTGATTGCAGGCCAGTTTTATGCTGACCTTGGCGATGCTTAAGTCAACAACCATATTCCCTTTATTGCACTAACTAATCAAACTTCACATTAAGGCAATTTTTACTTACATTCTTCTTACGATCTTTCCCACTTTTAGTTGATGACTTCATTGTGGATGATGACAACCAACCCATCAGAAAACCCAAGGGCAAACGCAAGTTCACTGATGCGTGAGTCATCCTCCTTTATCTCTTTAATTCTCTTAAATTCAATATTTTCTAAGGCTATAGTTGTTAAAGTCTCGCAGTTTATAGTAGAGTAGATTCATCCCTCAACCTACCGACATCTTGCACATCTCGCAGTTCAAGTATTAAGAGAAAGGTACCTTCTAATCTACAGGGCCCTTCAGGAGGCACAGGACATCTTTGGAGTTGAGTTTGACTTTGAGGAGTTTGAGCAGTTTGGAGACGAGTATGAGGGAGAGGAGGAGGAGTTGTATGATGAGGTGAGAATGGCATCTTCTCGAAAATACACAAAAGTACACTCTCAGATCATGATTCATAGAGATTTATTTTCTGTGTTTGGTGCATTTTTATAACATTGTACACAATGAAGAATATCTATGTTTGTTTTTCAGTATGAAGAAGAAGGAGAGGAGGGAGTGAAAAGAGTGAAGAAACCTGGCAAGAAGAAGCTTGCCAAGAGGAGCATCTTTGATGTAAGCAGTTTTGACTCTGCTTTCATGCTATCTTATAGTGTTGTAATACATTTTGGCTTCATATTTTGTTCCATGCTCTGTGTTGATGTTGATAGCGATGTTATCCTGTATTGTGTACATACAGGTCTATGAGCCTAGCGAGTTGGAACAGAAGCACTTCACTGATCAGGACAATGAGATCCGTACGGCGGACCTGCCGGAGAGATTCCAGTTGCGTACGATCCCGGTCCGACCTGCGGAGGAGACAGAGCTGATGGAGGAGGCGGAGTGGATCTACAAGTATGCCTTCATGACTCTCCCCATCTCCATGCAGGTGAGATGTCAATCATGTTTCTAAGATTTAGTGCCAGATGAGTCCATTCTGTATCTGCATCATAGATGTGTAGAGTCAACATCATCATCATCCGGGCGTGCTGGTTGCACGGATGGACATGACTCTCTTCCTCCATCCTTCCCTATCCTCCATAGCCTTGGGCAGTACTTCAGCCAATCAGCCAGCATCATCACAGATTTGATGTACATATGTTTTGCGTGGTCTACCTCTGCTTGCATGACCGTGTTTGGGAGTCCACAGCAGAACGTCACTAATGATCTCATTTTTACTCCGCCATGTGTGACCACCAAACCTCACCCTTCTTTCTCGTATGACTCTCGTATGGAGAGTCAGCACTTACGTGTAACTGACAGCAAAATTGTAGCCCCCACTGGCAGCATTCAGATCTAGACTGTTGACTTGACTGGGACTCCAAGTTGCTCCTTTTTGGTCCAAAACAGTATTGCTAGCCTCTAGATCATTGTGTGCCATCATAAGGTACGTGGATGAAAAGCTGAAATATTCTTTCCCCTGCAGGAGTTTCCAGATAAGCCAGAGGAGGGAGGTGGTTATGGTTCCATGTATAGCAGGAAGGAACCCAGTACTGTAGGCAAGATCAGGGATGCTCTCAATTTCATCAGAAACCAGCATTTCGAGGTAAGGCTGTACTTTAATCACACATCATATACATATACAGTCTCATACATGCTAACATACAGACAACAGACGAGCAGTTATACATCTCACTCACTCACACTCACTATCCATGGTTTGATTATACTGCTACTAGGATCCCTATATATCTATGTATAATTATGGTCTGATCAATGTTTTTAGACTAAAATATGCATCCAAGCTACTACATCCTGTGTGCTATTAAAGCTATAACTATTAATATGTTTAAATGATTTGGAACATAGACAAAAATGACATTACTATAGTGTGGTGATTATACTTGTTATTCTCCAGGTACCATTCATAGCGTTCTACAGGAAGGAGTATGTGGAGCCAGAACTGAACATCAACGATCTGTGGAGGATTTGGCAGTGGGACGAAAAGGTATCAACTGTTTCTTTCAAGTATAGACTATGTACCGTGGCTTGCTTTCCAATATGATTCCCACACTAGTTTTGTGCCAGCGGCTCTCATATGAAATAAAATCATGCATTGTCCTAATCTCTAAATATCTGATTTGTCCTATACCTGGCAGAAATATATGGATTACTTAATATAGAAAAAATAAATTTGAAAGAGAAAATCCTTTCCTGAGAATGGCCAATAATTGCATCCTGTTCTTCTTAAGACTTTCCCAGGGCTGTCTCTACGACCCATCTCCCCGTCCTGGGAAGGAAATTTGCTAGTTAGGATGGACAAAAATTTCAGTGCATCCGTCCCTGAAATCTGAACTTCAGCACACAAAATTGATGAAAGAGTGTTTTCATAAGCTTACAATGGCAGATTTTACAAGGAAGATCAGCAACATTGACTCCCAAACAATGAGAGGGACAGAAAAAGTTCAAAGCTGAAGACAGCCCTGCTCTTTCCTCTAATCCCATCCTTCCCTATTCCAGTGGACGCAGCTGCGGAACAGGAAGCGGAACATGACGCGCCTGTTTGAGAAGATGCAGACGTTCCAGTACGAACAGGTGGCGGCAAACGACCCGGACGCACCACTCCCCGAGAACATGCGCCCGCTCACACAGGCAGACCTGGACAAGTTAGAATCAACTTTGATGTTTTTTTTAGTATATATTACAGTAGAAGCCAGTCAATTGCACAATGGATTATCACACACTTCTATTAATTGCACAGAATCCCCAAAACCCAAACTGTTGCTGTCCAGTTGGATAACTTCTCATTGTTGTACCACCGGAATAATTGCACAAAATACGCTGGCAAATGAGATGCAGTTAAACGGCTTCTACTGTATTATCGTAAGAAATAATTTCCTAGCTTTTACCTCTTATGTCATATTTGGTAGCCAGTATTGGGCTAAGTGGTAATGATACAGGGCTCAAAGTTCATTTTTGGGAATAGGAGCATTTATACGCCTAATTTAAAAATTCAATGCACAACATATAATGAAGTATAATGTCAGCAAAGCCTAACAGGGTAGACAAGCAAATTCTTTCTGGCACTCCAGTGTGAAGAATATGCTGTACATTACTAATGTGTGAAGATACCTGTTTGTGCGTAATTGTACACAAATATCTAGGTTCACCTGTGAACTTACTGTCAAAGTTTTGTGTGTACCGAAGTGCATATTTTGAACAATTAGATACATTAGTTATCATATCTTATACTTTGCTTCAGACTGAATGAAGTCCAGACTATGGAAGAACTGAGAGACGCCTACATGCACTTTCTGCTGTACTATGGGCGGGACATCCCCAGGATGCAGAATGCCGCCAAGAAGAAGAAGAAAAAGAAGAAGAGGAAGCCCAAGAAGGAGCGAGCTGAAGGGGAGGAGGGGGAGGATGTGGAAGTGGAGGAGAGAGATGGGGAGGAGGAGGAGGAGGAGGAAGAAGAGGAGGAAGAGGAGGAGGAGGAAGCAGATACAGCACAGTTGAAACAAGCTTCTAGAAGAGACATGTACTCCATCTGTGAAACAGCAGGACTAGGTAAAGAACTAAAAACTACATCAGATTCAGAGTAAAACTAGGAAGGCAACATTTTGCAAGAATGCAGAATGTTTTCCTTCTAGCCTTGTGTCAAGCTAGTTGATACAATACAATACCATTAGACTCGTCCCAAAGTAGTGTGTGCAAGGGAAAAATATAGGTGCCATGAATGGGGGTATCTGAGTAGCCTGACTTGATAGCCAGCCAAGGTAGACAGCACAGCCTTTGCCTTAAACCTTTTCTGCTGGGAGGAAAAAAATGCACCAGGAAAAACAATATGTCTTCCTGGAATGACTAAGACTGGAAGGATTCTGGTCAAAGTTCTCTGTAGCTCTAGATTTTTTTGTTGATCCTTCCATAATTGCAGTTCTGCTTACTCCCTGTAGGTGGCCTTGCTAAGAAGTTTGGCCTGACTCCGGAGCAGTTTGGGGAGAATTTGCGGGATAACTACCAGCGCCACGAGACAGACCAGTACCCTGCTGAGCCCAACGATCTCTCCAAGGAGTTCGTCAACAGGTACTGGTACTTAAAACTGTTGAAAAAATCTAACTGGCTATGAATTCCTTTATTTGCATACATGCAGTAGCAACATTTGTGATAAATCTACACTAGAAGGTATGTGTATGTGTGTGTGTGTGGTGATGGGATCATGTGGCATGACTGCAGGATGTTCGGTCCCAAACCAGAGGTCCTGTGGTCAGATCCTGTTATGCTACGTGCCATGATCTTGTGGCCTTGGGAAAGACACTTCACACAACTTTCTTCCCACTACCCAGGTGTAATAATGGGTTCCTGACTTTGGTTGGGGAGTTAAAAGATGATTCGAGGAGAGGATTGGGGTCTTTCCTCCCAATATAGTGCCCAAGAAACAATGAATAACATCCCACTGCCCCTATGGCGTTCAAAGGGCTGTGAGACTCCCTTTACCTTCATCTACCTTTACACTATAATAGTATAAAGAAGCTATCTGCTGCACCACTCTGCTGGAATAGTAGACTTTGTGACAATCTGTTGACAATTGTGATTTTTCAGTCAATTTCCATCTGAGGAGAAAGTCCTTCAAGGGGCGCGGCACATGGTTGCCATGCAGTTGTCACGGGAACCTCTCGTCCGACAGTGTGTCCGACAGACGTACTTTGAGAGGGCCAAAGTCTCCACCAAGCCCACCAAGAAAGGACGCAAGGTGGGTTTTATGTTATTTCCAGTCATTATATTGTTGTCCAATACACCAATCCTTACTCTCTTCAATTCAACCAATGATGGAATGAATATTACTTATTAGCAGTTCAACCAATGACAGAGTGGCTGCATGTCAGTCAAAATTTTTGCACTTTTCTGTATTTTTTTTTAGTTTCCTAAGTTTTGTTGGAGGCAGGCGGGGCAAATGATGTTTTTCTATGTCTGTAAATGTATTCTTCAACCATTGAAATTGATATGATAATAACTGCATTGTACAACAATTGTCCAAGGTACAAAGTATGGCATCTACTGGTACATAACTACTGTTCCATAAGTCTAATATTTGAGGCTGTCCATGTCTATTCCAACAGGAAATCGATGAGATGCACTACGGTTACACCTTCAAGTACCTGAAGAACAAGCCAGTCAAGGACCTGACGGGAGACCAGTTTCTCAAGATGACGATTGCAGAAGACGAGGGCCTCCTGAAGACACACGTGTCCATAGATGGAGAGACGTAAGTGTGGTGTATTTTTCTCATGTAGACCATTGTGATCCTGATCATTTTTATAAAGTTGAAAAGATGCTGAGTAACTATAAGCCTTAGAAGGAAAATGTTTGCACCTTTTTTTGCCATGGTGAATTACCAGTGAAGAAATGGCTGCAAAAATCATGAAATTAAAGATACTCCAAATATTTAAAAATTTACCAGAAAAGGACCCAGCGTGGAGTGTTGGATGTCACGTGTCAATAAAGCCTGTTTATTAGTTTAATTATTACATAGATGATTAGTTCCAGCCACAAGATGACAATTGACCAGAGTTTTCGAGCTAATTAGATCCTTTTTAATGTTCTTGTTGTTTTATTTTTCTTTCAGCACCCAGTCGTACTTTGAGGAGATCAAGCAGCTGTACTACCGTGACGAGTTCAGCCACCTGGTGCAGGAGTGGAACACCCAGCGCACCATGGTGCTGGAGCGCATGCTCAAGTTCATCCTCTATCCACAGATGGAGAAGGAACTCAGGTCCAAACTGGTACAGGAGTCGAAGGACGGTATCATTAAGGTGAGGAGACAAAACCTCTGGGATATGTACATTAGAAGTACCTAGATGGTGTTCTGTAGACCATGTTTTACTCCACTGTAAAGGAGTATGTCATTGGGGTGAAGTTTCATAATCTGATTGCTGTGTTACCTCTGTCAAAACAAAGATACTTTGGTCTTTGTTTTTGTTGTCTAATGTCCATAGTTTTAGATATTGATGAGTGACAAGACGTGACACAGAAGTTGATGTAAACAGAGACTGTCAGGATGGGAAAGTTGGTTGGCCCGGGTTCATAATTGATCCCACAGGATGGGAAAGTTGGCTTGGCTAGGTTTAAAGTTTATCCCACAGGCTTACAAAAAAACACATAGACAGAATGCACAGAATTCGTGAGAAATTAATAAATTATGAATAAAACAAAATATTCTGATCTTTGATTTCTTGTTCCGTCTTATCGCAGTCGTGCTGCCGTAAGCTGTACAACTGGCTGAAGGTTGCTCCCTACCAGCCTGAGCAGCAGATCGAGGAGGAAGATGAGTACATCGAGGGCATGGGCTCCTCCAAGGGGCTCCGAGTCATGGGGCTGGCATACTCCTCAGACTGGTGAGGAACCTCCTTAGTGTTTACTTTTTATTCATAACAAAGATATTATACACGTTTTCATGGATTCTTTAAATTAAAGTAATTAGTAATTGTAACAATAAAAATATACTCTCAATGCATTTAAGTTCGATGGGATTTAATTTCGCGGTAGCGGGAAAAGGGACTTTTCGCGGTTTTAAGTTCGCGGTAGCACCATGCACTGTAGTCTCTTACTGCCATGGAAAAATGTTCGTGGTGGTTTTAAGTTTGCAGTGAAGCAGTCACCAAAACCGCAAACATTACACCACCGCAAAAGTTTCTGCATTTACTGTATGCAGGCCAAATTGAATAGTACTTTTTCTTTAGGAATGTTGCTTGAATAAAAGTGTCTGATTCCTCCACTCAGGGACACAGCGTCCTTTGCTGCAGTGATAGATGGGGAGGGGGACGTGGTGGATTTCCTCAGACTTGCTCATCTGATGAAGCGTAGAAACGCCTACAGAGAAGCGGACAGAGAAAATAAGGTGATGAACTTGTGTTGAGCTGCAAGAAGAACGTTTTCTATCTCCTAGGTAACAGTTTGAATAGACTAAAAAACAGGTTGTCCTGAAGACTTGAATCTGCAACAAGGAAGTTTTCTCTCTCCTAGTTATCAGTGTTTGAATAGAACAGAAAACTCATAGTCCTGAAGATAGTGCATGAAACAGCTCTCTTGGGTATTTGAACCTTCTATCTACTGAAGTAGCCTGTTGACACCAGATGTGTATTGGTTACAGAATCAGACAGCATGGAGGCAGTTAAACTGTGTGAAGAGTCAATTCCTAAGCAGTGGTGATTTGGAAGTTCTTCTAACATGTTGTTTTCTCTTTACCAGTTGAGTGACATGGAAAGCATCAAGAATCTTATTCTCAACAAGAAGCCACATGTGATTGTCATTGGAGCTGAGAACAGGTAAAAATACACTCAAGAATTAAAGACTATATGACAACATTTGCTGACAAATTTCTTGAAAAGTGTTGACATCTGTTCTATATATACATTGCATGTACAAAGACTATTGATTTATTGCATTCTTGAATTTATATCTGACACTATTTTATACTGTATGATATATCAGTATGATGAATTGTCTGTTTTTGGAAGCTGGAAGAATTGGTTTACCTCCACAGGGATAACCTGTCATAAAGCTGAATTTACTTCAGCAGGGTAAGTGTTCAATAGATTAGCCCTCACTAACACATGATACCTGTGCTTGTCCAGGGATGCCCAGTCAGTGATTGACGATGTGAAGCTGTGTGTGAAGGAGCTGGAGGAGGAGGAGCAGCTGGCTCCCATCGCTGTGGAGCTGCTCGACAACGAGCTCAGCCGCTTCATCATGAACTCTCCTCGTGCAGAGGTCAGACAGGCTTCAACTTCTGTTAAAATGATTAGTTTATTTGTAAATTTTCGCTTCAAGGGCTAATTGTAACATGTAACAGTATTTAGAACAAGTGTATAGACTGTACTACCGGTACTCAAGACAACATTGGTGACAAGTGGAACAAGGGACTATACTAATAAGAAATACTATAATATATGGTATAATGTAAGCTTTTTGGATTTGACTTCTTTTTTTAAAGACAGTGGAAGATGAATGATGCTTTCTCTGTGTTAACATTTGTAAATACAAATACATTGAACACTGACACATTTCCTTTTTTTACTTTACAGGCGGAGCATCGTGACTACCCACCATTGCTGCGTCAAGCCCTATCGCTGGCACGGCGTATGCAGGACCCACTCATCGAGTTCTCCCAGCTCTGCGTCAACAATGACGACCTGCTCTGTCTCCGCTTTCACACGCTCCAGGTTAGTTAAGGACACAATATTGTCACCACAGTTTGTACATCAACCCACTTGCATAGAAGGAGTTTGTATCTGTATTCAAAAACACGTAACATTTTGCCATCTATCTGTGTCTCTATCAGGAGCAAGTGAGTCGAGAGGATCTTCTCCATGCCCTGGAGTTGGAGTTCATCAACCGTGTGAACGAGGTTGGGGTGGACATTAACCGCTGCGTGGCCAACAACCACACCACCACCCTGGCACAGTTTGTGTGTGGTCTGGGGCCCAGGAAAGCTGCATACATCTTAAAGGTCAGTCCAACTTTTTGGCAATACCTCAGTAGCAGAGCCTGTTGTATATATCTTATTTTACTTGGAATCTTACTGTAAGTAAAGAGCGTAAACAATTACATATGAAATCATGAATAAGTAGCTGATTTGAAGAAAGTAATAACTTGGAAGTGGGGCAACCTGAAATGTTGATGGAACAACCTGGCTTTTGACTCAGGTTGCTGCCTGAGCAACCTGGCTGAAAAAAGTATTTCGAGCACTGCATAATACCTAATCTTACTGTAGTGTAGAGACAAAAGATGCCAAAACAACAGCTTTCACCTGCACAACATGCGGCAAACTCTGTAGAGTCTATGGTCGAGCCCATCAGAACAGATCATCCAACAGGATGTAAAGAAGAAGAAGTGACAAAGTAAAGTAACAAATTTCTGTTATTGTTTCTGAAGGTGTTGAAACAGAACAATGCCCGGTTGGAGAACAGGAACCAGTTGGTGATGATGTGCCACATGGGTCCCAAGGTCTTCATGAACTGTGCAGGCTTCATCAAGATTGACACCAAATCACTGGGAGACAGGTAAAACATCTCTTATCAGCAAAACTCATTTTATTTCTCTTCATGTACTGTTGGCTTCCTGTTACAGTATCAGTCAAAAAAACTTTTCAGCGATCTGAAAACACCCCCAGTGTTTTTTCCAGCTTTATTCTTAATTTTTGTTTCTTCTTTGTTACCCCACAGTGAGCAGTACATTGAGCTGCTGGACGGTTCCCGGGTGCACCCGGAGACGTACGACTGGGCGCGGAAGATGGCGGTTGATGCGCTGGAGTACGACGAGTCTGCGGAGGACGCCAACCCCGCCGCTGCGCTGGAGGAAATCCTGGAGACTCCGGAGAGGCTGAAGGATCTGGACTTGGACGCCTTCGCAGAGGAACTGGAACGTCAGGTCTGTGTGATAGAAAACATCCTACATGTGACCCTAGAAAGCCAACAGTTGAGAGGACAGACTGGATATTTTTTTCTGCATCTCTTTGAAAAATAATCAGCACAAGCCATTATAAATACTAGTAGCTTTACCTCCAAATCTTAGTTAGTGCAACGAAAAATTCAATAAACAGCAAAAGGCAAAAATCTATGTCTTGTTTTTACTTCTTGCAAATAATATCACTAAATTTTATGTGATGGTTTTCTTTGGTGCAGGGTTAAATAAAAAGCAAAAGAGCAACAATTAGAGAAAGCTTATGTGTGATGATATATGGATCAAAATTTATAGGTGTCATTTTTGTGTACTTTGTTTTAACCATTTTGTTCTTGTCGTTGTTGTTGTTGTAGGGTTTTGGGAACAAGAGCATCACACTGTACGACATCCGTGCAGAGCTGAACTCCATGTACAAGGACCTGCGCACGCCCTTCAGATCACCCACTGTGGAGGAGAAGTTCAACATGCTGACCAAGGAGACTCCAGAGACATTCTACATAGGTATCAGCAGTGCACTTTTATTTTGTGTTGACACCAATAAATACACACAGGCTGAATGTTAACAAACTGGTCGTTTGTTTTGCAAATTTGTATGAATGAAATTGTCTCCTGCATCCTCTTGGTTGTCAGTCAGACCAATGACTGTAGGTGTAAGTGAGCCTGCCCCCCATGTAGTCTTTAGTTGGTAGCTCCCAAAGTTGAAAGGTCACCAGTCACCCACAATTCCTCGTATCACATGCACACCAGTTTTGAGCGTAAACACCCCCTGTGGTTCCAGCCCCAAATGGGGTCCAAACATGATAAAATGTCTAATAGGACCTGGACACGGGCATCTGCAAATCCAATAGGCGATGAAGCAATGGATTACGATGAAGTGTTTTTCATTTCCATCCCAATTGGTCTTGTGGCACTAGCAGGGGATGGTTTGCCTCAGGCAGAAAGTAACTTAAGTCCAGAAATCCTTAACTTTTCTGACTTTAACATGCCCTAATCTCTCCTTGAGTGCCATCAATGTTTTGTACCGTTATTTAGGTAAGCTTGTGCAATGTCGAGTGACCGGTATTGCCCACCGGAGACCCCAGGGTGACCAGCTGGACCAGGCAAACCCTGTCCGGTCCGAGGAGACCGGCCTGTGGCGCTGCCCCTTCTGCCAGAAGGACACCTTCCCAGAGCTGAGCGAGGTCAGTCTTGGAAAACAGGCATCTCTGTCCAGCTTTAGTTAGAAATGTTTTCTTTAGTCAGAAAAGCTATTCACCCCCACTGGTCATGAAATCAATGACAGACACTGTGACAGTATACAGCATTGAAAAATTGATGTACTAGAAAATTAATTAGCACAATAAATAGTGTACCAGTATTATACAAATAAAGGATGAGCAACTTGTTATAAGTTGGACTCTTTACAGGCAGGTTGATTGAAAGGATATATTTTACAAAGCACTGAACTACAAAGTCTTTATGTACTCATAAGGTTTGTTAGATTCTCATGCCTCAGATGTAAGCTATTTTACGATGTATTATAGACTTTTCTTAGTTATTAGATTGTTGCAAGGCGCTCTGATTGTTATAAAGCTCTCTGATTGTTACAAGTCTCTCTGATTGTGTCCTCAGGTGTGGAACCATTTTGACAGCTCGGAGTGTCCTGGCCAGGCCACAGGCGCAGTGACCAGACTGGACAATGGGGTATCAGGCTTCATCCCCACCAAGATGATCAGTGATAAACATGTGAAGAGCCCAGAGGAGAGAGTGAAGGTAGAACTTATTCATTTTGGAGCATTTATCTATGGCAATTTGGGAAATAGATAATAAGCAAGCTGCAAATTTTGTGGAAGTTTTCACACTTTAGTTGAATCCAATAGGCCATGATGCAATGGATTTTGATGTCATGTTTTTCATTTCCATCCCAATTGGTCTTGTGGCACCAGCAGGGGATGGTTCGCCTCAGGCAAAAAGTAACTGAAGTCCAGAAATCCTTAACTTTTCCTTTTCTAAATTCTCTCCATGTTCAGCCTGGTATGGAGGTCTACACTCGCATCATCAAAATCGACATTGAGCGTTTCCGCGTGGACCTATCCTGCCGGTCGTCAGACCTCGCTGATACGAACGGAGACTACCGCCCTGCCAGGGACCTGTACTACGACCACGAAACTGAGGAGACAGACAGGAAGGCAGATGATGAGGCCAAGAAAAAACAGGCCAGAACAAGTAAGCTGTAGTCAAATCAATGAAAGCTGTAACGTTTTAAGCGTTAGTTGAAAAGAATTTAATTTTTGAAAACAGAAAATACAAATACAAAGAAGAAACATTATATGTAGACTTTATTCAGAAATTGGATAACATAAAGTGTTAAAAAGGCTGATTGTTATTTGGTTGTTTGGATGTCCAGCGTACGTGAAGCGTGTGATCGTGCACCCCTGCTTCCACAACATCAGCTACAAGCAGGCGGTTAAACTGATGGAGAGCCAGGACCAGGGGGATGTCATCGTCAGGCCCAGCAGCAAGGTACTGGGAATCCATACCTTAAAAGTTTGTGGAAACCAAGTTTTGCAGCATACAGTCGTACTCTTGTAGTATCCAGTATTTAATTGTACTGCTGTGGGGGTCCCTGATAGTGACACTGATGGGCAGCAGCCAGCTGGTCTTCACACTTTGAAGTGGCTCTGTCCAGCAGGTCCACGTTGGTTAGGCCGCACACCATAATGTCCTTCCTGACACTCCAACCAAGATCCCAATGGTCTACCATAACCCCTGTTGCCTGGTAACTGCAATGATGATGGTGTTGATGCAGCACACAATGACAATCAAAATTTGATACATTGGTTTCATCCCAACTCTTTGTGAAAAATTGATGAAATGATTTACTCAACAATAGAGAGAAGTCACTAGCCATTTGTTGCATCACGCTCTAACATTAGTCGAAATACAAAATATGGCTGGCTAGATTTTGTGAGGTTTCAGCATTTACGTCATTTATTGATTTAAGTATTCTCTGTTTATTCCAGGGGCCTGACCATTTGACGGTGACTTGGAAGGTTGATGACGGAATCTACCAGCATATCGATGTGCGTGAGGAGGGGAAGGAAAATGCCTTCAGTCTGGGACAGTCTCTCTGGATTAATAATGAGGTTTGTACAGAAAAAAATTAACTCCAGATTGTACTGAAATACAGGAGTTTCACAGAACTAAAACTAATCAGTGTGGCTTCTTATTCCCTCTTATAGGAAAATTACATTTTCTTCTTTGGTTCATAATCTCTATCTTGCACCAAGCAAGTCAGATCAATAGATTTTTGTAATGGTTTCATCATGGTTTACTCTTCAGCACTGCTAATCAATACAGAGGTTTAGGGAAAATGGTTGAAAAAAAATGTTCCCCCCAAAATACTTTGCAAATACTAGCCAATGTTTGATTCCTCAGATTAGATCAAACAGCCAACCTCTCCTGTCTCTGGTTAACAAATTTTGCCATGTGTCCAACAGGAATTTGAAGATTTGGATGAAATCATTGCACGCCACATCCAGCCAATGGCGTCCTTTGTGCGCGACCTGACCAACCACAAGTACTACCAGGCAGCGGAAGGTGGAAAGAGGGAGGCGATAGAGAAAATCATCCGGGATGAGAAGAAAAAGGCTCCCTCGAAAATTCCCTACATCATCAGTGCTTCTAAGGTGACTATATATTTTGTCGAGAGAGTGCAGTAAGAGTGTCGTCCTAGTGGAAAGGGGGTATAGGGGAAAAGAGCTGTATTGCATTTTGTCCGAAAGGGTTGAATTTGTACTAGCAAAGTAAATATAGACTTATATATATATACAACACAGGGTATTCCAAAATCGCCTGAGGTACGGCCCAACCTCGGGTTGGATCGACGACAGAATACCCTGTGTTCTATTTTATTTATATCATGGCAGCCTGAGAAAACTCAAGTTTATCGCAAAAAAGAGCAAAAGATGTGACATCAACTGCACAGCAGATCAACAAATGAACAATTCGAACAAATGAACAATTCGAACAAATGAACCCGGAAAAGGAACAAGACAGTTGTTAGACTTTCCGACAGTGGCGAGTTCTAATTGTTCGAATCAAACTATAGAGCCCTGGGCCGTATTGTAAAATATGAACCGGTCGGAACACAGATATCGAACGTAAATACCGACCGAGTATGAGATAATGCTAGTCATTGACAGTTCTGTATTCTGTCCATCAGGAGTACCCAGGGAAGTTCCTGCTGTCCTATCAGCCCAAGACCTCTCCGCGTCACGAGTTTGTGACTGTGACGCCAGACGGCTTCAGGTTCCGCCAGCTCATCCACCACTCAGTGAATGCGCTCTTCAGATGGTTCAAGGAACATTTCAGAGACCCTATCCCAGGTAACATGCAGTCTGGTAGACTCACAGAAAATGGGTGGTTTCATGAGTTATTCACAAGGAGCTTTACAGTCAAGTACTGGATACTGCTACTACGACTACTAGTTTTGTTAATGTTGGATCTGGCATGTCCTTTCTTAATCAGAAGGTTGAGTTTCTATGCTGCTTGAAATTTTGCAATCGTTAGGGACAGGTCAATTAAGCAGTGATCCACTGTTATGTTGTGTACTTCTGGAAAAAGGTGGTGGAATTTTGCAGCCACATTGAGCCTTTGTTCTCTTTTCATAGTCTTAATTTGTAATGTCCAATGGAAGAGCAGCATTTCTTCAATACAAACAGTATCAAAATACATCTGTTTTTTACTCTAGAACTAACATGTATACTATTTCACTACAGGTGCCACACCTGTGAATGTACGCCACAGGACACCGATGGCGCCCTCACGTCCAGAAAACACACCCGCACCCTCGGGGATCAACCTTCAAGGTACATAACGTGATACTACTGCCTGTATCACAGAACCTTTGCTCACTTGTTTCTTCAACTAATTCCAAAATGTGTCCAGCCTTTGCTGTAAAAGTTTTGTCCATGTGTCGAGCATTAGTGTGTTTGGTATTATTTGAAATATTGTGTTTTTCTGATTGAGGGACAATCCTATTGACAAGACAAATTAAGGAAAATTATCATAATTAAACTGAGGGACTATATCAGTCAATCTTTGAGTATAAACATCAAAATTCAATCAGGTATTTTGTGTCCAATGTATGACAGTTTTTAACATCCCTTATTACAATATTTCCAGGTGTGGATCCAGCGCAGCTGTCACAGCTGCAAAAGGCCATCAGCAACTTCCCCTCCAACCTGTCCACCCAGCAGGTCTTCAGCGCCCTGGCCGCAGCCACAGGTCAGGGGTCCAGCGCCACGCCTGCGCAGTGGGGCAGCCAGGGGTACGGCCAGAGCCAGGGACAGTACCATGCAGGGGCAGGGTACAGCGGGGCGGCAGGGTCCAGCTCTTATCAGGTACATGTACAGTCAGGTAGTCAAAGCTGTCCGAGAGAACCACTCAGGGGACCAATAGGTTTGGTCTATATGTGAACAGGTGGTCACTAATGACAGGATTGTGTAATGCTTGTGTAAATAGGAAAAATCATCTAAGGTACCACCAAAAAGTAGTAACATGGCCACAAATTGACTATTCTCCTGGTGAAGCTCAGATGGTTCAACTGGACATTGTTTTGACAGATTATGGAACAAGTCTTTTCAGTAAGAATGACCATACGATGAATAGAAAATGTGTATTACTAAGATGTTATATGAAACTTTGATAAGATCTACATGTAAAACAGAAACAGGTGCAAACTGTATGTATTTTGCAGACCACACAAAAACTCCTGGTGTTATGTAGTGTAAATACTGCCTTGTGTCCCCAACAGCTGACTATTTGATGTTTTAGAAGATGAGTTGACATAAGATAAAAAATGCTAACATTGCTCTGCCCTTGTTACCAGACCTTTGCCACACCCAACCCCATGGCGACGCCGATGATGACCCCAGCCTACCCCTCTGCCACGCCGGCACAAGGTCAGCCCCAGACCACGCCACGCTACCAACCCACACCGCAGTCCTCCTGGGGTCACGGGCACGGTCGGGCTGCCGCCACCACGTCTGCCTCAACATCAGGGGCCACTCCATCACGAGCTGCTCCAACTCCAAGGTCGGGGTCAAATGTGTATTTGCATTAGGGCTATCTCCAAGAACCTGGCAGGTTTTCACATTTGCTCACTACTACAAAATATTTACCCCATGTGTGCAAAAAAAACTAATCTTTATGACATGAAATTGATGAAAATTTACTTTTGTATGCTTAAGACAACAGATTTAACAACAACAACATATTTGCTTCTGAAAATGTCACAAACAATGAGGTGATGGAAAGAAATTTAACACTGGAGACAGCCATGATGAACTTGGATTATTTTTCTGCAAAATCAACTTATATGATACTTGTGTCGATTTTAGCTATTGTCATCAGTTTCAGATAGGTTTCTATTGCGCTAACAAGCAGAATTTTTTTTTAAAAGTCATTGATTGTACAATGATTTTAATTCAGTGGTAACACTGCGTCTTCCAATTAAGTTATCTTGTATCTAGTTCCTTAATACAGATACATTAGTGAATGTAGCACCAAGACAATGATTATACTTCTTCAGTAATACAGGTACATTAGTAGCACCAAAGTAATGACTTGTCTATTTATTTCAGGGCCTCCACATCTGCTGCGTCTGCGGGGACCGACTGGGGCAAGGCCGCCCTGGCGTGGGTCCAGCAGCAACGGAACAAGCAGCGAGGTGGCGACACGCCTAAGGTCCGCACGCCTGGTCACCACACGCCCAGTCACCACACGCCCAGTCACCACACTCCCAGTCACCGAACCCCCAGCCATCGCACACCGACGCACCGCGCCCCCACCATGTCTCCCAGCCCCATGGTGGAGGGCACGCCCATGATCGAGAGCACCCCTATCTCTGCAATGGGAGATGCCACGCCTCTGATCGACGAACCACAAGAAACGTAAAATCATCATGTAAAACGCAAATGACAGACAGAACACTACGGGCAATTTGTTTCTATAGACCAAAAAACAACTCAAGTGAAGCAAAGAGACCTGTAAGAAGCACTGCAGATCATCCCAGAACAACATGTATCTTAAGATATATTATTCTACAAGGTGACAGACATGAAGCGTCTAAGTGTTGAGTCGCTTGTTGAAGGTGTTCTTATTTTTTTAGTTGAAAAACTGGCGAAGAGGCAGTCTGCGAAAATGATTAGCCTCCTTCACCTTCCCAGTACTGGGAAGCCAATTTCGCCTAGCCCGTACAAGCTTTCCGGTGTATATTCCTTTCCCGGCATATATTCCTTTCCCGGCATAATATTCCCGGTTAAAAATCGCGAATCGACCTACCGCCACCCCCCCCCCCCCCCCCCCCCCCCCCCCCAAAAAAAAATTTCCCCCCCAAAAAAATTTGCCAAGCTTCCCAGAGACGCCGGTGAAGGAGGCTAGAAAATGATCTTATTCTAAAAGTGCATCATGTAGTATCGTCCTTCGGGCAGTCTTGGGACCTTATGAACTTGGACCAGGATGTCAATTCTTTGGTTGGTGCATGATGTGTAATATAGCTACATTCTTTCTAAGTATGGTAATGTTACTTTTGCTAAAGAGGATACTCTACATGTACATCTTAGCCAAGACTCACTGTGGCAATGTAGTAGCTAAAATGTGATGTTCTTGTAAGCCTATATGTGTTGTATCAATGCTTGGCCACTTAAACATGTACTAAGTACCTGTAGATTGCACACAAATCTACTGTCATTAAAACCCTAACACGTAACAGTATGAGCACACTGCAATCTACAGAAAGTATCTGTAATAAGAAATGTAAACAAAGGAAGCATTTGTACATTAATCATGGTGAAAGATAAAAGCTTCAAGAAAACCACTTTGGTGAAAAATGTCTTTTATTATTAGCTGATGTTTTCTTTGTGAAATCAACATATTGCATTTCCAGACTTATTTCTACTAGTGATCAATAAGGACTTGAAGAAACTGGTGACAGTGTACAAAAGGCCTCTATAGACAGGATCCGTAATACAGGCTTTTCATTTGACATCATCTTCGCCATGTTGGATTACAGTGTACGTCTGTAAACCACACGAAGATGCCACTGCTTAATTCAATTACCTGCCAACATGGTTGTCGGAGGATTCAAATTATTATTAGTACGACGTCAATGAAAAGCCTGTATACTTGGGGCAATGGAAAAACAGTATTCACAATGGCCAGATAGTCCTTATGCTGAGAAGGTCACTAATATTGGTCATGCTGTAGCGTCTACTAACATAATTGCATGAGATAACATAAATCAGCAACCCAGAAAAAATATTTTCAAGACGACAGCCGTAAGAAATCTTTGCCACTACTGTCCCCTGTCCGAAACCTCTGCTTGGACATAGTAGTGAATTTGGTTTCATAGCAGGGCATGAATGTCAAAAGGATTGCAAGTGGACATAGCACCAGTTCTATGGCAATAAACTCGTGTATGTCAACACATCACAACTTTCTTAGCTATTAAAACAGTTCCTAAACCTCCATGGAGGAAACATGCTCTCAGCAAGAAGAAACTTGGACATGGAGCCTTATGATCGTCATGTGCCATGCCAGACTTCTCGCACTATTTCAGACACTCTCGGCACTGTGTGTGTTTTGGAGGCATCTACACTAAGGCAGTACTCGTGGATGTAAACCTTACTGTACGACATGTACAAATATGAGCACACGGTCGGTGAAGTTCAATGGCAGAGGGCCAGATTGATTCTCCACCCTACAGTTGAGTCAACACCACACTTAGATGTGACATTGAAGTAGCTGTTACGGGTTCTGAAACTGGCAGAAAGTGGTAGCGAAATATGTGAACCTATTGAGGACGTGAGTGAAGATTTCAGTGCTGTTACGAAACTATTGTCTAAATAATTGCTACTCTTAATCACTTTTTGAATGTAGGTATCCATGGACCTTCATCGACGTATTGATACAATATTGTTGAGGCCGATTTCGTTTTTCAGAAGGTCAAACTCTGAGATACACGCTGGAACCTAAACCCAACAACCACTTACCCCACCCATTTGAGGCAGGGCCATTGGGAGAATGTTTAACCGTTATGTTTAAATTTGAAATAAACGTTGCCAAGACAAGTATATAAGTCACGGGAAGCGGTACTTGTGGGCGGCAGCTCCTGGGAAGGACGGCGGTTGGTTCGGCAAATTACATCTCATCTCCTGGCACTCCCAAGGAAGTATAATGAAAAACTCAAGGATGTCGTTGACTGGTACTGTTTAATATATACTAGGAAGAACGTCGATGTCTGTGTGACTAACGCGAATGGGATACTTCGTTTTTCAACGTCGAGTGATGCCAGTGAACAACTATGAGAATATACGTGGGCCCAAAAGTCAAATTTCGTCTCCGACATTAAAAGTAAATGACTTCAGATTATGCAAATGACAACCTCTAGTATGAAACAGGGATATTGTCAATAAAAGCCTTACAAGACTAAAGATTTTACAATTAACGGATCCGAAAATGTTATACGTGATCCCAACACGAAAGGCGTAAGGCCGTAAGTTACGAACGTGACCGACATCATCACATCTGCTTTGAGATTAAGGGACATGCGCGTATGTGGTACTAGTATTAATTTCCTATGATCTGCTATATTTAGAACATCTTGTTGATGAAAATAAGAGTGGTATCACCATGAAACAATGAATGACATTGGTGCAGCCAATTTCTCACACTCACTGCACCAGTAGGAGTTAACCATCGTCGACCGCGCCCCCTCCCCTTCCACCGACCCGACCCACATAACGAGCGGGCGGTAATTTTTAGAAAACTATGCGAGTATGTGTCTCTGGTCCCTGGGTACACAAACAGCTCTAGCGCGATCAGGGTGGGGTGTGCAAGGGGTTAAGTCTGCGGTGATAAGAACTATTACCAGGGTTTTGCCTTAAAGGAAGCATACGATGTACTGTTCCTTAGATTTTCTCTCTTGAAAACGTGTTCACCAATCTGCCCAAACCTCTTACAAGTAGACCGTCGTCGCTCATGCAGCTTCTTACTTGGCTCAGTCGACTGACGACACAGAAGTTGCAATACAAAACTGTACCGCCCCAAAATAAGCCTCACTGAGTTCCTGCAGAGAAACCAAGCTTGTTTTTTTTCGTGGCTGACGCCGTAACAAGACCCAAGCCGCCATGGGGAAGTGTGTATCCAAGAACAGGGAAGAGAAGGATCTGCAGCCGGTAAATGTCGAGCCCGTGGCGAACGCTAGAACCGCGCGGTCTGCCGGCAACGCTCCCGGCCCTCGGAGGCTCACGCTTCTGGCAGAGAACCTCGGTAAGATGATTCGCCAGTTTTCTCTTTCCTCGCACAGTAATACATTGTATAGCAATGACCCATACCAACTGTGGATGCAAATGTAACGACAGGCATATCTGTTTACCTCACAACTGAGATAACAGACACAGAATTAACACTCTTGCCGTGCCTCAGATTCAGTATCACAGATAACAAGCTAGTTGACTAGCCAAAAAGCTAAAAACATAGAGGCAAACAAGACCATAAAATGTATCGTTTTGGTCTTAGAACTAGAATTGGCATCATTGGCAGTTCAGTAAATTGATGGGTGCAGTCGCTACTACGACAGACTGTTACATGTGTATTATTTTGTTGATCATCCAAATTTTACTGGAGAGATAACTTGGACGATGTATCCGTGCCAGTTGGGCCTTTTTAGCTTTTTTCATGACAGAATTGCATTGAACCGTTTGACCTAACATGTTATTTAGTGTTAAAACATAGATCCATATGCACATGCCAGAGCGTGTAAACTCTGTTCCGCCATCATGAAAACAAGATCAACCAAGTTCATTGACATACTGCCCATATCTGGGCAATGATCAAGGTTTAAGGGTCAGTCTCACCAGATGTCATAAACTGCGTGTGGGTAGTCTGGCTTTCAGGCTCTGACGTCAACCATTAGCGAACTGATAAAAGATGCTCCTCGTCGAATTGAAGCTAAGGAACGAAAATTAAAATTCTTATGATTGTTTTACCTACAGCAAGGAGCTTTTATCTGATAAAAGCTCCTTGCCTCCAGTCATCAAAATAACTCTAAATCTGGGATGATCGTACGTACATGTATTTCAAACACTTGCTTTTTTGTCGCTTTGTAAGAGTTCGGGATTCATTGTGAACATAGCAGTACACTTGTTGTGCGCTAATCCTGGGATCTAGCTGGCTATTGAGTTATTGTGCATAAAAATCCAAACAGATGCAAACATACCTTCCTCTCCAAGCGGGGGTTAGGCTCCGGGTGTTTTTTAAGGTTTTTTTAGTCGTTTTTATTGGGTATTCTATTTTGTATTGTCTCAATACGAAGCAAAATAGAATACAAAATAGAAAACCCGATAAAAACGACTAAAATTAGCAAAAAGTCGTAAAAAAAACTGCCGGATCCTAACCTCTGCTTGGAGAGTACACATACCTGGCCTACTGAAGATGACACATAACTGCCATGTCTGTCACCAACACCTGACGTGATGAATCTTTCGGCCTGGGTAGGGTCGATCACCGGTCAAAACTGACCGGGCAACTCTGTGCGTGTTATATATGTTCGATATTAATAAACGTACAACCCACATATTATATCGAGAACTTCACAAAACTTGAAATGCTTCTTGCCATCAATGTGTACTTATCCGATTAAGTTTCCTTACAAAGCGACAAAAAGTCTGATAAAGGCTGCTTTGTGAAACTTTTAACTTAAGATAATACAATTATATTGGTGTTCTCAGGCGTTACCACTTCAGGTGGGAGTGGAATGAATAGAACTGCTGTAAATAACTAATCACAATAGAGGACATATTCTGTACTTGTATGACACCAATGCAATGACGTCTTCTTGTTAGTGAAGCATTGTAGTAAACTCCTGAAGCCGTCATTTGCTCTCTATGCAAAATTTTATAGAAACAATTATCAATCCTCTCACGAAATGAAAAACTTCAAAGAATTCTAATGTAGCCGATAAGTCTTTGCCCCCAGGCGTCCACAGAGCGCCGCCCCTTGCAATCACCCCTCCCCTCGCCCCCTTAGCCCATCAATTAGCAACGATATGGCGTCATTCCATGCGCTCTCTGAAGTTTATTCAGGCTTCAGAGGTGCCTTGACTCAAATTACGCCTCCATCCTATTTTCACAACTCCATCAAGCTTGTATATATAAAATCAACCTTCAGACCTCTGAAAGAGTTGACTGGTTGGGTGAAATGTAAGAAGAATATTGTTAGTTGGGTCAATAACTCTACCTACATGTTAATGCCACCAAACTGCCCTTTGACATTACGTTTTGGCCACTGTGGTATACTATGTGTATACTACATGATTCTAGATCAAGATAGCACATAAAATGATTGGAAGAGCCAAAGATATATCCCTCCTCATCTTGAACTTCCATTCATGTATTGTGCACGTTTTTCATCTCTCCATCCCCAGACCAGTGCCTGCAGGTGTCTGACGTGTATTTCCGGCTGTCCTACAACCGGCGCGCTCACCACACGGAGGAGTACGAGAGCTTCCAGCTGATCGTCAGGCGCGGACAGCCCTTCCAACTCAGCCTCGCCTTCGACAAACCCTACACGGAGGAAAACTCACAAGTCACGCTCGAGTTTCACACAGGTAACTTCAGAGTCGATAAATGGGGATTTGCGTATTTGTCTGAGGTTGTTTTTTGTCCTTAGGTAGTGCTGGACTGTCAGGTTGTTGAGTCAACAGTGCGAAAACAAAAGATATCAAAGATCTTTCATTCTGTGATTTATAGATATAATTGGTGTACTCATAGATAACCACGGGGTTGTATTCTTTCCTCTCGCTAAAGCTAACGTCACATTTCCAAACCGAAGTCGGGCTGTTTATGGAAACTAATTTTTTATAAAGAGAAATGTATACGTAGAAACATAAACAGATATGCAAACGGCTATTTTCCTTACGTCTTGTGTAGTGTCTTTTATATCATATTTTTCGTTCCCGAAAGCTGCCCGGTTTGGGAGGGTGGCGTAGACCTTTCTCTAAATAAGACTTATCCCAACTAATCTTTCATATTCCGATGTACAAAATTAAAGGCGACTCCCCGAAGATCAGTGACGGCACGTTGGCCCGGGTGCCAGTGGACAGTCCTCTGGGCGGCACGTCATGGGGTGCAAAGGTCACGGACAAGGGTCTGAAGACCATCGACCTGTTAGTCCAGGCGCCGCCCAACGCCATCGTCGGGAAGTAAGGATAGTTCACAAGGATGTTCATAAGGATGAATTTTGTACTACGCATTTCATATGCATCTTATAGTTTGGTCTTGTCGGTTGCACTGATGATTTGTTGTTTCTAGTCTTGCCTATGACGACCTTTTGGAGATTTTGGTCTTCTCATCACGTTTCGTCCTCTTGTTCATCAGGTACAGCATAGTTGTAGAGACGATACTGGACGGACACAAGTACCGGACAGAGAGGGACCCGTACTCACACATCTACATACTCTTCAATCCATGGTGTAAAGGTAAGGAGACAGTCTGCAAATCGTGTATAGGCTAAATTTCAATATTTCCTATGCATATTCTTAACAATGGGAATCATGGGAGAAAGAGGCTGTCAAAAATCACCTACCTGACTTTTAGAACATGAAAAACTCACATTGGCAAGGTTGTCCGACCTCTGAAGAGTAATTTAACGACAAAAAAGGGAAAAAATTTACGGCGGAATTATATTATACGCCATGAAAACATAGGTGGGAGACCTTTTCACCCCCTTTCACTGCATGTAAACAACACCAAAACACCTAACTTCTAAGGCCTACTGCAACCACAAATATCACTAAAAATCTGTTTTTTCAACACAATATAGAAGCTACAACCCTTGCCTATAAGATGCACCCCCCAAATCCAAACATATCCCAAGAAAAACAATTTTACAGCCACTTTTCCCAAGCCTACCTAAGCATTCTGAGGGCACTAAAACTGGGTCATCTGCGCAAGTCCGGAAATACTGACATTTGCCCTATAGGACCATAGGAAAACATTTGGTGCACTCTTAGGATTCATAAGCAGGTCGGGATGTCAAATCCTGCGCTGTTTCGCTCACATGACATGTAACTAGCTTGAAAAGGTCGAGAAGTCCTGAAGGAATGGGCTTTAATAAGCCGTACGTGGCCCACTGTTCACTGCATGCACTTGTGTTTAAGAACCACCAAAACCACGTTTGGTTGAGCCCAATTCATTCGTTCATTTCCAGATGATTCTGTGTACCTGAATGACGAAGAAGAGCTGCAGGAATACATCATGAACGAATCCGGCATCATTTACGTCGGTAACAAGAGGCAAGTCATGGAGAGGCCCTGGAACTACGGACAGGTAAAGCCGAGGATACACAAAAGTACAGCGGAGACCATTCTGGTCCGAGTATTTCTACAATAACGCTTGGGGGAAGGAGGAGGAAGTATATGTCAAAGAAGTTGGAAGTAGCTGACCGAGTACAAAAGATTAGCAAAGAATGCTCTTGATTATTGAGCTTTCATAAGCTCCTTGGTCCAATTGAAAAGACCCAGATTGAGCTGGGATTCTGATTCTTCCATGGCCAGTCATTTTTCTTGGTGAACTGATCCATACGTTGCTTTAAACACCGAAGTTCTCAACTTCATCAACATTCATTAATGAGACCATGGGAGTTTATAAGCTTTGGCAATTCTAGGATACAGATAATTGTGGTAATTCTGTGAATATCTTTCTTGTTTCTCTCCCACAGTTCGAGATGCCTGTTCTGGACGCCTCGCTGGAGCTGCTGGACAAGGCCAAGTTTCCACCAAGGGCGCGGTGGGACCCGATAAGGCTCGTCAGAGTCGTCTCCAAAATGGTTGGTTAAAGTCGTGTAGACTTGGAGATGGCAATTTTTATAACAGAATTTGACAGTAGACCATTGTACAGCGAAACGAGGGAACAGACCAGATTTATCTCTATGAAAAATGGGGATACATTTTTGGGTGTGGGTGGGTGTTTGTGTTTCCGGATATTTGTAGTCAACATAACTCAACAACTTCTACTATGATATTTGGTAGTGGGTAGGTGTTGGGAAGAGGAAGGTCAGGGTCAATTTTTAACCCCTTCGATATGTGACCTTGGTACTGCAGCAGAACTTCGATTTTGTATCTTTTGATCTGCAGCTGGACTTGCTGTGGTCTTAATTTTTACTGGCAGATAGCTTGTGATGTTAAGAACAAGTTAAGTGGTGTATGTTTGGGCTCCCGAGCAATTCTTTCACTATGAGTTAAGGAAACCAATGTCTGCTTGCAGCAACCAACTCTCTTGCTGCGTCTCTGTTGTACCGCCAGGTGAACAGTCAGGACGAGGACGGGGTGCTGGTAGGGAACTGGTCGGGGGAGTACGAGGACGGTATCCGCCCGAGCGCCTGGAACGGCAGCGTGGAGATCCTGCAGCAGTACCACGTCAGGAAGGAACCCGTCTGTTACGGGCAGTGCTGGGTGTTCGCAGGCGTTACCACTTCAGGTGGGGACCGGATCGAATGAATATTTATAAGTGCTATAAAATGTTAGTCATTCACTAAAACACATCATCATTGGCCCCTGAAAGTCTAGAGCTTTGATTTCATACCCCTACAAGACCATATTCAGAACACGAGGTATCAAAATCAGAAGTTCCACTGCAATATAATACTATAAAAAGTCACCAATGGACCGAAAATGTCGCAATGCACGCGCTTCCTCCTTTTGCCAACCCCTACCAACATATAGCCTGGGTACCATCCGATTTCTATTGGGGCTCTTTATACTCTCTACCTATAAAGATTCACCCATAACTTCTCGGGTTATGCTGTTCACAAACACATAGACAAACAGACGCCACCTAAAACCATCAACCTACTTGACGATGGTAATGAATGGCCGCATCATTAGACAGTTTTGTTTTACG
Source organism: Branchiostoma floridae x Branchiostoma belcheri (assembly GCA_019207045.1). Lineage (NCBI taxonomy): Eukaryota > Metazoa > Chordata > Leptocardii > Amphioxiformes > Branchiostomatidae > Branchiostoma > Branchiostoma floridae x Branchiostoma belcheri. The sequence goes on from CM033036.1 coordinate 16,844,401, forward strand.
TCGTTTACTGTGATATCCTCCGAACGTTTCTCCCCCAGTTCTCCGCAGCCTGGGCATCCCGTCCCGCAGCGTGACCAACTTCGCCTCGGCGCACGACACGGACGGGAACCTGGTGGTCGACATCCACTACGACGAGGAGTTCACACCCATCGACTACCTCAACACGGACTCAACATGGTGAGAAACAACTAGCCTAGACCTGTTCTTTCGACCATATAAGTTTTTAGTATTTTCCATTTTCGCTAATTCGATCATGTACATTTTGTATTTTTATAAGGCGCGCCATTTTAGAATGAATATCAAATATCAGAGTTTTGACAGCTTCTGACTACTTTAAGTACCTCATAAATCAACAGTAACTACTGCAAGTTATCAACCCAGAGTATGGCCAAAGTACCATCCTTGTTAGTCACGATGTTAAGAAGTTTGTCGATTTCTCCGTGCCGCAGGAATTTCCACGTGTGGAACGAGGCGTGGATGACCCGGCCGGACCTGCCGGCTGGGTATGGCGGCTGGCAGGCGTTCGACGCCACACCGCAGGAGACAAGCGAGGGTAAGGACATTGCCAAAGACTTGCTGAATACATCTTTCATCAAGTCACAAGTTTAACTGTTGAATCACTGTTTATTTCACTTTTTTTCCAATTTCACAATGATTGCATATATGTGTGTAACACATACGTCGATGAAGCTTAGAATACACGCAAAATGATACGCCAAATAATAAATTTAGTTACTCAAGCAACGGCTTAATAAGCTTTTAGAAACGGTCAGACGTTTCAGACAGCATTCACTACCTTTCGTCAGTGACACATGTGTAAGAGGTATATTTTCACATTATGTTTAATAATAATGATGATAATAATAATCTTTAATAATAATATAATAATTTTTATACTTATTTTCTTACGTTTTCTTGTATCTTCCTCAATAGGGCACTACAAGTGCGGTCCGGCGTCTGTCCATGCCATTAAGAACGGCCATGTTTACTATGGTTACGACGCCAAGTTCATCTTCGCAGAGGTCAACGCCGACAGCATCTCATGGGTGTGTCCTGAGGACGGGCCCATGTACCAGGTAGGGGGGGGGGGGGGGGGGAGGGGTCAAATCAACATCTTTTTCGAAGATCACTGAGCATGCGTTGTTTACTTTTGCAAACTGAATGCACATCGTGAAGTAGGCTGTTAGTCGGAGACAGGAGTTTTTTTAACATACTCTTAATGAGAGCCGATCATGGGTTAGAAATAAGCATCGCGTTTGAAACTACGATTGGACGTTGAAACATGTTTTTGTAGAGAACTTTTAAATAATCTTTGCTACTCGTGGTGTGAGTTTTTGTTCGTTCAAAATCTTTAGGTAACATAGAAAAAGATAGATCACACCAGAAAAAGACAAAACTGAAAATACTTCTTCTGAATGTGAACATGTTGTGTCATTTCACAATACTCCCAGGTGTGGCAGCAGGAGAAGGGTATAGGCGTGAAAATCAGCACCAAGGCAGTAGGGAAGGACGAGAGAGAAGACATCACAGACCACTATAAGTATTCCGAGGGTATGAAGTACCGACGTTTTACTGAGTTGTATTACTAGTATTCTATATTCATCCAGATTTGGTACCTCCTTTCATGCATGTATGCCTGTTTGTTTGCTTGTCTTGACGTGTGTCCGTAGTTATTTGAATACTTTACTCCCACCAGGCACGGAAGAAGAACGACTTGCTGTTGAAAAGGCGGTGAGCCACGGCAGCAGACCGCACACGTACGGCGAGAGACCGGAGAAAGCAGACGTCGAGTTTTCCATTAACGCTCCAAAAGAGGTCATCGTAGGACACGACTTCACGGCCAGCGTGACGCTACGTAACCATAGCAACCAGGAGAGGAGCGTCAGCATGTTCCTGACGGCACATACCATGTACTACACGGGGGTGCCGGTCACACAGTTTCATAAGGAGAAATTTGTGGTGACGCTACAGCCAAATGGACGTGAGAAAATTCAAAATACATTTGATTCTCTTTGTTACGTTAGGACTAATTTTCCATAGGGGAGTGACTGTGGGTTTATCGTCCATTGCAGAAGTATATCGACCCTAGCCAATAAAGGTTTCACGGATAGTACCAGGAAGGACCGTCTGTATGATATCGTAACGCTAGCCATATTTCTGAAACTCAGGCTCGTTAGGAAACCTTAAAAATACCTGTATACTGAGCTCTTCTATGCATGTTTTCAGTCAATTTCTTTCATCGCTTGTTCTTTCCAGAAATGACGTTACACGCACAGATTGAGCCCGCCCAGTACATGTCCTATCTGGTGGACCAGGGTGCCATCAAGCTCAACCTGTTGGGACGAGTCAAGGAGAACAAGTGCACGTTTGCCGGGCAGACGGATTTCCGCTTCAGCGTGCCCAAGCTCAACATTCACGTAAGGACCTAGTCACATTCGTCGTAAGATAAACTTAGGGGAATTTGCTTTTATCAATGGAGTACATCAACAAATACAGTCGTGTATTAGCAACTAGCTTGGCCCTTTTGTTGTGTAAAATGTGGGGAAAAAACCTTGGAGCTGTAATAGATACCTCTTCAGCACCAAGGACAAGTCAAGGACATGGACGTTGTTTCAGCACCAGAGACAGTCTTAATGTCCATAATTAAAGATGTATTAGTGATTTTGTCTGTTTGAACTTTGTTTATTCAGGAGGACCTCAAATCGCCTGCAGGCCGCTTTTCATTACGGATACTCTTAGAACTGCTTTTTACACACACACACACACACACACACACACAAAATAACATATTCTGCGCAAAATGTCCATGGCTCAAACGTAGACGGATGTCCTGGATAGTCGACATGATCTAGATATCGATTGTACGTTTTCATCCCTAGATCCCTGCAAGAGAGAGGTCTGACTTCCCCGTCGGAGAAGAGTTTGTGGTCGAGTTGTCTTTCAAGAACCCTCTATCGGTCAAACTTACAAATACAGAGTTCCACGTCGAGGGACCGGGAATCCAGAAACCGAAGCTCATTTCGTACCGGTAAGGACAACGATCTCGAACATTTCTCAACAACGACTCTTGAGAAAATTAACTTTTTAACCCCTCTTAAGGCAATTAATTGCCTAACGTATGGCAATTCGGATCTAAAGCTTGAAAATTTGTTGATAACTTGCACCTAATAAATTCTTAATGGTTTACAATAAAAGCTACATGTACTTTTAGTGCTTACGATTGCTAATTGAACTTTTGAACTGTTTCTTGAACCTCAGAGTTGAATGCATGAACTATCTGGACGTATTCATTTACGACTACATTATCACATTCTGATTACATTTTAACAGAGATGTCCGTCCCCTGGAAGCTGCCAGGACGTTAGTGACCATGAAACCAGTCCGGCCGGGCAACAGGAAGATCATCGCTAACTTCCAGTCCAAACAACTCCACGATGTACAGGGACATTTGGAAATACAGGTCACAGAGGACGACGTTATAGACGAATGACATGCTTAGTCAGAAAGTGTCCTTGTAGTTTCTATTGCTGTAAAATAAAACGTTATAGGAAGCAAAATTTATAAGAGTACCATATCTTTAGTATGTGTTCTGCTATGGACGTTTGTCATTGTTGTTTAAGTCAATAAAACAAGGGGTCAAAACAGAATTAATCAAGGGAGTAAAATCCCACCTACATTTATGTCTATTTTCAGTGCAATTTGAAGTTTTATTTGGATTGTACCCAATTGTGTTGGAGATTATTTTCAAAACAACCATTCCTCTTATGAAGCAGAGCATTTCTTATGAAGCAGAGCATTTAAGTGTCATGAGAACTGTGGTTGCATTTTTCAAGTCATATAACCTGGTCACCATGATTATGTTGTTTGTACTTCACACAGAAAATGAATAAACAAGTTCAGATTGCTTTTTCATGTACCATGACGATGTGGTGTCAAAGTTTTAGCAAATAGGTGACAGTTGTATTCTAATTAAGAGAGTTGTACCTTCAGCTATCACTGCATGCAAAAGTTGTTTTTCTTACCGTCACTGAAAAAAAAACAGAAAACATGCTAGTGTAATGGTCATGTGTCCTTCCATTGGCTTCATGGATTCAATTGTAGTTACCTCTCCAGACAGCTATTTATCATCCCTAATTATTAGCCCTAAGGATACCTCATAATTTCTGTAGCTGCTGCACTGCAGGTATAGAAAAAAACAACTTTATTTTGTACCACCTACTATCAAACAAACACAAAGAGAAACCACAACAAGGATCACATTTTCCAGACTTTAATGTTGGAAGTTTTTTGTATATTATTTGTATCCAGCAGACTCTCTGCTTCTCCAGACTCCAAGAAAGTTCCAGCAGCTTAGATGATGCCAATCTGCACAAAGGGAAAAACATGGAACATTTCATAAAGGACATAATAAATACATGTACAAAATGAACACAATAAAAATTAAACCTTGGGAGTTACACACTGACATACAAGTTAAGTTATACAATTTTGACATTTTGAAAAAACACGAGAATGAAAGCTGTTACCTTGTTTGCAACATCTAGTGCATCATAGTCTGGAGCTAGCCGTACATAGGCCTTTTTCTGTCCATCTGGCCTGAAGGTAACACACATTGAAATAAATCGTCATCAAAGGGGACCTTCCTTAGAGGTGAAGTATTATGGTCATGCACAGCATTCTTGCTATGACAGCATAAGCAACCTATTATGTCCCATGAAAGCCCTGTCCAACTGAAAATGTTTTTCTGTCTGAAGATGACTGACACCGCAGGCTACGGAAGGCAACCAAGGTGCTAATTGTCCTCAGATAGCTCTGGCACACATGTGAAAGTTCTGGTCAAACCAACACAGTGAACAGAACGGCAAGCTGTGTGCAGATGAACAATAATCATCCAGATCCTACAATGGCATAAGATAGTATCAAACTGGCCAAGGAGTGTAGTCAGCCAAAAGGTGTCCGTAGGCCTCCTAAGCCGGCTTCACTCCTCTACCAGCTTTTGATACTATCTTATGCTACTGTAGGATCTGCTTAGAGATCAGATGAACAAGACAACTTTCCAGAACCAGCAGCATTTGGGTCTAAAATCCTTTTTTTCCTGCATGCCTGTATTGGTGCAGGAGGCATTCCAAATTACCAAAACCAGACAAATTTTACATGGTTGTATCATGGGCCAGTGCAGGTAAATATCAAGCACCAGCAATGACAACTAAAACAGAAAACAGCAATGACGCCTACCTAATAAGTGTGTTGACCTTCGCCACTTCGATGTCGTACAGCTTTTTGACAGCCATCTTGATCTTGGGTTTGTTGGCTTTGATATCAACAATGAAGACTAGCGTGTTGTTGTCCTCGATCTTCTTCATAGCAGACTCAGTGGTGAGGGGATGCTTGATGATGGCGTACTGGTCAAACCTGTGTTATCAAGTAATTCAATGATTTTTTACACTTAAGCATCTACCTGGTAAAACTTCAATAAAAATCCACATATCTCTAAGAGGCCTTTTTTTACACTACACATATTTTTAGAAGATAGAAAGGTGTTTGAAGATGACTACACCACAAGTTACATAAGGAAACCAGGGTGCTAATTGTCTTCAATTTCTCTGGCACACATGTGAAAGTTCTTGTCACACTAATTCAGTGAACAGAACGGCAAGCTGAGTGCGGGTGTAACGAACTGTATTTTGATTTCAAGAAGAACTGGGTTCTAGCTAGTGCATATTTAGCGTAACAGACACAGCAGTCTATGCTAAAATTTGTGACCAACGCGATAAAATGAGGAGCACTATGTTAATTTTCAACTAGTGTAGTGGTGCTTTGCTATCATACTTCTTGAACAATGCCTAATATCAAATATGAAAATCAAATATGAAAAATGATGATATGCTACTCCAAACTGATAAAAAAATTAATCAAAGTACATGTGATGTTACAGAGTGAAGTCCACTCACGGGTACCCCAATAACATGCCTACTTTTTACTTTAAATTTTAAAAATCTATCCATGGAAGGGCCAAGACCCCCTTCCACACCATCTCCCTGATTGGTTGCTTTGCTACCTTGCCATTACCAGTACGCTAAAATAAAATCCTGGCTAGAACCCAGCAGAACCAGGTTCTTTTGGCAACACTTACTTGTTTAACCTGGGGGCACTCTTGCGGGGGTACTTGGGCATCCTCTTGGTCTTGAGGGTCTTGGGCCGCCTGAAGCGAACCTTGGTCCTGATCTTCTTTTGTCTCTTGTCGTGCACCCCACGCAAGACTGCCTTCTTAGCCTTCAGAGCCTCTGCCTTGGCCTGAGGAATAAGAAAAAAAGGTTAACATTATGTTAATTACAACAAATTGTTGTCACTCATACCAATACCTCTTGGCATCAACATTGTCTTGCAAAGATATGCAGCAAGGACAAAGTTAAGGCTATGCTTACATTATGCACCACATCAGTTAAGTTTTGAAGATTTTTTATAATTAAGACAGAAACATTGCTCGCATTTCATACACACCAACAAGGCAGACCATAGATGCAAAGACACTTCTGGTGTGTACCTTAGTGACCTGTCCCACAGTCTTGACAGACTTGGGTGCAGGTCTCTTGGAAGGTGCCTTGGCATCCTTCTTGGCTGCGGGTTTGGCTGCAGGCTTCGCCTTGCCTGCAGACTTGGCTGCAGGTTTTGCTGCAGGCTTCTCTGCCGGCTTGGCTTCCGTCTTGGCAGCCGCGCCTTTGGCGGCCCCCTTCGCACCTGTAGAGATGAAAGTCATTGCATGACGAAATTGGTTAGGGAAATGGTGTACACTTGAAATGGTGACTTGTTGAGCTTTCAATACATTGATACAAAAGGTGTTGGTAAATCCATCCTGATGTAAATATTTGTCGGAAAGAGTGAAGAGTGTCTGAAGATGACTACACCACAAGTTATAAGAAGAAACCAGGGTGCTAATTGTCGTCAGCTTGCTCTGGCACACATGTGAAAGTTCTTGTCACAATGGCATAGTGAACAGAACGGCAAGCTGTGTGCAAAGGTACCTACTTGTGTCAGGACCATAATACACTGAAGATACCTGAAGTTAGGGCAGGTCTTTCAAATGGTTTAATAATGTACTATGATTCCCTATACAAATTTGGACATGTATGTCATCTAGCAAACTACCTCTTTTTATATATATATATTTCAGTATAATAAGTTCACAACAGCTGCACACTACAGTGATATTTTTCTCATCATATAATCAAGTTCATGATTATCAACATTCTTATGACATAAATTTGGCAAGGAAAGGGATACACACTAACACCAATAAAGAATTGACAGCTATCATTTACATTGAGACAAAATCTCCACAGGTTTGCAAGAGTAACGAAACGAGTCACAACGTGTGTACCGACTGCCCCCCTCCCCCTTCAACATGCCAGGTATCCTCACATGTACCAAAATATTCTTGCTGTTTTGAACATATTTGCTTTCGAAAATAATATCATACTTCATCTAACGTGTGCTTAGGACCTCTATTAATCATTCTGTTTCAGTTTTTTGTTGATAAGGAAAGTAGAAGACAACATAATTGTCGCAAAACGGAAGGTATCTTCAGTTCTTACCCTTCTTAGGCGGCATGATTTTGGAAAGAGACCGTGGACGGGTTTCCCTATCTAAAAGTCAGGGAGAACTTCCAAACGCAATTTTTACTTCTCAGAGACTCTGGGGCAAATAAAAGAGAAAGATCTATAAAAAAGCTCAGGTATTTGCTTTGTAATATGCCAGTATTTCTTTTGATTAAATTTTGTCATATTTACTCTGTCTTGTCTTTTACTTTGGCCGTGCAAAATTGAAGATCGGTAGGTGCGTTTGTTGAGATGGCAAGAACACTCGTCCTTGTTCTCGCGGTATTGTACGAGATTTACACCAAACCGGAAGTAACTTGGGTAGCCTCCAGCTGACAGGTGAGTGAAAAATATTGTGCAGAAGTTTCCAACACTGCAACGGGTTTCATGCGCGTAGGTGTTGAAGTATAATAGGGATGGATCGAATAAACAATCCTGTAGGTTGTGCACTGGGAAGACCCATTGGAAATTAGGTTATAAACGTCTGTAAGGGTAAGTTGAAAACTGTCAGTTGAAAAATTTGAAGTTTCTACGAAGTTGGCGCTGTGATATATAAACAGCTGACCGGTATAGATCTAGTATGAGTGTCGAATGTCAAGGACCTAGAGAGTCCCATTTAGCACACTCTTCACAGTGTCACACCTTTGTCATTGCTGTACCCCTGCTGTAACCCTTTTGTTTCGGCCGTTGCCTTGCCAAGACACGTGTCACAAGAACGTCACGAGATCTCAGTCACACTCCAGCGAACTTCTGAGGATCCTCGCAAAACCAGTGCCCTGGGGGCAAGCGGGCCGGGCGAGGAGGAGCAATGCCAGACCCGATGACGTCCCACTTTGGTCCCCTCAGGCAGCTTTTTACCCTCTTTGTCAGTAAACCGCATTAGCCAAACCCCAGTAGAAAGAATGCTGCACGCAGGCACGCCTGCCATTTGGACAGACGCTAAGGCCCGGATAAGCTGTTCTCTCCCCTGCTATTAGTTGTGGTCCTAACACCTGGCAGTGCAGCACCTGCATCCAATCACCTCAGTTCTCGGTGTAGTGGGTGGAACACATGCTCTGAGTTTGTTGCTTTCTGTACAAGTGTTGACGGTAATTATGATCAAGGCACCACAGAACTGGACTTTGGTGATCGAGATTTCACCCGAGTCGAAAACGCACGTCGGCCATCATCATGACTCGACCAAGTCGACTCCGACAGAAGTGGCCGAGAGGTTGGTAGACTGTGACTTGTACTCCTTGCCTGTGTCTCGCTGAGACGTAATATCTTTCCTCGCCCTATCTACATAATCACTTTCTCAGGGTTTCTGCGCCTTGTTAAATTCTTTCGCGCCATTTGTAGTACAGCAGTTGTCATTAAGGACGGCCATTATGGGTCTTGGCCATTATGTTTGTAGCCTGCAAGCTACATATGCATTGTTTGTGGTGTCAATTTTGAGGTTGGTAATTTGAGCTTTTGGTTCATTGGACTTAAGTACATTTTGCACTGTACATGTGGTGTATGTTTGCTGTTTTATAACATAAGACTTTCAAGTGGTCATGTCTTAAGTCTTGTGAACAGCCACCAGTATGTTGTGGCAATTTCTTTCCAACCCCTAGTTAATTTTCAGCAGCATGATTTTTCATGATATATTGCAACTTACAGAGGTGATTTACTAACATTTATAGTTAAGATGCAACTTTTTTTACTTATCTTTTCTGCTTTATACTCTTAGTTGAATGCAGTAAATCAAAACCTTTCATTTCCAATGTGCTCATTTGTAGTTTGTGTCATAACACTAGCACTACTTTTAATAAGTTTTATATTATAATTTTCAGTATCACATGTCTCTGTCTTGTCCTGAAGGGTCTAAGACAGCTTCCTAAAAAGCTTCAGTATCACCTCATAAGGTCCACACTGACATGTAGTCATATATACAAGTACTTACAATCATATGGTCCATTGAAACTGCATGTCCTTGAAACTGGCTTATAGTGGTTCATCCAGGACAAAGGGCCTGTGTATTTGTAGTCTGTTCAGGGTCACAAAATTAAATGGTCTTTTGCCATTTTCTAAGCACATAATTGATAACAGATATTTGATAGGCTTGAAGATCATATGTAAGAGGCTAGCATGTTAAGAAATGTGTAAGAATGCGACTTTTGCAACAAAATAAAATCACCAGGAGAGAAGGCCCCAAGGCTATGTATTTCTGCTGGTACAACTACAAGTAGTGTGTTTAGAATCTTAGATTTGAATCTTTGGACACATAAATCTGTAGACTATATTTAGGTATTAAGACACTGCCGTTGTATTTACTGTAGCGGTCAGCATCTACTCAGATTGATACCAAATTTACATGAATTAGTGATGGATGGTACAACAAGTTGTTGCTACCAATTTCTGTGGTACTGACTAAACCTATACTATGTGTGTAGGTGCAGTACACTTTTACCCTGGAAGAAGTTTTCTGTCAACTGTTTGGAAGGTAATCACCCAAAATTTAATGAAGTTTTAACCGTTAATGCTCTTGCAGGTACAGGAAGCTTCAGTCCCAGACAAACGGACACTTTGAGACGCCACCAGCGGAGGGGAAGATGGTTCCAGCCTTCTCCAAGAAGAAGCTGTCGTTCTGAGGAAGGGGTTTGGTGTTTGGCGCAGTCTTCTCATTCATCTAAGTCGTATACCAGTCACATCTTTGTGTATGTACAATCTTTTGTGTGGAGCACGTTTTCCTTAAAGCAAAATGCAAGATATCTATCATGCACATGCATGCATCAGTGCCCACAAGTCAAAGCTCTAAGCATATCACTTCATTTGCTATAAATGCTACCATAACTTACCCAGTTTGTAACATCTTTGCTACTATCACTGTTTTTGTTTTGTTGGTTGATTTGAAGTTTCCCTGCTAAATTGATCAATGACATTTCCCCCAAGCAGTGCGCTGCCTTGCCTGGTTCAATTTTTACACATGAATATGCATGAAAACAGCTGCCAACATGTCCAACCTTTTGAAGTAGCAAAACAATTATGGACGAATTCATTCTGGATTAAACTAGTTTACGCTGGAACAGTTGCCTGACTGGAGCACTGGAAGGAAAAATTAACATAATGGCTTTGAAGCCTTTGATTAAGATAAGATTCATATGTAAATAGAAATATTTGCATGTGTGTTTATGTTAAACCACAGGTAGGTATGGAATGCTGTATCTCTTAGATATGAGATCTTGAAGATACCATTCATTACAACTCGATCAGACAGATTATGTCAGGTCAGTTTGGTTGTCACAAGTGCTTTGGAATTTATATAAACTCAGATCCCGGGCTTAGATGATTATGTTTTGACAGATATGCAGATTATTGCAAAATATTAAATATAAAGGTATGACTCATGTTGGTACGTTGTAACAAGGTGCACCTATGGCCTAAATTGTTGAGGGCACATTTTGACAACATAAAAATTCCCATAATGTAGGTGACTTCCTGAGTTTGGACATTGTTGCCATTCCTGAGGTTATATCAGGCTGTCTCCAGCTTTAATCTTTTTTCAGTCCCACTCATTGTTTACGGGCCCATGTTGCTAGTTTTTGTTGCCACATTTATCATTTTAAGCTTTAATATGGAAATAAATCTTAAGCTTATGAAAATACATTTTCATCAATTGTGTGCCATGAAGTTCAGATTTTTTTACAGACTATGTGAAATATTTTTCTGAGAGAGCAAGTTTCAGATTAGGTGAAATATTTTTCGGAGAAAACAGTTTTCAAACTAGGTCAAATATTTTTCGGAGAAAACAATTTTCAGCCTAGGTCAAGTATTTTCCAGAGAAAACAATTTTCACACCAGATCAAGTATTTTTTGGAGAACACAATTTTCAGACTATAGGACCTACATTTTTTTTCGGAGAAAACAATTTTCAATCACACAATGAAGGGACAGCTGGAGTGGCCCTGGGTTTAGTACACAAAGAAAGTGCCATTTGTAAAAATCCCCTGGTAGGAAGTACCTGTTGAATAACTCCTTCCAGCATACCTGTCTTGTCCCTTTGGGACAAGTAGCGTGCTGACAAGACAATTAGGAACACCCTAATTGATTGGATTGTCTTCTCTTCCTCCGGATATGATAAGACTCTTTGTTTCCTTGATCACAGGAAATTCTTTTACCACAACGTGATGACTGTTCTAACAAGACTTTGTCCAATGGTTTCTATTGAATAATTCTACTAAGTAAAAAAGGATTTCAGAATGATTGTTCATATAGAATATCCAATCATTCAAACTTTTGTATTGAAAGGTCAAGGATTTGAAATTGTTATTAGTAAGCACATTGTACCTGTCTAGAATCTCATTGAAGTTAGACACCGTGATTTCTTTTTCTATTATTAATAGGTTAGATAAGAGTTAGCAAGGAGGTTAAAGAAAGAGAGGAGAGCGTTCCTATTGTTCCGATCTTTGCCGCGAGTGTGAATCACATCGAAGTGCTAATTGCCCCAATCTGCATCTCGCCAGGCTAGCGTGGGCCTTTGTTTACGAGTCAGTTTCAACATCTCTCGTCCAGGAACATCGATTTGGGGCCGGGATTTCAGCGATTTTGAGGATGATTCTCATTAAATACAGCGCTACTTTTACTAAGGATACAGATATCAATAGTGACGATACTTCGCCTGAAGCAAGTGCGAGCATAGTTCCCCACGGGCCACAGAAATGTGTGTAACAACAAGTCACGCGGTGTAGAAGAACGCTGGGTCGGCTTTCATAGCCCAGGACACACGGAGCTATTTCATAGTATTTGTAAGAAGCTTGAGAAACGCTATGCAACTTTATTTTCAAGTCTGTCAAATTAAGATATCAAGCCATCTGTGTAAAAAAAATGCGTTCCTCGTGAGGCAAAAATTCCCTCAATACCGACAAAATAAATTTCCTCGGAAATATCATCTTGCTTCCCATCATTGCCATGAACATCCACTGAGCCCTCAGAGTACAAAATTCATGCATCACGAACAGCAAAAATCGATCGCAAACAGCAACAACAAATACTTATTTGGCACACCCAAGCCCACTACTATCGTTGAAAAAAAGTCTCTTTTGCGGGGCAAGCGTAATAATTTTTTAATAGACACATGAAGTAGAGAATATTGTTCATAATTCTGAGACAAAAAAATCGGGGATACAGCGACAAAAATGCCTGTAAATTCACTCAACTTGGTCGCACAGCGCCGAAACAAGTATCGACATGATCGCCATCTTGGTCTCTCCACAACAGTACTGTTTGCACACGTCACCTTCGCTTCCCAAATAAGGAAATCTGCGGAAACTGCGCTCATCTCGCTCGCAGTTCGGCAACCCTCGGTCGTCCTCGGCCGGGATCGCGGTGCATGACGTCATGGCTGGGCTCATGTGATTGGCTGACACGTCCGGGCTCATCAGAAATGGCGGGAAACCCCGCGGCCATCATGGTCATCAGAGACGCGCCGCCGGATAGCGGAAACAATGGGCCCGGAGGTTCTGAACAATAGCCCGCAGTGGGGTGTTAATGACTGAGCTCTCTCCTGTGATTCTTTAACCTCCTTGGAGTTAGTAAGTAAAATGTGTAAAGAAAAATATGTTCTATTGTTTTAAAACTTGTACTTGAACAACCACATTTAAGGTATTTTTCTCTCCTTTTTCAGATTTATTCAAGCTCAGGGACTTCCCACACAACCCATATTCAAACCTGACCCAAACTCCACAAAGTGCCCTTCTCCTACCCTACATGTATCTGGAAGCTTCCTGCAACAACAACAACAACAACAACAGCTTGTTTCTTCAGAGTTCACCCCCCATTCCAAGTGCACAAGTACACCCACATCCCCACTCCCATTGCACGAGAGCTGGCACCGTCTGAGGACAGAGGTTTGTAGGCCCGGCCATGAGATGTCTTCATCACGATCTGCTAGGACGGCTGGAGCCAAGGTGATAGCCAGACATGCCAGCAAGGATAGAGTCATCAACTCATATCCACTGGTAGGTATACAGCTGGAAAAGGGTGCCTGAAATGTGATAGAAATGAATATTTATGTCACCTATAAGTCTACATTTGCATTGTTTGGGGGGAAAAATGCTGGCCCTTCTTCCTTCTTAATCCATCTACACATAAATCAAAACAGTCTGCCTTGCTGGTCATGAAAAAGTTTGTAAAAAGTTAAGTACCATATCCACATCACTGGTTGACAGGAAGTATACATGGGCTGGCAAAACTGTCACTTTTTGTCTTTTTCTATAACGACAATGCATTTTCCTTTGATGTGAGAAAGATGAGACAAGTTATTGACACGAAGCCATCCCCAATTACTTTTAGAAAAGAATTTCATTTGCATGTTGCCTGCTGTTTTTCTTCTAAGTAGGACAGTATAAACACAGACTCAAGTTTATTCTGTCCCTAAAATGGCCAAGAGGCAAATTTATCACATAGCCAGAATTGTTAGGAATCCTGTGGTAACAAAAAACTTCCGTTATTTAAAAGAGAACATCACTGAACTGTTTGTCACCATGTGAGGTGTGTTTTGTGGTTACACCACATCCTTCCAATTTGGTAATTCAGGTCTTACAAAGTTTGAAAGGCTCACATGTTTCTGAAGATGATCATCTACTATAGAGGGTAAATTATCACCAGGTGTCCTTGATACAGAGGCCCTACTCTCGGAAATACCTTGAATAGATGGTACGACAAGATACCAGTCTTCCTGTCAGGAAAATGCGCCAAATATGTGTGTTTGTTTTCCGAACAAGAGCCGATAAGATCTGATATTGGCAAGAGAGTCTCGACACAATAAGGCATGGACAACAAGGAATCTTGCATTATGGGTTTGGAAGCAGAGGATTTTAGAGCTTTCAACACTAAGTCTTTGTTCGTGTCTGTAAGTTCTTAGGTTGGAAGTAAAGATTGGCGACTGATGTACTCTCTGTTGTTCTGTGCATTGTGGTTTTTACCCCTAAATAGTCAGATAGGACAAGTAGTCTTACTGTTTTGAACATGAAACAACTTTTTTTGCAATCTGTGCTGAACAAAATGACTTCTGCATGGCGACACAAATAAATGAAAGTATCCTGTTTTCTTTGATTTCGTATTCTTTGATATAAAGGTTTAACTTTGAAAAAGGATCTTTTTTCCACAATCTGTGCTCAAAATGCCTTTTGCATGAGAGCACCAATCAATTACAGTATTTGTGTCTTGTTTGCTTTGAAGGAAAGTCCTGAGATTCAGATTAAGGTAATGGTCCATGAGCAGCACACCTTACTTACTTTACACAAAATGTGTCTTATTGGGAGCTTCTTCAACTCATACCTGTATCAACTGTTCTTGCTTATCTTCCGTCAAGTGGAAGATGTGAATTTCTTCCACCATTTGGTTTTAAATTCATATTGCTGATGAACTAACAATTAATTTAGCAAAGTCTGTTATTTGTACGTTTCATAAAGGAAATAAACTTGTTGTAAACCTCACGATTATCATGAGAAATTAAGCCGCTTTTAAAGTGGATGGTTAGAGTTCTTAAATGAAGATATCCAGACTGTTGTTGTTCATTTCAGAACAAACTGGGCTTTCATGTAGAAGTAATCACTAATTGGGTTTAGTGAATAGGTTCTAATATGTTGCAAGTGGTGTCACCATCACTGACCCCCAGGTCACCCCAGTGTAAACAACTGTTGCGCACTGTACCAGTGATTTGAGAAGACTGCTCAGTAATTTGACAGAAGAATTATATATTTTTCCTCATGGATGAAACATAATTTAGTTCATGCATAGTTCAGATGTGTGGTGTTTTCATCAGGGTTGTCTGCAGCTTAATTTTTTTCCCCGTCATTTGCATTGGTTGGAAAGCCATGTCGTATGAAATCTGTCATTTTAAGCTCAGAAAAAATACATTCTTACCTGATTTTATTTCATGAATTCGAAGTTTAGATGTTTGGGATGGACAGGGTTAAATTTTTGTTCATCTGAACAAGCAACATTCTGTCCAGGATGGAGGGATGGGTCCTGGAGACAGCACCAGTTTTCAGTAGTTTGTACAAAGACTGGTACCTTTATAATTTACATGTAACGGGAGGTGCCCCAACACGGTACGCTTTTTCTTGCGCTCAAACTCATGGCGCTCCATCGCTAGTTGCCTGAGAGTGGTCAAATTCTGATGACTGAATTTTTTACACATAGATTTGAACAACATACTTGAATAAGAAATGCATTCAGGTAGTTCATGAACCTTTCGCACTGCGTGTTACAAGCGGCAAACACTGTGAGACAATTTAGTGTATGTAACCTTCCAATTTTGTGCTACACTGAACAGTGTGCCTAACTTGGTACGCTTTTTTACATGTTGCTCTCTTCAGAAGTAAGTGGTAAATTTAAGTACACAGAAAAAAATTAACAGTATGATATTCTAGCTTTCTTTTGACAGTAAAATCGTGACTGTATGTACTTCTTGTCTCACATGAGGAAGGCTGTACCTAGAACAATCCAGCTGATGTTTTTACGGGCAATGGGCTAAATGCACTGATTGTGAATGCCCGACTAAAAAAAACATTACGAAAAAACGACACCGCCAACATCAACAAAACTCTGTCTGATTATATGAAAATATCATCTACATCTCTCTATCAAGTCTTATTTGCATAGACAGCACGAATCATTTGTTACAGTCAAATAAATCTTTGGAGTGTTCTCTAGTCTGCCACCTTCACGGCCACACTCCAGTGGGAGTACAATGGTGGCAATGTTTATGTCGCTTCCTTTTGCTTGCTTTTCTACTCAACAAACATTTGAATACCCATATTCATAGTGTTTTATGGAGCTTTATTTATGTGTATCATGGCAGTTGTGTGACTGCTTGGAAGAGTTCGTATAGTTAGCGACACGAGCCGCCAATATGCAGAGGCCGGTGACCGCAGTGATTCAGCACTGTCAACATTACTGTTAGAATTCTGTTTGAAAAAAAAAACATGAAGTAAATATGTTAAAGTATACTTGGAATGCAAATTAAAGCTGTGTGCATGGACTTGGTTTATTTACCTTTGTAATCAGCATAGTCAGTGGTAACAAACACGGTGTACTTATGGATAATAAGATCAGCAAAAAATCCGTACCGTCTTACGACGGGAACCGTCTTAGGGCGGCCCCCGTTACCTCTTAGGTAACAGAGTACTTAATAATAGCCTCTTGGGAACAGGGGACACTCAACACATTGTGCATTTTAGTTTTACCACGGACGTTACCTAGAAGACGTCCTTGGATTTACATTTTCTAACACCTTTAAGATCAACACTTTGAACTAAATGTTTTATTTCATTTGCTTGTGCACAATCACATTTTACTTGTTCTTTCACATTTCTCTTGCACAACCCTAAACTTTAAACTCTCCATCCCCATCCAGGTTCTAGGAACCATGAGAAGTGTGGTATGTGGACTTACACAGATTTTTGTTCTTTTGCGGCAGGTGGTGGCAGTAATTATCCTAACTAATCAGCCAGACTAACTCTTATTGACAGGATAACACCAGAGTACCCTAAAAGATCTTGGTTGTAGGTTGTTTTACCCTGGGAAAACGCAGACTCCTAGAGCCGCGTGCAAGGTTTACCGATCCCCGCCGTACGAGCCCCTGGAACACACGAATGCCCAACACCCGCACACCCGACGATCCAGCTGGCCTCAACTATAGTCGAGGGCCAGTGTAAGTGGGGCCAGCTGGTAGTATGGCGGGTGTACAGTTGCGGGCACGTGTGAGGCAGGGGATCGGTAACTCTTCTTTGCGAGGTTTCTTTGAGCTTGGTTTCCCAGGGTAAGGTTGTCTGTGATTTTTAGCATTCCTATTGAAAGAGAATGTAGGCCTTTTCGACCACACAGAGGCTTAGAAGTGTTTCGTTTTACATAACAAAAGGTACAAAATTTAATTTACAAGTTGAGAATGTTTTAGATGTGTTAAGATACATTTACAATCTGAAGAATCTGATTCCCTTCCTTTTTCTTGTTGTTGGTTCCGTGTTTTGCATGTTCATCTTGATGCAAAAACAAAAGAATGAAATCACAAATGTCCCAACTGCTTGAAGAATCTAGGTTATTGACCTGGCCATTTCACCTCCCCTTCTTTTTGCCCCGCCCAAAATGCCAATCATCGCCTCAGATTGCTTTCCAGCCTGTTGGCTCCATTTGTTGCGACAATTAGTAAGGTCGTAAGAACTTCCTCATAAAACCCGTCGTAAAAGTCTACATTTTCAGCAGTCTGTGGACTGTGAACTGTGTAAAGGGGCCTATTTTGCAGTAGGTATTCGTAAAAACTGTAGGAAAAGAAAAGGCTTTGTAGTGAGGTTATTAGTAATGGGGTCAAACATGCCTGTAGGATGTAATTATCAAAAAATGGGGATGAAAGCGTCTCTGCAACAAGAAAGCACTTCATGCAACACCTGCCTGTCCCATTGTTTAGTCTCTCACAGTGCAGCTTAGAAACAAAGTATCAGAGTTTTTTTAGAGAAAAGTACATGCAGTATTATTCAAACAGTAACATAATTAATGTCATCATTCCAAGTAAACATAACCATTGCCGACGTGACATTTCCATGATGTAACATTACTAAAGTCAGTTCTCACATTTGGTGCTGGTGATACTAACTCTTTAACTAATTACTAATCAATTAGGGTTATTGCAACAACTAATTGACAAGTAGTCCTCGACGTGTAATCAGCTGACACTGTTGCACCTGTTTTGTTGTATATTCTTTAACTGATGGCAATATCTAGTAATTCCTGATGTACATATTGTGCATTTTAATGACAAGATTTCAAGAATCAAACCATTATAATTATAACTCATCTTGAAATGTGTCAATTTTGCTAATGTTCGAAAGAAAGTAATGTGTTAAAGTGAAGTGAATCGGAAGGATTGTGTAAGATGTCAGACAACTGATGGACTTTTAGTTGTTTTGTTATTTATACAATTATGAAGTCTATAATATTCTGCTATTTTGTAGATAATCCCTTCGGCTTATGGGTGCAGTAAAACCTTAAAGTGAATAAAAGTGGTGCTGGTTTCTCAGTTTGGGCAAAATCTGGTTCATGGCTTGACCCAGGTAACCTCCCTTCTCAGAAGAAAGTCCTCCGACCAGAAAATGACTCATAAATTACAGTTATTAATAATGTCAGTCACAAGCTGTGGTCTGGATATTCGTTGTAATGTCTAGTTGCACAGGAAACAATTTTCTCTCCACACACTATTGTTAAAGATGTTTTGATTGTAAACACACAATTTTTGCTTGCTTGACAGATTTGACAATTATAATAAGACATTTTATTTGGAATTTACTTAGATGGGGCATGTGTAGCCCTCAGATATAATTATCCAAAAACGGGAACTTCCAAATCTGACAACTTGTTCTTCTTGTGTAATGACAAATTGTCATACCTGTCAATTCTGACAGTTACCAACTAACATGAAAGATAAAGAAGTGTCTCAAGTTATTTTACAGTTTTGTTCCCCAGGTCAACAACTATGTATTTTACTTAAACTTTTTTAGAACTGGAGTGCAAGGTTCTTTCTCTAGAGGTGCTCTTTAAGGGGACACTACAACTGCAACAACATTTCTTCTGTCAATATACCATGAACTCTCATAATTCCACAGGGTGCCATAATACGGCCACATCAAAAGAAAATTGTCATAGACTGATAGAGGCCTTCTCAAGATGTCTTGAATGTTTGAATATCTGAAGTGTATATGCCTCTGAATTACTGATGCTGCATCGATTTGTACCTTAAAATCACTTCAAATTCATGTGTTTTTCCACATGTGGCGGCACCATAGCATCTGGAGGAATTATGAGAGTTTATGTTACTGTAAATGCAGAAACTTTCGCGGTGGTTTAATGTTCGCGGTTTTCGTGGTGGCTACTTCACCGCGAAATTGAAACCACAGCAAAAAGTCCCTTTTCCCGCTATAGCAAAACTAAATCCCTGCGAATGTAAATACATTTACAGTATATATTGTTGACCATTCCCACAACATGTACAACATCAGGATTGAATGTGTTTCTCCAGCCTTACAGACAAGATTCCACCCCGTACCTGGCCTTCAACTTTAACCCCAAGGTCAAAGCTGCCTGCTCAGCGCAGAAGGCCGTCACGTCCTCGTAAGTTTCACCCCTCTGACTTGCTTTCATTTTCACAAGGTGTGTCCTTTGTCATGATATCTTGTTTCAACTGATTTCTGTTCAGTCATACTAAAAATAGTTAGCTAAGATTGCGTTACAGCCTACACATACACATGTAGAATGTGCATGTAATTCTGATTTTCTTCAATAGTAAAATACTTTTAAGGGTAGCATGTAGTCCTTTCTTTTCAACATTATCAAAAACACAAGTAGTGGTGACTATAACATTGCTATTTGGGAGATGAATTTTTAGTTAATGCATATGCTGAGTAGGTTGTGATCACTTAGCTTCACATATTAGGGTTTATCCATTGCGTTACAACAGTTTAGAGTTTTTTAAAATTTTATCACATCATTTTCTAGTCTGGGTACCATCTGGGTAGTAGTTTGCTCCTTTGTATGGACGGAGGGCGTTGGAATGCCTGTTCGAACGAGCGCTTGAGCCCATTACTTAATTTGCTCATGTGTAGGGACCAATCAGCGCCCTCGTCCAAAATTTGGACAATTCCAGACGTTGTCAAGGATCCCAGATAGAACAGCAGAGAAGCGACTTTATATAGTGTATAATGTATATGATAAATGTCAGAGCGAGAAGCTGCTGTATATAGGCTTTATAGCGTATGATCAACGCCGGAGCAAACTACTTTCCGGATGGTACCCAGGCTAATCATTTTCAGTGTTAATCAAACCCATGCTAATCATTTTCAATATTAATCAAACTCTGCTTACCCTAGATGTATATTGTAATGTTTATGTTGTTGACTGTTGTGATCTTCCCTGCACCTCCAGGTTGAGGATCTGTAAAGCTATCGTGATCGGTGATGTGGCCGTGGGGAAAACCTGTCTCGTTAACAGGTGGGCATCGTTAATTATTCCTCAGCACGCTCGTCTGATGTTTACTAAACACTACGGGAATGACAGCCAATATTGTTGGGGTGCGGGTAACCACCAACCTCAGGCACAGGTCCAACATTCTGCACATGCTTGGGTTGTTGTGTGTGTGATCAGATCATCAGGTTACTGGCATGTGATTATCTATCTTCTTAGAGGTAAATGTCAAGCGTAAATGGGACTGTTGTTGTTTTGTGATTTTACTGTAAACATGGTCTTTTTTTAAAGAGAGGTTTTTTTTTCATTTATATATCAAACTGTGGTATAGAGGAGCATGTGCAACAGTGATGTGAGATGCCAATCTCAAAACAGTACTCTTCCTATTGAATAATTGTGCAAAATTATACAATGCAACACATTGTCAAGTAGAAAGATTTTCAGTCCTTACTATATACCTTGCTAATTACGGTCCAAACTTGATGTGACATCAACTCTGATAATTCCACTGGTTGCCATAATACCACCACATCAAGAAAACACTCTATATATACCCCAGGATTACTGAGGCAGCAATGGTAACGTTACATCTCTTAAAATCACTTTAAATTCATTTACATGCGATGTTTGTTTTCTCATGTGGAGGTATTATGGCGTTTGGTGGAATTATTAGAGTTGATAGTAAGTAAATAACCAAACTATAATATTCTACAGAACATTTGACTCTTTTGTCCCTGCAGGTTCTGTAAGGACACCTTTGACCGTGACTACAAGGCTACCATCGGGGTGGACTTTGAAGTGGAGAGGTTTGACATCCTGAACACACCCTTCAACTTACAAGTGTGAGCGAACCAGTGTTACCATCTATGCATGTTATATCTGTGATTATCTAGTAATACCTTACAAATGAGTTACATTTACAGATTTTTTTTTTGCGTTCAATATTAGCTGGGAAATTAATCAGCAAAAGAATTTTCATTTTTCAATTTTCAGTTTCAATTTATATGTAGATGTACATTGTAATTGGTTTTGCTGTTCAGCATGTTCCACCAGGGCTGCCTAACAAGCCTGTGGCTATTGCAAAGGGCTAGCCCTGCTGACAGAGACAATGACAATAAACTCAGATGGAATTTGTCATGGACAGAATAACAATCAATATAATATGATGATGAATACCAGTAATCTAAGTATATTCTCTTTAAATTTCAAAATGAAATATTTGATGTCAAATGTTTCTAACAGAGGTTACTACGCAAAAGAATGTTCTTTCCTAGAATTATTTGTTCATTTGAAGATGACAGGCAATAAAAAAAATGGTGTTGTGTTTCCTGCCTGCAGATGGGATACTGCAGGCCAAGAGAGGTTCCAATGTATAGCTGCAGCTTACTACAGAGGAGCTCATGGTAGGCACATGATAATAAAGGCTTTGTTGTTAAAAGTCAGTCAATAAGCCTCGTTAAGTTTCTGTCTAGAGCACAAAAAAGAATGATTACTTTCACCATTTAGAAGAGCTGCTTGTGGTTCAGGGATCGTGGAGTGGCATTAAATGTTATGTAACCTGAAATACAATGTGGATTTATGGTTCTATAGGCAGTATATAAAAACACTATGACTCTGTTTAGTATTCGAATCTATCTTTTGTTAAATTCAATTTTTGCCTGAAGCACATAAAGGACAATTACTTTCACTATTTAGAAGCGTTGTCTGTGGTTCAGAGGTCACAACGTGGTATTGAAGTTTTTATCATGTCCTTTTGTCTCCTTCTATACAGTCATTATCGTTACCTTTGACTTGTTGGACATCAAGACCCTAGAACACACACAGTAAGTGTTCTATTTCTGATTATACATTATAACAGATATAAAATTACAAGTTAACATGAAGAGAACCTTTCTTTAACTTTGTAACCTTGCTAGATTCATGAGGTCATTTCTTGACACCTTTATATTTTCCTTCTGGCTAAAATGTCTTTGATCTCGTGTATGGCATGAAGGCTAATCTTATGCTCAATTAGCAATTGAATGAATTTGTGAGTTGGAAAATTGCAAAAGCATTCTGTCAAAGATTATTGTGGTCTATTGATTGTTCAAAGATTAGGAAATAATACTCTGCAGTTTCAGAATGAAAAACAATAGTATTCTATCCTTACAATTTTGATTATATTACTATGAATGTTGTAGAATGATGAAATTTCCTGCCTCCCCCTAGGAGCTGGCTGGAGGCAGCCATGTTGGAAAACACAGAGAACCATCCTCTCATCTTCTTGGTTGGAACAAAGAAGGACCTTTGTGTAAGAGCATTGTTTTCTTTCATCTTTGATATTTTAAAGTTATTTCCATGGATTGTTAGGTATTTGTGCTTTATGTGTTAGTAATAGCACAGAAAAATAAAGGAAAACATGAAATACAAGCAACTGATTTTGTGCGTAAAAGTTTCCCTCACAAGTGTTTCTAACAAATTTTGATCGGAGAGACTGTTTTGCTTGAAAATGCAATGTGTGAGTGTTCTTCTTTTTCAGAGCAAAGCCGTCTATGAGAAAGTAGAGGAGGATGCTGTTAGAACAGCAAAGGAATTGGGAGCTGAGTTCTGGGGTGTTTCCTCTAAGACAGGTAGGCATGCAGCAGCAAACCATCATTTCATGGGGCTGAAGTATTACAACAGTCACATGCATAAAGAAAGAGAAGTTGGATCATATGTGGTTCATCCATTGTTACTGACCTTGAATTTGTAAGTGAAGGTCAAGAGCCATTGTTACTCACCTTAGACTTGCATGCAACTAGCCAGGTTTCAGTCCTTATGATAGAATTGGCCATTGTTGAGTGCCTTTGATAAAAAAAGCAGAACTTTTAGGTATATAATGAGCCTGTTTTTAACATAAATGTGACCACTTCTAGGTGAAGGTGTGAAAGACTTCTTCTTCCGGGTTGCCGGCCTTGCCTTTAATGAAGCTGTGCTGAAGGAAGTGGATGTGTCCAGCCCCTCTAAACAGATAGCCACCAGTGACCTCATCAGTGAGTATCAGGAACATACACACCCTTAAGCTATGGGCACAGCCCACCATACGTGCAAATACGTGCTGTCTACGTGCCAAAACGGGGGCAATCTTTTGGGATCCATAAGTGATAAGTTCTGCCTCCATACAAACTCGTAAGGAATCTGACGGATTTTGGATCACGCAGACACACTGTAGAACTTTACGTTCAGGCAAAACTTTGTGTGCCATTGGGCTGCAGATTCGCCCCCGTACGAGCCAGTACGGGCAATGCGCCTACCCTGTACAGCCTGAATGTTTTCAGAAATATGTGACGGACGTGGCTTAAAAAAAAACTACGGACAAATTGCACGTACGGCAGGTTGTGTTTTGAGCTTTGTTAAAGTGTATTTACTATTTCCCACACGCAAGTACAGCCCAATGTTGAAGTTTAAAGGAAGAGGGTCAATTTAGATTGGAATGGCTCTTGCAGTCAAATGTGACAAAAGTAAACCATTGTTATTGACAGGTATGGAAGAAAAATGCCAGAAGTTCAATGTATCAGGATCACAATGATTTTCGAGTTTCTTTATACATGTTGGCATGTGTAGTTTGGTTGCTGAAAGTATTTTTCTCTTTGTACTTTCAGAGGTGGACAGGAATACAGAATTACCGGAGCACAAGAAGTCCAGATGTGGCGGGAAATGTTCTACCTGACGCAGAGCAGCATAAACATATACAGATTTATGTAGTCATAGTTACAGTAACATATAACAACATTCCCTCACATATGAAAATACTCAAACATTCCTTCACACTTAATAAATACATATAGACAAACATTCCCTCGTGCTTAACAAATATTATACGAACATTTCCTCCCACTCAACAAATGTACAAACATTCCCTTGGACATAATAGATATGCATTCCCTCACACTTAACAAATATACAAACATTCCTTCACTTGCTTATAATTGTCTACCCTTGCCATTTCACATTGTCCAGCCAGTACATGTATGAGTACATGTAGGTATTCATCATACCGGCTGTACTCCAAAGGTGGAGCCATCTTAGAATGTTAAATCGCCAGCTTTTGACATTCATTATTTCTTTCTGGACCTCTCCATTTTTTTTTCATCAATATTATAAGTATAGAAAATACTAAACATTCCTTGTATTTGTTAAAAGGTATCTTGCCAATCCAACACTTGCAGTGTTATCCTACTTTTCCTATGTACATGTATAAGAGGAAAATTTAATCAATTACTAGTAGATCCACCATATTAAGGGAATGTCCCCAAAAGGTGTTCCTTCATTCATAGTAACTAATAACCTGTACTGATGTATGCAGTGGTGCATGTACTTATACATGAAGATGTTTGCTTGTTTTTCCTTCAATCTATTATTTTCTGCTTATCATATTATTATGCTGTCCTTTTGTTTAGTGTGATGTGGACATGTTTAATGTAGAGTTTGACAAAATGAATTTGAAAAGGATTACCACTGTCTGAATCAGTTATAAAAAGTCTACAAAACATATTTGGCAAAACAACAGACTTCAAAACAATACAAACAGGCTAGTCTGAGGGACTACTGTAGAACACTATCATAAGCCAATGATGAAAGCTCATTGCATAAGCTAAGCTGCCTAAAGGTACAGCACTTAATGAGCTGTCAAAAAGTTATCATGTGTTGTGTGGTACATGTATTTTGACTTCACTTTCCACATTGCATTCAGAGTAACCATACACTTGTACCAAAAGCATCTGAAATCATCTAGGGAATTGAATACACCCAAAATATTAGGTATCAAAGACTTTGTAATGACTTCCAAGGAAATCATGTATTTTTGTAAGATTATCATAGTTATTATCACTATGTGTTGTGGTGTGGTGTTTTTAAATGTCAGGTTATGTTGCATCATTGTATCATAATGCTCCAAAAATATTATTATATACACTTTGTACCAAATATTGTACTTACATATCCAGATACATACAACAATATGGAGAAGGCATATCAGAAATTTAAAGTTGTACAAAATTAGGACCAGCTTGATAAAAAAAAAAGACAGAAGTAATTGGCTGATACAAACAACTATTGCAATATTTCTTCAGTTTTAAAATCAATCAATACACTTAAATATACCAATTGTTTCTAAACTAGGCAATCATTTTAGTACAAGTTGTTTAATCAGACTTCTCAGCGATGAAAAAGCTCTAAGTTATTTGTCAGTCTGGAGTGTTAACTTGATTTAGGATTTTAGTGTTTTGTCAACTTTATATGTGTTACTTGTAGTTTTGCCCTGGTATACAGAGATAACAGAATTTTAGCAAAAACTGAGTGGCTGTATCAGTATCAAGAAACAAACTTTTAAGACTTTTGGTGTTTTCTTCCAAAGATTGTATTTACATGCTGGTGGTCTATGGTATGAAACACTGAAAATGTGAATTTGATGACTGGAATAAAAGATGAACAGTTGCTGACTTACGAACCAGGGTATATCTGAAAATTGTATTTAGTTTTGGCTCTTGTATTATGGTTAAAAACATAGTTGGAGTACTTCAATAAAGGTTTTTGTTATTAACTGCTGTGTGTGAGTGCCCAGTGAATGTGGTTAGCGATGTACATAGTTGATTGTGTAAAAAGTATTTGCCTTGAAGTTGGCAGAACGTCTTAAGATGAATCCTTTTAATAATAAGTTTCATTATAATTATCCAAGGAGGTTGAAAGGAGTCTTCCTGTCGAATTCAAGAACTTTTGTACTTTTATTCTCTTGAAAACATGATTCTGCATTTAGCATTAAAATGACTTGCTGTGATCATGGCCGAAGGTGCACCTAGCCTGGATTTCATGCTATTCTAGCTCTGGTTCGCTACCCTGGTCGCTTCCAGTGCGGAATATTCAGCAGTGAAGGGATTAGAATGTTTGGTGCACGACCACTTAGTGGATTAAAAGCGCCTACTAACGGCCAAAATTTATTACTGCAGGAACACCGCCGTCTGGAACACTGCATTTATTATAACGATCGCTAGTCGTCCCCATTGACACGTGGGCTTTGTTGCAGTAATTTACTTGGATAAAAGGTGTCGCTTTTGACCCGGAAGTGAGAGAGCGAGCCGAAGTGAGCAAGATGGAAGTGTGAGTAACGTTACAGACAGAAGCTTTGGCGTATAAATTGAAGGCTATCCAGCAAAACACTGTATCCTGAATTATATGAACACTCTTATGAGCTTATTCTTTTCTTTTCAGAGTGAATGACCAAGCTGCCATGCTCAGTAATTATGAGGTAAGCCACGTTTTCTTCAGTTATTTGTGTGCCCCCCTCCCATTCTCTCTCGCAAATATACGATTAGCCGGGGCGACTAGAAACGAAAAACTTATTAACTTGTAATATAATATACAGGATGTTTTTTAATACACAAAAACATGCTGTATATTATATTATATTATATTACAAGTTAATAAGTTTTTCGTTTCTAGTCGCCCCGGCTAATATACGATCTGTATAATTATAATAATAATATTAACGGGTGTATTTTGCAGCCAGTAGAATAATATCGGTAGTTGCAGCCAGTAGGTACCCACAGTGTGAGTAAATTGAATAAAGATGTTCCTACACTTGTGAAATGGATAATACTCGCTGATTCATCAAGTTTATTTTTCTTGTTTCCTTGCAGTGATAGCTTTCAGCAAATAATCATCTGTTTATAAATTGTATCTTTTTTAAAACTACATCTTTCAGTAAATGATGTAACATTAAACGTTTAATTCCAAATTTCTGAAATGTATGACACAGACGTTGACAAGGATGCGCTTTTTTCAGGTTTTCTCTTTACTAAAAGAGATCGAGTCTAAAGGAAAGAAGAAGAAGTCCCGTGCCCAGCAGAACCTTGCAACCATAACATATGAGGTGATGAAGTACCCAGCAAATTTCTCAAAGCTTTGATTATAATATTCTGTTTGTATCAAATGACCAAATTCTTAGGGTAGCACACAACAGTATTTGTACAGTTCCATGCACAGCGTTAAGCTTTCTCCTGTTCCAGACCCTGAAGTACCTGTCCAACACTCCGTGCACACTACAGAACCCAGAGATGGTGGCAGAGTTTATGGAGGCCCTGGGTCCATACAATCTCACCAAGTAAGTTTCATGTAACCTGGGTGCCAGACCTCCCACACAATGTGACACTGATCCCTGCGACTATAACATTATCCTTTGGCTGGCGGAAAAACAGGTCCCAAGCCCACTCTCAGAGTTGGCAACCTACTATCCTCCAAGCAGAGGATTTCGTCGAGGGGCCATGATTTCTTACAGCTGCCTCCCTTTAACAACCATAAAAAATCACGGCCACTCCTTTGAGTTGGAGGATAGCAACCACCTATCCCTGTTGGTCAGTTTCTTATAGGATTTTACTCATGGGTCTATAGTAAAGTTTTCTTGGGGGCCCAAGAGCTAGATAAGAATGAGAGATTCCAGACTTTACAATTATAAGGTAATTGGAACCAGCCTTGGAAATGATTTGAAAGAATATTCCTTCATCTTTTGACTTTTTTCTCTCCATCTGTTTACAGGGCTGAAAAACTGCAGCTGCTGAATCACAGACCATCCAGTGCAGTAGAGATACAGTTGGTGAGTTTGATGATGTTTTTGCGTTTTTAATGGTGACCTATTTAACCACAGTAGCCGTTTTCCCCTTTTACAGTAAAACTCTGCATTGTAGTGCTTTGTAGTTTCAACCACAAACTTAAACAAAACTGTCGAACACTTCTTTTCTCCCTATCACTAAGTTAAACCTCTGCAAACATTTCATGCTTTACTGTAACCTTGAGTCAAACATGCAAAAGTGCCCCATCATAGACTGCAAATTTAGAAAAGCTCTGTCGAAAATTTGAACACAATTCTCTTTCCATTCCCCAGATAATAGAAGAAAGTGAAGAGAGGCTGACAGAAGAACAGATAGACGAACTGTTGCAGTTGGTTGCTGACAAACTGCCTGATCCAAATGCACCGGAGGGGGAAGGAGAGGAGGACGATGGTGGGGAGGGGGGCACAGAGCGTATGGAGGAAGAGGAGGAATAGATACAGATGTTTCATTTTTAGGGTTATTCCATCTTGAAAAGTTGGCAGGGGAGAGCAACATCTTGTATATATTTTCTACCTCGGATCCCTCGTCACTGTCAAACTTTTTTGAATGGAATGGTCCACTTGTAGCCTATTAAAATCATATCACCAGTAATTATAGAATTTGGAAGGTCAATGAGAATTTGAGTCTGATCAACTGAAATTGAAGATTATTTAGATGAAGACATCAAGTAGTTTGTCTGTTTAAATCATTCATTTTCCAAAGAAAGTAACATGTATTTCATGTGCATTTGTGTACAGATACCTATTTAAGAATATGTAGGAATACAGCTTTTTTAATTATCCTAATAGCTTTAGTAAGTCATAGTTTAATCTAGTAGCATGAAAGATAAAACACTCAAGAATGGTGACTTCTGTAGAAGAGAACATTGTCAGAAACCAGGCACAAGAAAAGATGGAGTTCCTCAAATGATATATATCAAGTGTAACTTCATCTGTAACACTATCATTACTAATTGCTTCTCCCTAGGGAGCGAAGTATCATTTTCGGCTTGTCGGTCCCTATATGTTACCGTTTTCTGTAGTCAAAGCCTTTTACAAAATCAGTCATTTTCTGTAGTGCAGTTTTTATATGTTCCGCCTGGAGGCGCGTACCGCCTGAGGATGCCAAGTCTGTAAGATCGGAATGTGGTTTCGACCTTGGCAAGCCCTGTACTACCCAACCGTTGACTGGAATCAGAACATGTTTTCCTAATCTGAATGTAATTAACTGTTGCTTACAGCGATATCGAGATGTTGGCATGGGAAACATCTCAGGAAGAAAGCCTGGGGCGGGAAAAACTAATGAAACGTCTGATTCAAGTCCCGTAACTGCACAGTGGGCTAAACCAATGACGTTATATGACCTTGGCTAAACACTACGCTTTACACCATGTACAACTGCATGTGGATTTCATGAATGTCGTTTACGAGAATTCCTCACCAACAAATGCTTAACTTTGCAACGTTTGGATGAGATTGCAAATTATGTATTGTCATTTTTTTTTCAAAACAGGAAAACGATATGGTGAATTGTAACTTTTTTTGGCCAGAACTTTCTTTAACTTTTCAAAAGTTCTGGTTCATGGTGTTTGGTCCCATGCCTGTAAGTATCGTGGGGGTTGAGTCAGAACGTACTGTTGAATCGTTAGATGTTTACCCGCTCGCGGCATCCGTTACATAACACAACATGTATGACCTTCGAGCGCGTTTTATTGAAAAGACATGGCGAATTTTGGGACACTGCCACTTTCCCAAGATAGGTACTACAGTTCACATGATTAGTTGTACAGAAAAGTGTTTAGCGTCTGTCTCTGCCAATCCTCCAGGAAAGATCGCGCGTGACAGAAATCGACCTTCTGCTACAAAACTGTCGCAGATCCCTTTTATAAATGATATAGACAGACGGTCCTCCGGTTCCCGCCACCCCCTGACCCACTCTGGCGGGAGCTCGCCGTGAATCTCAGGCATTTATGGTTGGCGGGAAACATGTTCACAGGTCGTACCATTTAGTGTCGACTATAGGAGGTAAATTTTATTCTCCAGAAGCCTAAGGGTACTTGCAGCTGCAGTTTAATACGAACGTCTACCGTATCGGTGACTTAAAAATTAATTTTGTACGAAAAGTTCTGATGTGGATTTTATGCGAATTAATTTTCTCTTAAATTTCTGTCTAATTTGTAGAAACAACCATTTGATTCATTAACACTTCAGCTTTCTAAAGTCGATTCTGAAGGACTGTCGTCCCCCGCACCTGTATAATGGCCTGTTCCTCTCCGTGCCATCAGTTTGAGGTCGGTCCTTGGGCCCGAGTTCCCGGCCACGGTACGGAGGTTCATTTTTGGTGAGTGGTAATCTTGTCTATAAAAAGAGATATTTTCCCTTCGTGGTTTTCCATTAGAAATTATGCACTTGTCCCTTAAACTAAATTGATCATAACATTTGACTGGAATTAGTGTAACAAAGATATCTGTCTATTAAACAATGTCGCGTTTTATCATTACACATATATTGCATCACTCTTTCGGGTAAATATTTCTGTAAATTTGGTGGTAAAATAAAGACTTGATTGTAAGTGAGTGAGTATGGACATTGATCTGCAGGGAAGAAGATGTGCTAGCTACAAAAGTAGCCCGCGTTTAATCGGTGATTTTAGGTCATGATGTGGATGTTAACAGGGATCTATATTATGAATGATCCTGTGTGTAGAGGCACCTAGGTACAATGACCCGATGGAGATACGTTGTACAGCCAGTTAGTTATCTTTTATCAGTTAAACTACTTCCAAGTCACTCCCTGTCGCGTCCTCGCCACACCTATCAATTCTTTGGTCACGTACATTTCCAAACCGGGGCCCGGCCGGGTAGCTTTCAGGAACAAAAAGTATGATATAAAAGAAAACAATAAGAAAACAATTAATCATTCGCATAGTTTTTGTATATTCCTTGATAAAAATAAGTTAATTATCCGTTTCTGTAAACATCCCGGCCGGGCCCCGGTTTGAAAATGTGATCGTACTATTCGTAGCATAACATAGTCCCCGCCGACTCACCCACCTACCGGTATTATATAAAGTTGCATAGCACAAGATACAATACCTCATTGAGTATGATAATAGACGGTCATAACCCTACCATAAACGATAACAGCTCAACAGAACTACTTTCACTGTATCAGGTAACAAATACGGCATCGCAAGTTCAAAAACAGCACGACAAGGCTGCCTTTTGCATCAACTTTTTGGCATGGTCACAAAATAAGAAATCGTAACCATATTCTTAGGGTAAAGGCATGCATGATATACAGTGCCAAACAGTTGTCGCGAAGTCCAGATATTGTTTTTCGGTCCTGTACATGTATTATACCGCTTTAATGTCGCTTGGAACGATAACAATCGACACCGTAACGGACCTCCAAGTCTCGGCAGACAGGTGCCCGGGCGTGCTGCCAGAGTAGCGGTACGAAAATTGTCTAATCCTGTCAAGACTTATGGATCCCATGTGTGGTGAACACGTGTGAACATCCGGTGGGAACGCGTTCCGCTTCTCTCACGACATGTGGTGTCAATGATGAGGTTCAAGAGCACAGAAATTCCCATGTCTGACGGTGGTCTGTTGTGCAGTCCGGGGTAGAAACCTTGTGACTGCGGTAGAATCAAATAACGTGTGAGTTTGTCTGTGTTGAATTTGAACTGCGGAAATCTTGGCACGATGAGTGGTGGTGTTATACTGAGTCATTCATTCACCCAGGTATAGAAAGGCACTGGTTTCTGTTTGTGTGAACAGCACATCCTTAACGAAATGTTATGATGCAGCAGACTCTATAAGAGATATTTATGAGATCGGGCTGGGGTCTGATATCCAGGCCACAGACTCTACTGATAACGCGATCTGTATTGGTGAATGGATGGACTTTGAAGATTTATTGTTACGGGGACCGACAGAACATGATGTATAATGTAACTTGCATAGATGGCTATCCGCAAGGGTAGTAGATAGGGCTGCTGAACATAGTGTAAAAGGCCATGTTGATTTGATTATATGGGTGACATCCCATGGGAATACCAAAACTGATGCGAGCATGCGTCATTATGAGATCTAAGCGGCCTGGAAGGCTGAACAAATGACAAGCACAGTGTATCGAAAACCAAACAATAGCTTCTTTATTTTGTTTTCACAGTCTTCTTCTTTGACATTGGAATTGACTTTGACATAAGTGTATGTTTCCCGATATATTTTTCTTTTAATCTACATCATGTATTTGCCCCTTTGGCAGCTGCTTTGCACGATTCAAATCATGGTGGAAAATCTTTTATTTATTTTTCGAGACGGACGAGAATTTGTGCGCTCGTGGATTTCATTCATATAATCAAATCAATTTGGCCTAATTGCCATTCTTCATCCCTTACTGAGTGCGTCAGACTGAACAATTTGCGTCAGCAACACTCGCATGTGTACTGCTACCGTTACACTTCTTACAATGTTACATATATGATCACATATGTATTACAACGCGTTATGTTAAAGTTCCACTTGCCATAAATGATCTTGTTGAAATATTATCAGCTTGTTCGCTGGTGACTCCTAGAAGGTAATGTTCTTGAAGCCAAACAAAATATGGCTTGATTTCAAAACGTTTCTGACATTGGGTTAAAGGGGAGTGTGTGCATGAGACATTAGTACGTATAACGAGACTGTAAGCTGTATAGCAGGTTATTCAATACACGGGGGCTGAGAATGTCAATGGGGGTACTCCAGTACTAAGAGGGTCAGCATGGGGGGTCCCGACAACGATTTACGCTGAATTCAGAAGAACCCTCTACGTATTACGCTAAATCAAGGAGGGCAATTACGCTGAAGTTGGGCGCCTCGCTACGATTTACGTAGATAAGATGGTTTTCCCTACGAATTACGGGAAATAAAACAGGCTGCCTACGCCTTACGTAAAAGAGCATGCAGACCCTCTACTAATGTGAACGAGATGGACCTACATCGTCGCTTAGTAAAACATATCTACACGTACAGGATACTGTTTAACTTTACCGAATGTGTACCTAGGGAACCCAGTCTTAAATTGCCTAGGTGAATGTATTATACATGTACAAGCTTTTACAATGACAGAAAAAATCCGCAGAATGAAATAACCTAAAGCCTTCCCACCTATATTGCGTCTTTCCTTTGATACCTGTTGCTGACCTACTTTCCATGGCGCCAATATTTATTTCCCTTCTTGACCCACTTCTTCCTTCTCGACATTTTTACGCGCGGGACGTGTTCTTTTTAATCAAAGGTCAAGTTGACAGGTCGTCTGAAATATGACGCCCGTTGCCAGGGTAACCAGACGTTCGACCCAAGCACGGCACCTGGGCGGTTCACACCCGGCAGTCTGTATGGGAAGCCAGACTTTCTAACAAAAGCGGAGATTTCTAATAAGAAAAAAATGTCCGTTTGTTGGAAGCAGATATACAGATGGACATATATGATTAGTTAAAGTGACTGTCTTCTTCGAAAAACGAGGACACCCCTACGTTCCGACACCTCTATGTTACGGCTAGAGTCAGGGTCAGGAAACTTTGCTATATCCACAGATAGACGGAAAAGTTTAATCCTTCCTCCTAGTGTCTTTAACCCCCTCTCCCCATTTTTATCTTCGTCAATCAATACCTCCCCTCCCCCAACAGTAAAATAAAAGCCAGCCCCCGCTCGAAGTCTGCGAAGGAGGATAGTTACGTTTCTTACAGATTTGCACGCCGTCGAACTAGTTCAGAATTTCGCTGAGTTATTTTTGCGCTTCGTGACACACTGTTCTGGATCTGCTCCTGACATTGACATTGGGACCTGTGATGTCATGACGGACGCCCTGCCAAATACTGACACAGCGGCGCATCGTGGGAAGGGTCCGGGGGTTCTACTTATAAGATGACGTCGGAAATAATCTACAAGTATTAACAACCGTTTAAAGTTTGATTGAAAAGCGATGTAGATGTGTGGTGTTTGTCTCAAGGACGTGGCGAGTCAGTGAGACCACGACATTTGAGAAACAAGTTCTAACGAGTGATTATCATTCAGATGAGGACATTGCCCTCGTGAGACGGTCCCCGATTTCGGTAGGATGTCCATTTTAGGCCCGTCGAGTCGTTAATTGGTATATCCTCTACCTGCGTCGTTGAAAATGTCAAAGGAGTAACAAGTGCAACAGGGGTCAGATCTTCACAAGTCTCCCAGTGGGCAAGTCTACGTCATGGGGCTGCATGGGGGGTAGTCGTCGCCATGACAACCGTAACATTACCGTCTGCGCATTCTCCCGCCGCCTTCACCTGTGTCGCACATTGCATTTGTATCTGGTTGTTGCCAAAACTCGCCGCGCGACAGAACAGAGGGCCTGGGGACACAGGCACAGCGAGCGGTGAGCGGTTCGTGCCTCAGCTAGAAAGACGGGCCGCGGGTGCGTGGTCTTGTGGAAAACCGAGGTCGTGGCAGAAACATTCTGTCATGCCACATTAGAAGACTCTTCTGAGGAGCTTTCTTAAGGGAATAGCGAAGCGTTCAAGTGGCAGTAGACGCTCTAAACCACTGAGGACCGTTTGTGCCGTCAGTGAGAATATTCTTCCGTCCTGACTTGGCAAGACGTTCGTTAAGCTTTCCTTTTCAAGAAAGGGTATGTATAGCGATCAGCGACTATTTTATCTTGTGACACTTGCATGTCGGACACTCTAACTTTCAAAAGTCTTCGTTATGTTTGCAAGGCGGACACACGCGTCAGGTTGGGCATGAGAACTTCGATGATCGGAGAGGCTTTTGTCATGCCTTGTTTTTAGTTATGGAGACGCTGATGTTTTGGAGACACAACAAAGTCACGTAAACGATATTAACAGTAGTACTAGTACCTTAGGTGTCGGGCTTTCCGCTGTTCTGGAATCTTTAAGAAAAGTCTCCATTTAGCGGGTGCTTCGTAAATTTACTACATATGTATAATGTAAAGTACATGTAGTACATGTATTATGTGTTTGATTCTCACGCAGCAAACTAGCGCTTTACTAACGACGTTGTGTTTTTATATGTCTTACCGCACGACAGTATGAGTTGTATGCGTTGGAATGTTCCGTACCCTAGGCCATCTCGGACTGGCATGTTCGCCATTTCATGGAGTCGACCTTCATTACGTTCACAGAGATACTCCCCGCGTTGGCACTTCCTCGGTCATGTTAAGAATCAGCCAGTATTTCGCGGAAGGCTCTTCGTTTGATTGACATCTCTGGCAGACGACACGTTCTCAATTCCCGTCCTTGCTGGCGGGCGCGACTCGGGCATGTACTGGCGGGATTCGGAGGGAGACGGGTCCTTCTAATCTCCAAGCAGATTCTACGGTAGTATATAAGCTGGTATAAGATAGTATAAAAGCTGGTCAAGGAGTGTAGCGGGCCAAAGGGAGTCAGACGGGCATTCATAGGCCGGCTCCACTCCTCTGTCAGCTTTTGATACTATCTTATACTACCATAGCATCTGCTTGGAGATTAGGTCCTTCGTCTAATCGGGGTCGGGCTTCACTCTCACGGTAACATGCGAGACGATATCTACATACTCAAGGAAAAATCTTGTCAGTGCCATAATTCTTCAGCTGCAGAATGTGCGAAACAATACTATCAATGTAGGAATACGTAGAACGAAAATATCTTTGTGCATTTAATCAGGGCTTGGCAGCGTCTATCTAGCTCCAGGAGAGAGTCAAGAAGTATTTAGTCTGTTGTTTTTCAGAGTAAAAGGGAATGCGCTACCGCGCTTTTTTGCGCTACGAAACAGCGCCATAGACAGTACCACCAAATCAATCGAAAATACATTCTTTCTTTCTTTGAAAAGATTTGAAATGTCAGCAAATTGTTTGAACGCTGGATAAAGTGGTGGAAGAGCATTGTGATGAGACATACGCCGAATGCCGTGTCGAATGGCGCGCTACACTTGGGCTATATGCAACCTGTCCAGAACAATCCGCAGGGCACTGTGCCATCGTACTGCGTCACTCGTAACCTTTTCATCATCATAGTATTCAGTACAGGGCCGGCTTTGATCGTTTTAAATCTTTGAGACGGTTAAGTGGACTCTATAACATCACACGGGTGACCACATCGTGCAGCGGTTAACAATTCGGCTTTATTTTTAGATCATAAGGTCTCGGATTTGAATCCCGGTCAAGTTTTTTTTAAAGTCTGCGTGTGTTCTGGACCGTTATTTACACATTGCGTTTCTGCAAGAATCACGCTTAAAAACGGAGTAAGAACCTTTGAGACCAGCCCTAGAGAAGTAGAGTAGTGGGTCATCTCTCGTGCCTGTCACTCGTCGCGCGATTAAGGGCGCGCGGCGTCGGTTCTGCTACTTCAGACTCAATATGGGTGACGTTTCTGAAAGATTGACTGAAACTTAATTAGGAGTACCCCCCCCCCCCCCCTTTGGAACATTGACTACCTGAATAACACCAGATCATTATATTTGTAAGGGTGCTCTTACTTTAAGGTCAAGGGAAAATATACAATGCAGTTAAACATAGGTGTCGCTAAAAACTACAATTTCACAAAACTAGCCAACCGCGCCGTGTGTTTCTTTGACCTTCTTGTTTTTTTGTTTATAATCTCTGTGAGGTGCCGATGCTGGCACGGCTGAGTAATAGGCCGCCTAGAGATCTCTGGTATGGGGTCTTCAATGCCATGTATTTCCTCGTAGGAAACTCTACCCGTGTGGCCCGGACGACAAGCTTAGTTTAAGTCAGTAGAACTCCACCTTCCCGCGAAACGACAAGACTCTGCAGCCCCCAGGCCACGGCAGTCCCAGTACAGTGTTTGTTCTATATACAGTGCCGCGTGTGGTTACTGTTGGCGTTTATCTTTAACCAAGACGTCTACTGTTTTTACTCCAGATTGAAGACATTCCGGGAGTCGTGAGGTTGAAGTAAGACAGGTGTGCCGGCGCCTAAGGTAAACACAGGTGTGCGGGACGACAGGAGACCCACAAACCACGACACACGGCCAAGTTTGACTGCCGCGGAGGGACACAGGTGAGAGTTCTGGTATTTCAGTTTGTGTGATCCTCTATCTTTAAGTTATTGTCAATTCCTTCCCATGACACAAGGGTGGTCTGCTGAGAGGTAAGTACTTGAAACTGTCTCTGGAAGCCATGTTCTATCACCACAGTGCGTCTGTATATTGTACAGGCCCTGGTTCTTGACTTGCAGAACGATGTAGCTAGGTTACTGAAAGCGTTTTTCTTGTGCAAGGTACAACATCTAAACTCTTAAGATTGACAGACCATTTTTTTTTTCAGAAAAAAATGGGAGGGATACACTTTCTTCTGACAGGTCCGTCGCTTATTAAATGGAGTCAGTGCTGCCTGCGCGCTTAAAACTAAATCAAACAACATTTATACCGTATACTTAAGGAGCATTGTACTTGACGTTCCAAAGTGCCGGATGTAGTAATCGCCTCTCCCCGGCAACCTTGCACAGACACACAAATGCTACCGTTACGCGCACAATGCCTCAGGGTAATAAATACCGACCAAACACACTCTAGAGTTGTAGAAACAAGGTTTTAGGCGTGGGCAGTTTTACTCGTGTAGAGTATCCTATGTATGTTTAGGATAATCACAATGAAAATATGTGGTATAAAAGTTCGGCAGTGCTACAATAGCTAGAATTGTACTATAATTACTGGCATTTTCTCCCCTTTAGCCTTTTTCTGTTCAAGGTACATCACGGAACATCTGGGTCATCAACATAGATCGCCAAAAAATCAACACTGTGTGTTTTTGTAGGGGAGGCTCCGTGAGCCCACAGTATAACCGACTGCTGCGGGCCTTGTCTACTGACACCGAGCGGCAGTTACGTGACTTGACGACAGGAAGAAAGATTTAAGACATTGGTGTGTTGAAAGGCCAATGTTTTGACAGTGGGAATATGCCTGATGCACACATGTCCTTAGTCACAAACTAGTGTAGTGGGTTTAGTTGTAAAGTCCCTTCTGCACCAGACAGTATTGCCTCTACCAGGCTTCGTGGGTTGGTAGTCTTATAGTAGAAATTGGACAAATGTAGAGTCAATAGTACGCTAGGGGAGTCGGCCGGCCAGTAAAAACATTCTCCGAGCCATGGTATACATGTAATAGGGCAGGGCGCCCACCTTTATTTCATAGCCACACAACCTTGTGCAATAGATACAGCAGGGGAGTAGTTCGCTGCTTGCAGTGGCGTATGTTGAACTACGTACACATATGCAATCATCAAATATTTCCCATTGAATGCTGAGTCTTTGGCATGAGTCGGCCTGGGATCGAACTTCAATGCAAGACGTGCACATTATTACTCACTTGTTCAACTCATATTTTACATCTGGACAAACTGTAAAATGTTCACATATGAGGGGGGTGGTGCACAGGGTTTGAAATAAGACATTCAAGTTCGTGTTGTTGTTTTTTTCGAGACATTAGTTTAGTTGCCCGGTCACTGTAACCAATTGTGTCGTCTTCATTCAAACACTCAATGTTATCCATATTCTCACGGTACGGTTATAAGATAACCCTGACCTCTACATTTATCAAAGATACATGTATAACAGTAGCCATCTGGATAGTAAGGTAACTAACCATTCGGCACAACGGTGCAGTTTAGATCTCAAAGGTTACAGTCAACAGCGGAAAAACAGGTAAAACATACAGTCAACCTTTCAACTGGGGTGAGGCATGGTGCTTTTCAGCAGGTAGCTTCGGCTCGCGTTTTGCAAGGAAACCGGGTCGCCCTAGCCTTGCTCTTCTCGGTATTGAAGTTGCTGGGTTCTTTTATGTGCAGAGGTTTGACGCTTGGGGCTACATGTAATATCTAAAGCTCCTCATACACGGGTGAAGTGCGCTGGGTTCTTTTATGCATTCGTTCGTCCATTGGTTTTTTCGACTACCTATTCACAATAGCACATGCAATCTCTACATGTTCTCAGTCTATACTGGATGTGCTATAATGGAGTTTATATGTGCTTCCACTACACATGTGCGGAGGAAGAAAAACAAATAAACAGAGTAGCAGTGAATGGTGCTGCTTTTTACGGTGCTTGTTTTCATTGGCCAGTCTCATCCGACCGATGTGAAACGAGGACAGCTTTATGTCGCGGTCCATGTGCGCTGATATCCAGCCCCTAAGATACAATTATGTGAAAATGGTGGCGGTGTTGATTTTACCACAATGTTGCACTATACGGAGAACAAATTATGTGAGCTTCCATAGCAGGCTTTCTGGGGCTTTTCCCCGTCTTTTCTTTCTCATTATACACTTTTGAAGGCCATTTCTTTCTGTACTTGGTCGCTTGACCATTGGCCCCGGTAGACAGCCCATTTGCCAATGGTCAAGCGACCCAGTACAGAAAGAAATGGCCAGCAAAAGTGTATAATGAGAAAGAAAAGACGGAAAAATGCTCAGAGTCTTCACTAAATATGCTGCGGTACAGGACAAAACATTGGTGACTTCGTGTTTTACGACCAATGTGTTCCATTTCTACTTGACAGGGAACAGAAACAAATCGGCTTTTAATAGATCCCGAATGTTATGACTAGACGAGAACACTTTGAACATCACGTGCAGCCGATAGCTTATATAGTTAGGGATCACAATGTGGGTCAACTTGTGACCCCTGTCTCTGCAGGGTTGGCACGGAATCTGCAGGTGTGAATGAAGGACTGGCACGTGCTTTTCGGGTCTTTCTTTCCATAGAAAAATAGCCTGTGTTTTACATTTGCTTCTGAAACTGTACCTGTACTTCCTGCGTCGTCATAAATCGTTATTTCATCATATTATCTTTGATTTATTTTTCATTGGTAGTGGCATCAGTGCTGGCAGCTTGACAAGGGGACAACAAACCCACTATATCGACGCTGGAGACGAAGATTCTTTCAGAGACAGAGATGGCGTCCTTAAGGGTTGTTCTCGTCCTACTCCTGGTGGTTGTGATGTCATCATTCTCTGCTCCTGTTCCCGCCAAACCTGACGACAAGACAGGGAATGGCGCATCTACAGAGGAGGAAAAGATCAGAGAAGTCCAGTACGCGCCTACAGTGAACGAGGGTGGGTACGGCCTTGCGATTCACGGAGACACACTTATGTCTACTGTACTGTACTGTACTGTACTTTACGATTCTTCGCCGATAACTTGCCTGGCTATCGAACGAAAAAAATAATTCTTAGGCCGTAAACTTGACTTTAGCCCGATTCATTGCTGCCATACTAGAATTTATGAGTTTTATACCTTTTTTTCCGGATTATTCAGATAGTGGAATCTAGTATATATTTACTGTTGTTCTTTTATTTTCAGATGAGTGCTATGAGGATCCAAAAGGAAATATACATTTCCAAGGCATAAAGTGAGTATCAGTAGATATCGGTGTTGTTTGATAATCTTATTCTTGATCTAAACGAAATCATCCCACCGGACAACGTTAAGCCCATCCATCTTTCAGTCCACTTTATCCGTACAGAAATCCAAGCCAGATAACGACAAGCTCAGACACTAACAACCTCGGTTTGGGGACAACGTCCTCCCCAGCCTCATTCCCAGAAAACTGGGCTCAAAAATTCTAGGGCGACGCCAAATTCCTTAAACTTGATAAGGGAGTATTTCTCACACTGCTGTCGAAGTGTGATATTTGTTGCCAGGTGAGTTACTAGTACTCGAGTACTCAGGGCTGTATGCGGTAGGTCCTTTTACTAGCTTTGAAACCGAAGTTGCTGTCTTGAGTAATTTGTAGGCCCCTTTTCCTCACAAAAAGTCACAATATATCGTTCGCACCCGAGTTGTTTTTCAGCCGCTAGACTGTTGAGTCTGGCCCCTCGCCACCAAGGCGTGTAAACTGTCATATCATAACGCTTGAAGCACGACGACCTCTCACAACCATCGGGGGAGCGTCGGGCGATGGGAGCCAGGAAATTCTAGCCTTCGGTCAGATTCCCACCATTAAAGTTGTCAATCATGCGCAATATATACACCCCCGTGTCTGTGTTTGTCCCACCGATCAAGATTACACCGTGTGAACACGGCCGTGAGTCGTCACAGTTACTGTTTTTGGTTCAGACATAGGTGGCTTAAACTGTCATGATTGTTGTAATGTAAAACACGCGAAAAAAAGCTCTTTCTCGTGGCGTGTCTAATAATATTCTAGCCATCATTTCGCCCATAGTCTGTAACTGTTTAAAGACATTTTAAACCTTAGTGAGCTCATCGTGACATCTCAAACATTGTCAGCTGTACCCGGCACTTCTTTCTTTCCAATTCCGGGAAGTTTTTTCTCTGGATCCGGAGCTCACCAGGTCTTACAAGCGATTTAACATGCCAATCCGATTTTAAAACGCTTTGCATCAAACCGATTTCTAAATCCTGCTTGCAAAGCGCTTCCTATGTTGTCTGAGAACAATCGTCGCTGCTACATGAACAAGCACATGGAAATAGTTAGCCTGTTTCCCCTGTAGTGATTTGACTTCTGAGTCGGCATATCAAGCTATAGCGTTGTCAGCGCTCCAAGTCCGACCCAGTAGTCCAAGTTGGGCGTGTTTGTTCAGTGTGGTCCCCAGACGGAGGAAGGTCGTCCGCGGGGTGATGTTCTCACAAGGGAGACAAACAAGGTCCACACTTCATGGGCAGCCGCCTCGCGGATTCTCCAGTTTCACTCGGCCGTTTGTCAAATTGTTGGGCGAATATTTTTGGTGGATCTTGTCACGCAAGTGGGGCGCAGACAGCCCAAAGGTGCCACTGATTTTGACCTCGCGTACCCCCCCCCCCCCCCAAAAAAAACTCCGAAGTGTCTGTTTGTGAACAAAGCAAATGAAATGGAGAAACAAAGCACGGGTTCTCTTGATTTTGTGGATGGGTCTTGACGTGGTCAGTGGGAAAAGAAGTTATCGAACTTCATCAGGAGTTAATCAACCTTCCAGTTGTCTGTGTCTTACTTTCTTGATAATTTTCTCTCTTTCTTTGCAATGAGACAATTATACAGGTAACATGTCTATCTATGTTGATCAATCAATCAATCAATCAATCAATCAATCAATTAAATACTCTTAAACTAGTTGAATTTTAAAAACCAACACAAAAATTGGACTCACCCAAATTTTCGACTTAACAACTCTAGTCTTTGTCAAGAAATGAACAATCCACTGCTGCTGTGACGTCACGTCGATGCAGATAGAACATGTGACTCAGTGAGCAGTGGGTCATAAGTCCAATTTTTGTTTTGGATATTACAGTTCAACTAGTTCAAGAATGACTTCTACCAACATAGATGAACTTTCAAGCTAATACAATACTGTGTACCTGACCATGTCGTCCCGTCCGCAGGTGCTGGGACCCCAGCTGGGCCGTGCTGAGCGACCCACTTTGTGTGCGGACCTGGGAGGACGACAGGTGCTGTCCCACAGTGCTTTGCGCCTGAGAAAACTGCTCTTCACAAACTTTGAGCCAGAGAATGGACTGACTAATAACACATAGCAAAGCTCACGGTGGTGAACACAGGACTGACTTAACGCGAGACTGGTGTGAGAAGGTGTTGTTTCTCCTCTGGTCTTCAGACTGTAGCTGAGAGATAAAACAAAGGGACAACGAATGGAGATGAAGCCTACTATACATGTACGTCGGACAGAAGGCTAACGTTATATCTGTATCTTAAATGTCTTGTTTTCTGGATATGTCGATAACTGTTATCCGTCACGGAAGTGATAGAATAGCTGGGTTTTGCTGAGCAAAAGAATATGTCATACGTTTTTTAAACGTCGCTGAAAATGGATTTTAGTTATCAACTACATTAATTTTGTACTTAAGATGCTGTCTTATAATGAAGTACGTTATGTTACGTGCTTCCTCCAATAGTTACCAACTTGCCATCATACTTGCAAACAGAAATAAGTAACTCGTTATTCGTGTATATTTAATCATCGATTGTCCCAAACTAATAATACTGACAACAAAACAACCATGACGTTTATATCAGGTTGATATGACGTATCTCTGCTGAACAGGGTATATCATGTTATATGCGTTATATGTTTTCATACAAAGCCTAGGCCTATAACGTTACATGAATGTGCTTGGAAATGTTGTTTTTTATATGTCCAAGAGAATCAACAAAATGTTGTCTGGCTGGCTGATTAATTGACTGGTTGATTGACGAATAAACTTCCATGTTCAAATATATTTCACTCACTGTTCAATGAATGTGTGTGTGCTTGCGTGCGTGCGTGCGTGCGTGCGTGCGTGCGTGTGTGTGTGTGTGTGCATGCGTGCGTGTGTGTGTGTGTGTGTGTGTGCGCGCGCGTGTACA
The DNA here is from genome assembly GCA_019207045.1 of Branchiostoma floridae x Branchiostoma belcheri. NCBI lineage: Eukaryota > Metazoa > Chordata > Leptocardii > Amphioxiformes > Branchiostomatidae > Branchiostoma > Branchiostoma floridae x Branchiostoma belcheri. Next base: position 16,887,902 of record CM033036.1, read on the forward strand.
TATGTCAGCGCGTGTCTCATGTGTGCACATGTGTCTGTGTGTGTGTGTATGTCTATATGTTCTTAATTTTATATGTCATGTCTACAGACATAAGATTTTATATTGTAGTAATTATTCTTTGAAAGGAGCAGTCGCATGGAGAGAGCTGAAGTGAACCTGAGGCAATAAATTTTCTCTCAGCGACAACGAAATCTTGATGTTTTGAACATGAAGTACTGTCGTAGCAACCCCATGGTGCAGACAATGTCGGTACTGCAACCTAGCCCAAACAATAAAAACATAATCATGCCATAGAGTTATGATCATGCCCATGATGGTACAGGAATAATACTTTCTTAAGTACTTCACACTGTTTTTCCTAGTCCTTTGCATGGCCTTGCCGATATTCAGCACAGAAAGAAAGCTTTTCTTTTATTTTCTAAATAAATGTTCCGGAAGAAAAATCAGCTTTAGAAGGTGGATGATAAGAGACCTAGGGGAGTACTGCTAGTACTTGATACAAAGAGTAATACGAATGAATAATACATATCAAAGATACACACAATCGTGTAATCATTGAGTCAGTCAAAAAATTAGAAACAAGAGTTCGAAGACCTCATACCTCCATGAAATATTTGGAGCTTTTGTACATTTATTGTTTCATCTTGTCTCATTTATTATGCAAATATGGAATTCTTTTCGTTAAGCAAAATTCAATGTATACATTCTATCATAAATTATGCAAATGATTCGAACATTTGCATAATTTATGCATCGCGATGTACATGTACTAACTTACACCCGTCACATGTGGGCAATCGGCACCATTTATAAACAATATGGAATTATTGCACCTTCACATTAAAAATGCAAATTATACTTATTACATAATTAGTATCTATTAATGATTCAACTGCCACGAAAAATCACCTCCATACTGGATGTTATTAATTAATCTGAAACAGGTTTACAATGCGCTCTGGATAAACTCCATGCATTTTGCGAGAAATGGAAACTTCAGGTGAACCTAAAGAAAACCAAAGTTATGATTTTCAACAAACTCGGACGAATCTTCAAAAACATGAATTTTACTTTCGGTAAAGATACTATAGATATTGCAACCTCCTATTCTTACTTAGGCCTGACGTTATCCCCCTCAGGTACCTATTCTCTAGCAAAGAAACAACTGTCCTTGAAAGCACGCAAAGCCATTTTCAGTCTGAAATCCCTGATGCATTAATCTCTGTCTCCAAAGGCTCTGCTCAAACTATTTAGTACATGTATCAAACCTATTATATTATATGGTTGTGAGATTTGGGGTAAAGCTTATTCAGATGACAGTTGCCCAGCAGAAATTACACAGAACCGTTTTTGTAAAAATGTTCTCGGTGTACATAGAAATTCAAGTAACATAGCTAGTAGAGCAGAGCTTGGAATGTACCCAATAGACATAGATATATCCATACGTACAGTTAAGTATTGGCTGCGCCTCAAACAGTTGGACTTCTCAACACATCCCTTACAAGTAGACGCTTTACTCTGTCAGCAATCTATACCGAATAACAGCCGTAGGAAATACTGGTTACAACACGTAAAGGAAATTCTAGACAATACTGGTTACTCTTACCTATGGAACTCTATGAATTCACAGCTAGACAATAAGCATATATGTACATCGTTAAGAAAAAGGTTAGAAGATATATATATCCAGACATTTTCTCATAGACTGTCCACAGATAATGGTAAGTTAAGATTTTTCAAGAAACTAAAGAAGGGATACTCAATGGAAACTTATTTAACGTTACTAGATAAATTCGAGGTCAGATCGGCAATGTGCAAACTTAGAATTAGCGCCCACCCCCTTGAAATTGAGAGAGGGCGGTACAAAAAGCTACCTGTGGGCGAAAGAACCTGTAACCATTGTATGGCAAAACCGGTGGAAGACGAAATACATTTTATTTCTAACTGCCTCTCTAACGATCAGGAAAGAAAGGAGTTATTTGAAGAGGCATGCAAATTCCACAAAAATTTCCAAACGCTTACCGACGAAAACAAAACTATAACGCTGTTAACGTCACATAACCCACGCATCATAGAAAAAGTGGGACACTTCGTCTTCCACTGCTTCCAGAAAAGAAGTCAAACCCTAAATACGTAGATTGTAGCTCTCAGCAGTCCATACCATTGATAGAATAGTCACTCGTTTACACTTGTCACCATTGTTATCTATACCAAAGTATTTCATTTTATACATGTTTATTATATTCTCTGTATGTTTCATGTTGCAATTAGCCCTCGGGCAAGAACTTGCAAATAAACTTCTTCTTATTAATATTCGTTGTTCCTTTGTTGAGTTATTCTTCTTAAAATATTCTTTACGAAATGCCCCTTTAGTCCCTGAGCAATCGGCTAGGGGGCCAAAACCTACAATTTCTTCAATATCAACAGCTATTTGCCGCCAAAATATCAAGACCCATAGCATGTCCAGAACAAAAGATGTAAAAGCCAGAGGTTCAGAACTTCATTTTTCATGGAGGTAAAAAGATCGTCCCCCTTTCATAAGATGGGATATCCCAATGACCTGGTGACCCGGATGTGGTGTGTAAATACGTTCAACACATCAGGCCAGGTAAGTCACCTGCTGTCGGGCGCTGTGTACAGGAATGTCGCCCCATTCTACCGTCCTGACGACATCTACAGGCTCGAAGTACAACAAAAAGAGGTAGGTATACTATCCAGACCTTTTTGAGAGGGCTCGAGCTGGCGTTTCAGTCCGAAATGGACGGAATGGTGTAACAGGTGGCCGGGAAACCTATCCAACTTCTAGGGAAAAGTTTTGGCTTATTTGCATATATAACGGTGCCTGATCAAAGTCTTGTAAGGTGTCCCCTTAGTTTAAAGATGTTTGTAAACATGGGTGGAGCTGGAATAAGACGCAGGAAGGCGTGTTATATAACGTTAGATGGTACACCCAATCACTATAGGAATAACCTTGACTTTTGGTGGTTGTTTTGGAACGTGAAACCTTTCGCCGTCACCGCTAATGGCGATTAAGACGCTCCATTGTTGTCAGGAATTTGTCAACATAAAAGACAAATGTAAACCTGTTTCCAACTAAAATAAGCCCGTTTGTGTAGGACCACCAAAGAGTAATACAACTGTTTCTTTTTTAATGTTTTCTTTGTAACCACTCCGAATGCATGGGCCTGCCTTTTTGTAAGGCAATTAAGTTTCTTCTCTCTCTCCTTTCCCCTTTATTGTATCTGGGACCTCCATGAACTGTCTAAAAAAATAAACAAAAACATGTCTCGACTCTGGAGAGTTAATGTTACAGTGAACATTTATTTTCTTGTCTCATCTTAAGACTGTGTGAACCAAAAACGTTCTGTGTATTATTAATATTATAGTCACAGCATTGGTGACTGTTACAGGTGTTATTTGGCAAAAGTGCACCCCCTTCCAGGCTACATTGGGTTAGGATGTACTTTTGACAAGCAAGCTTATTTGCACAATAGTGTATGCAACTTTAAGTATCATATGACTGGAAGCAAGAGAAGCCTGCATGAAAAAAAGTTGTGAAATTTGCCTTTTAAATGCGAAACTACTGCAATTAGAGCATGTGCATAACTGTGTTGATGTTGATATATTTTTTGACTCACTGGAAAGATTACTCTTTACTTTTTCAATGTGCAAGAGATATGTATAAATCTAATATTGTCACTAGCTGATAATGTCGTTTTTTCTGCAGGAGCAAGTGATGACCATGGTCTGAAGGGATGCCCATCCTCACATCAAGTCTTCCAGAACTCAAGTCTTCCCATTTTTGTTTTGTTTTCACAATGAATCAACAGACACTCAGCCATGTCCAAGTGGCCAGGGTTTAAGAAAAGAGCTCCCAGTCCCAAGCGGAATGCAGCCCCACCCCCTCCCAGGGGGACAACCACCCCCATCAGTAAGCCCCCACCACCAAGTAAGTTTGGAGGGAATTCTCAGCAAGGCAGAACTCCTACCAATATACCAGTCATTGCTAGTCAAAGCCCAAAATCTATTCTCAAAAAGAAGAAGGCACCGCCGCCTCCCCCAAGACGAGGGAGCCCAAGAACTACAGAAAGAAAAGACTCAGTGCCAGGGAGTGATGTTTACAACTCTGACTTAGATGATCTTCCTCCTCCTCCTGATGTACCCCCTCCTCCTGTTCCAACCTCACCCCTTCCTGATGACACTAATCCCTCCTCCCCTGAGAAAAGTGGAACAGACCAACCTCCAAGCCATACTGATGCCGCTGATGGACCGTACCAGTCAGCAGAGGGGGATGATGCCAGCCCACGATTGAGTCCCTCTGTATCCCCAAGCATTCTCACAAAACAGAGGCAGTCTCCAAACTCCATGTTTGTTTTACCGTCACAACGAGCCATGACAGGACAAAAGCCATCCTCGCTCCTAACAGCGTACTCTCTTCCAACTCTGTCTCCCAGAAAGGACCTGAGTTTGATCAAACCTGGACAAGCCACGAAAGGCTCCTCACAGGGCCCTTTAACCACGGCCAGTGGGTCGTCCTATCATAGGAAGAAGTTCCAGCCTATTTCATTACCAGAGCCAGGAATGCAGGCAGCAGATAATAATTCCCCGGGACGACAAGCCTCACCAACTTCTCCAGCGGCAACAAACAGAAGTATGATACCGAGAATTGCGAGTTCTCAGAAGGAATCTAGCGGTGCAAGAGATGATTCAACGTCTTCCAGCAATGACAATGCAAGAGCAGACCATGACACGAGTACCCCTAAAATTCACATAGAACTTGAGGTAAGTAATTCTGTGTGCAGTTGAAAAATATTTTTTTTAGTTCAATTTCTTGGTTTGGCCAAGGTTGTCTAACTAAAACATTTGGACTTACTAGTAGCCACAAAACTCAGGCATATTTATAAATACTTCTAAATATAGACTTGGAATGTTTGGCTCTCTGACAGCACTGATTGTCACCATAATAAGGAAAGTAATGCATAACTTGTAGTTTACAAATCAGTTCAAAACACCAAAGGAATGTCCTGGATATGAACCTGGATATGATATGGAAGAGAGCCATACCCCAGGCATGTTAAAGAACCCCACACGTGCGATGGTGCGGTGTGCGATGGTGCAAATTCCTTCCGTCTAGAATTGGTGATTCTCTACAAATCACCCAGACTCCAGGAAGAATATAGTGACATATCAGTCACTAATGGAGATCTGTATAACCAAACCAAACCAAACCAAACTTGAACCATGCAGTCTAGAAGCAGGGTTGCTAACCTTTAGACCAATTACCATTGTGACTGTACATTCTGCAGCTATTGATCAGTTACATACTCAGATATCTCCAAACATTGATCTGTTTTTCTGGGTGATTATGTGTGTTTTGGAATCCTCAGAGCTTTGCTTGTACATCCGGATATTAAGGATTTAGAAAACATTGCTGACATTCTCAAAGTGCCGGAACTATTGACAACAAACATGATGAATACGACTTCACTTAGTCCTCAAGCAGATGTATTATCTACATGTAGCTCAGTCACAGTGGTTCACATTTTGTTTTTGTATGTCTCATTAGTACTGCACCTTTGTTCTAAAAGTGAAAAAGGTGCACTACAAAGTACTAGATCTAGAGAAGGCAAACAGGAAGAAAGGTGCTATATATACTATATATAAGATGTGCAAAAACATTGTGTAAAATATTGAGAAAACACGGAGATTGAGCCAGAGATGAATTTATTTGTTTCATCGTTGACACGTCAAATCCTTCAGAAAGTCCAAGAAAGCAATGAGTTATAGTCGGTATTGTATGCTAACATACTGGTAGTTACTTACTGTGCAGTCTACCCAGGCAGCATTTTGCTAGAGGACACATAATTACACAGTAGTTAACTCCATTGTTTTCACTGACAGATAAAAGTACACATTAGTGCAGGTGAATGAGCACTACTCTGGGTTAATAGTAGGGTGCTACCAGGTGTCGCCTCTCATTATTTTATTAAAGCCTGGCCAGTGACCTAGGATATGCAAGGTCTCTTCTTTGTACCCATATCCTTGAGGACACTAGCTTCACAGTGTATGGTACATTGGTAGTGACATGGTGAGTTTTCAGTGTATGATCTTCCTATCTACATGTATCTGGCAGGTGTGGTCTTACGTGTGGTCTTAAAGTCAGTACATTATGATACATAATATTTACATGTGATTTTCACAGGATTCGTCAGAAGCAGCTGTAATATTGCCCGGCTGGCAACAGAAGCTGGTCAAAGACTGGACAAACGAGGACATAGTAGAATGGCTGCAGGCTACTGACCAGCAGGGCTTCGTGGAAATCTTTGAGGGCTGCATCGAGGGGGAATATCTGATACAGATCACAGAACAGGACCTCAGTAAGTCAGCTTTAACCTCATCCTTGCTGAGGTAGCTTTTTGGTGCAACATTTGCATTGCTTGTGAGGTTTGAGTCGGCATAGAGAGGGTTAACCCCTTTATTTTTCTTTCAAAAGATTCTGATGTACTTACCAACATGTTATGCGAAGTGAGCATGTGTAACATAATGGCTTAATAGTGTTTTTCCTTATCACAATAACTGTACAAGGAGGATTTCATGATCATGAGGGAAAGAAGAAGGGTTGGCAGGAGGTATCAAACTGTTAACACGGATGGTATACAGCAGACAACATGCTTTTCGCTCACACCCAGCATTACTTACTGTACGCATGGCTAGGTTCTGAGACCTGTGCAAAAATGATAATTGGAAGTATAATTACTGGGGATTAGTGTTAATCTCTGTTTATCCACTAAACATTTTCTTAGAAACCCCTGGTGCCAGGTTACTTTTAGCACATTGTAGGAGTTAACCCGGGTAATTTTGACAGCAGATGGAAACAGTAAACAAAGCTGCATGCACAGGGGCAGGTAGAAGTCATTCAAATGATGTGACACTATTGTCACATTTTTAGCTTTCGTCATAATGAATAAAGTGAGTATACTCATCTGATATTGTTAATTTTTGATTACTCTGAAGGATTCTTTGAAACTCCTAAGATTCTTTTTTTCATTATATTGTAAGCTCAGGGTATGCTAGCTTAATACCTCTTGCAATGTTCTTCACCTACAGTTGATCTTGAGATCGAAAATGGTGGCCAGAGACAACATTTTCTGCGACTTCTAGAAGCTGAGAGGAACAGGCCAGATAGGACGCAGGTAACACTAATATTGTTGTCCTTTGACCTTAATGGTCTACCAGCTGAAATGATTATATATCTTGACCATTTCAGTAACGCTAAATTTTTCTGTTGGGTAACCTAGATTCGTTGTTTTAAAAAGCTGGGTATTTAGAGATTTCATGTCAATGACATGGGTTGACATTTTCAAGATATTGCAATGTGAAAATATTGCAGTACCTTCCATTGACTAACGATCCCCAAATACCCTATTTTTATCCTTGTTCTTCCCTATAGTATAAGAAATGGATGTGAATATAAATTTCAACACTTTCTGTGTTCCAAGATCATAACAAAAAGGTCGGATGGTAACCCTATCTTATACTGTGTAACAGATACAGAACGGCACAGGTCTGTATTATTGCTGCTTACGGCTAAGTAAAGGCCACGAGTAAACAGAGCCATGCTGGCTTAGAGTGCCAGCTTTCACGTTATGTTTGCGCAAATCTCCCTGAGAAAGTGGATTACTTTTCAATGGGGCGAAATGGCGCAGCTTTTGTAGTAGCTGCTTGGAGGCTGTACTTGGGGTTTGCAGAATTCAAAATCTGAGAGCAAACCAAATATTTTGTCAAAGTTTAGATATGCAATACCTCAAATGTCTGCTTGAACGAATGTAAGCTGAAAAAAGGTTTATATTAAAATGAAAGAAGTTCCCTGAAACCAAAGCTTCTTCGTTTTAAAAATATTCTTTCATGTGCTTTGAAGACTACATTCACACTCCAAGTATTGTGCAGTGTTGAATTTAATGGTGTAAAAGCTCTCGGACAGATGTCCCTTGTTTTTTTCGTAAGGGACACCGCGATTGTTTGGAAAAATAATCCATTTCCGAAGTATCACCAGTGTTATGTATGGTACAGTCTAGTTGTCTTTGAACCGTAGTCCTTTATTCCAGTGTGTTATGCAATACTTCCATCTATCGTGCTGATCCACCTTACCAAGGCTAATGGTGTGATTTTCATATCTGACTTAAGTCCCGGATCTGAGTATTTGAAATTGAGAAGGTTACTTTGTGCGTACTTGACAGCACCTGCTTTCAAAGACCAATCGCTGCTTGTGTACCAAACCCATCTGTACGTGTAGCCCTGCTTTATAAATGCTCTCTCTACATAACAAACCATCTCATTGTTGCATGACTTTGTGAGTTCCCTGCTGTTTGGAAGGGTAATAAGGCCAATGTGTCTGTATTTGGCTATAATCATACATCTGTTGTCAGCTTTGTGATTGTTATTTCTTTCTCACAGGAGCAGCAGAAAACTGAGTCTCAAAACAAAACTGACATCTCTGCTTCCAAAGTGGAAGGATCAGATGTTCTGCTGAATGACAGCCAGCCACAGTCACTATTGAAATCAGGTACCACAGAAATTACCTGTACTGATATGTGTTTGGAGTTTATAAAAATTATTTTGCATATAGACTGCTATATAATGCATGGTTGTCTTGCACAGACGTTTACTTTCCTTTTTGTTCAAGAATTTTGTTCTCCAGATTTACTTTATTTTTTAGTAAAAATTCAACTTCAACAGGGGTGATGCAAATTTTCTGTGTTATACCCAACAAAAATCAATTTTCAATATCTTTTGTCATATCTCACTCAGCCAGCCTTCATAGACAACTGAAAAAGTGTTTGCTCAGCATATACATGTGACCACTTAGACATTATAACATCAGTGGCTTATGACTGAAAATAAGATGAAAGTTAAATGCTAGACTGTAAAATACTTTCTAAAAATCAGCATCACCCTAGTTTCACGTTTAACTGCACCTGCAATGTTTTTATTTTGATGTTTATTTGTCTTTATTTGTTTGATGTGTTTTGTTGTATTGTGTTGTGCTGTAATGCATGATGATGTTGCATGCTGCGTGTCCACCCTAGGCTTGTCCCACCCCCCTCGTGAACCCAGCACTGCCATTGTGGAACCACAACTGTTACAGCAAAATGGCAAAGATGTAAGTTGTCTAACAACCGTTGGAGAATTCTATCATTGATGTTTATCACTAATCACTTTTAGTGACACATGTTTGGAAGAAAGAACAATATAACTGTACAGTCTCTAAATTCAAAGGAGTATCAGTTTCTTGGGGATCAGGATGATTTGAACCTTTTGAACTCAGCCCAGCACCCTGGTCATCTTGACCAGGGTTAGGGTTGCAATTAGGGTTAGAGTAAGAGTGTTAAGCTGAGTTGACCAGGGCGTTGAGCTGAGTTGGTCTGAGAGATTAAGGACACGAGTCAGTAAAAGTCAGAAGGGTTCAACATCCATTTTCTTGAACATTACAATGGATACGATAGAGAGCCCCATTCTCATGTTACTCCTATCAGAGGAAACCAGGACACAGGTAAAAATCCTAGGGTTTATTACATGTGGCTTACCCTTCAAGGTGTTTACCAGAAAGCACACCTTCAAAAGCTTTAATGCTGTATTGACTTACTGTACATTTGTGTGTGTAACAAACTCACATAAAGCCTCAAACCCCTTCCTAAATGTCACAGTTAACAGCAGAAAGTACTGTCTCTTTATTACATTATGTAATCGAATACAAATTGACACCTGTACACTAATGGATGCTTGGCTAGCCTTTGAACTATAAGAACAGGAATAATATGACATTACCCGTATTCTTTTTCAATTTACTGTACATTTATACAATAAGCCATCTAAATGTTACTGCTGCCGGAAAAATGACGTTAATACTTAGTGATGTTTGATTTACCCTTTGATCTATAAATTGAGGGAAAGCATTTGATAGCATTTAAGTATCAGTTACTGTACGTTTATGTAATAAGCTAATACTAAAAGAGCTCAGATCCGTACTCTTAATGCCATTCTTACTTGGACAGGTCCAAAGATTTGAAACACATTAGGATTTTTCGAGTTCAAAGAATATTTCAGTCCACTTTAAGCAGTTGGTGTTTCTTGAAAGCAGTTTAGGTATATACTTTTCAAAGACCTTTGAAGACAACTTCAAGTTTTTACAGAAGGACTTCCCAAAGAAAGATGAACAGGATACAGTGTACATGTAGGTGGGTGGACTTAAATCCACCTCCACTCTATGTCTAAATCATCACTGATAGCATTTGACTTACGAAATTTGAAAGTGTTACAGAAAGATAAAAATGGAAGTCAAAGGAGATGTTCAAAAGAAAGGAGGAAATCCCCAAATGTATCATTTGTAGCCCTTTTTACGCTGCAGACTACATAGAGTGGACCAACTGTACATGTTACAGCCTCTGTTTGGTACATTGCCGTGAATTGTTGTGACTAGGTTGATGCTGAAGTGAGCACCATGTGGAGACAGAAGGACCCTACAGACTGGGGAGAAGGTGACGTCTGTGGATGGCTGCAGTCTACAGGACTGGACAAGTTCATTCACGTCTTCAGGGGTGAGCAACTGTCCCGTTTACTTACTCTTGACGCCAAAAGAATTTATAACCAACTTTGGTTACAGATAAGATTACCAAAAAAAATAGAAACAAACATCCTATTGGGCTTCTTGTTTAAATGCCAATAAGCTTGTTGACAGACTGTACAATAACAAGTGGTGCACAACATGGAAAGCATGGCAATAGCTGCTCAAAACCACACCCTTAGAATGGAGAAAGTACGCTCACCGAGTTGACCATTGCAACAGTGTTGCAGGAGGTCTAAGGTAAGGTAAGCACAGGGCTATAATTCTTAACTGTCAAAGGTAGATTATGAATTATCCATAAGGTAATAAATGCTTAAAAGGTAATAAAGATGGCTATACATCTAATCTCCCTAGCCTCCTACCTTAAGCCCCATCACCAAAACACTACCGTAACGGTAACCTTACTGTAAGGTTGATGTTATTTGATTTTCCAGTTCCTGGGTAACATAATAAATGTTCACCTTTTTATGGTATGAGTTGCCAACAGTTGCAACAGAGCAAGAGGTCTGTTAAACAACAGATCGATTTCATGTATCCCAGTAGCAATTTCGGGAAATAAAGGTAGTTAAATTTTCATATCTTGATAAATGATACAGGAAGAATTGGCCATAAAACAGACAGTACACTTAACTAAGAAATAAATCAATATACAAAATGATTCAGTAGTGATAAATCTTTCAGCAACACCAGCATGACTGTAGCAGCTGTTCTCTTATCAGTTAGAAATTTCTAGATGGCCAGACTGGACATATTTTGCCGTGAACAGCAGTGTACAGTGACAAAATCACATGCCGAGCCGTTTTGGCAGTGTTTAGGTAATGCACGGTCGCCTTTAGTGCCGGTCGATGTCGCGTTGGACAGTGGTCACTATATACGGAAATCTTAATGCTTGCATCTATGGGAAAATTCAAGGGACCGCGAAAAGCGGTCGTAGTGGACAGTGGATTGTTATGCAGAGGTGGTCGGTAGACCAGGTTTGACTGTTCTTCTCTGCTAAGGTTAAGAACTGTTTCTTGACACCCTTTTCTTGTAGTGGACGCCTGCACATGTCTATTGGATGTCCAATACTATTATCATCCGCAACAATTATTGTACTGTCATCAAGCGTGAAGTTCGTAGAATCGTCACTAAGTTGCACAAGAAAGATGTAAACAACATGTAGGTCCATTGTTTCCAGTTGAAATTTGCTCTTAAGATGTAAAAAACGTAATCAGAGGGTTAAAATTTCCTAACTTTTTCTGTGCCTACTGTGATCATTGAAGCTAAGAAATGAGTGTCCTAACAGATTAGGTTAAACATCTCCAAAGTGAATGGGTTTTATTGTAGTGCTCATAAATGATTAAAAGTCATCAATAATTTTATGTATCTCAGAATTTTATTACCTAAAGACTGGGTAATGGGCAGTTGCATACAATTCACCAAAAAGTAATCAGATTTATTTGATGTAGAAACCATTGCACCTATGGACATGCAGGAGCCACACGGTAAAACCTTTGTTTTGCCTTCCAAATATTTTTGATTTTAATGTCATCAGCAGTGTATGTTTACATGCATCATACTTATTATGATAAGTGATCTGTGTTGGCACATTAAATGTTCATTTACTATAATTGGTATCAAGGTTAATTTGCAACAGAGAATTGTATCCTTGAAGGATTACTGTGAACATTGACAGGTGATAGTATGCATATGTATGAATTGTTGTTTTGTTTACAGCCAAACACATCACAGGACAGCAGCTTCTTCAGCTGGACCCACAACTACTCGGTAAGGCAACATTTTCATTTATCTAATTCTATAAAAGGTAAAGGTAGTCTCATAGTCCCATTGTTTTCTTGAGACCATAGGGTCAGTGGATTATTATCCACAGTGACTGTACATTGTGTCTTAAGGGTATGGTATTGGAAAGAGGAGTCCAAACTTCTCCTTCTATACCACCTTTTACCTCCCCTTTTTACAGCTGGCTGGATGGAGTGACGAAAGTTTTGTAAAGGGCACAATGTCAAGCAAGAATGCCAGGAATCAAACCCTTAACCCCATTCAACCTCATTTCCACTTACCCTGGCCTCTTGATCATTTGATGCCAGTTGAAAGGTGCTTGTTATCTCTAAAGCCTTCAAGACAAATTTGAAATTTCAGAATGTCAGAATTATATTGGTTGCATTTCATAATTTAAACCTCCAAGTGATTTTCTCCCCATGATAATTGGACAATATTAAATAATGCGTCACCGGCTTTGCAGTGTACAACTCGACATATTCAATGCCTACAAATCAAACAACATCTATTGATATGTATTCAACTCATCCTTTTTATCCGAATGTATTATCTCCTTTTGTTCCTCACCCTGCAGACTCCATGACAATCCATGACCCTGAGGACCGTGAGCGGATCCTGTCCCATGTGTACGACCTGCTCCACCCCGAGGCAGCTGATGTCGACCCAAGTGCAATAGGTGATCATCATGTATAGTCTGTTTGTTTCACATTCTGGTCTTCAGATGGTCTACTGGTCTACTGGTCTTTCACGTCTTCAGATGTATCACACCAGTTTTGTACTGTTAGGCCTAGGCCACACCAATTTTATTTGTTGTTTCTCAGATTTTTTCAGAAAAAAATTGCGTCAGTCAGGCGAAAAAAAATTTGAAAAAAAATTTTCAAAAAGTCTGGGGTGAGAGAGATCGGACAGGAAAATCTAAACTTTCAACATTAAGGGGGTCCCTGGTAGCAAAGTCCAAAGTTGAAGAAAAATGTACCGTCCACAATAGGCACGTACAGCTACTGGAATTTGAGGTCCTTAGTTAATTTGAAAAAGGACAGGCAGTGAAATTTTGTCAACACGAGGTGTGGCCATCAATTTGAAAAGTTTTGTTTTTTTTTAAATCGGAAAAATAGGGTTGGGAAATCCGAGAAACAACAAATAACGTTGGTGTAGCCCTAAGGGAAAAAATGTTGTGTTTCTGTTTTCCTACCTACCCTAGAAAAACCTGCCAACGCTGGACTAGACTTTGCCTCAAATAACTATCCTGGAAAAATGGCAACTTTTTTTCTTCAACTATTTCTTATTCTTCTCAGATCACATAATTCATGTGAAAATTATTAGATAAATGCATGTGCTGTTTACCTAATACTCTACTAAAGTAGATGTTTCATTTCAATTATTGATGCATTAACAATTGTAGACCACCTTGACAACACCTATGATCGAGACAAGCTAGCAGCCGCTATGCAGGCCCTGAGGAGAACGTCCAGTAATGCCTATGGGATAGAGCTGCCCCCCCACCCCACACGAACCAGCAACAACAGTCCTGGTACACCCAACAAGATGAAGAAAGGGTGTGTATACAGATGTATCTTACGACTCTTGAATTAGAATTGACTAAGTATGTGGATAAGAAGTGACTTAGTGAAAAAAGTATAACATGTACTCCAACACACACATCATCATTTGATATCAAATACATGTACTCTGGTATTGGGAGCAAGTCAGTACAACTTACCTTTTGGGATTTTGTTCCTGGTAGAAAATATCAATTTATGTGGATTAATAGAAAAATGTTTAGCATTTTTGCTGTCTATCATAGCATATTTTCTTGTGTCATGTTCCTGTGTCCAATAATGTACTATGTTAACATTGAATGTTCTGTGGCATAATAGATTGGTCTTGACCTAGCTACTGGGAACCACTACTCTAAGAACCAACCCCTGTACTGGGGAAGTACTCTACTACACTCAGATCAATGACCAAATCTATCTAGTGGTAGGATTCAGGCTCGTATATTTCTCTCACGCACACCATAAACCAAGGCCCAAACATGAGGGTTCACGTTTACATTCCTTTTATTCTGACGCTTGTACGGTGGTTACAAATAGTCTCACATAAGAGAATGCACAGTACACATCAATGCAAGAATCACATTAGAATACAATGCAAAGCACACCTCAATAGTAAATAGTTTCTAAGTATCCCAGGGACCCCCCAAAACCTCAATTTGGACTGTCTAACCGCACATCATTAAGAACCGCCAAGGGCTCACAACAAAACACTAAGTGCTCACCACAATTTGTCGCTCGAGGTACAAGTCATGTCGTCGCGCCGCTCAAAGACCCGTCGGAAGCCCGAGAAACCCGACCGCCGACCGGCCACCCCTCAAGGAAGCGGAGATCGATTCCCAAAGATACTCTTTTCCCTACTACCAATTTCCTACTACTACTGAAGATACCCGGGTTTCTTGGGTATATCAAGAGAAACTTTCCAACAGAGAGAGATTTTACATAATGCCAAACGGAAACAGCGATTGGTTAGAAGAGCGGCGCCCACGTGGCTTGTTGACAGCTTGACGTCACAGAGACGCGCTACCACCCTAACAGTGTGCGGCAGTCACAGGGAAGATACAATAGTCAATGACGGGGAAGGGCTCTAATAAGGGGTGATTCAGCATTAAAGGTATAGGGCTCTAGTTATCCTCACTACACCATCCCCCCCTACGGCGATGATGCGTCCCTGCATCATAAAAGGTAACACCAGCAATATAAGGAATGCAGTAGATAATATAACAATAAGTACAATTAGTATAAAAATATAAGTATATGTTGTACAAAGCAACGGGGTAGTCAAACAGAGTGAACAGTACGTAAAGTGGGCGGCCCCCACTGTAAGTCATGTGACCAGTAACTAATTACAGAAATCAGTACAGGTAGCAACACAAGTACATAATCTGCGAACCTCAGTAGAATACAGAACATTGGCGGATAGTTGAAAAATAAACGCAGTGAGCGGTCCCCACTGGTTGTACAACTGTCGAGTTAATGAGGTTAAGAAAAAAAACAACTTAACTAGAACAAATAGGAGCTTATTAACTAAACAGGGAACAGAAAGTTCACGGGTACCTAGTTTACTACGTTGGAACAGAAAATAGGAGCTTATTAACTAAACAGTGAACAAAAAGTCCACAGGTAACTAGTTACCTACGTTGGAACAGACTACAGAAACGCCTCCCTAGCGGAGACCAAGGTTAAAGCCAGGAGGCAAATGACCTTGACCTACATATTTACAATGTGGGTGGCAGATGTTGGAAACCACAAACATTTTGAAAAAGAAAACATTACCGAAACCATTATGTCGGTCGTTAAAAGAAGAAAAAGTAGTTTATTTGGCTTTTTAAACGCATTTCAGTGTGTCCAAAGGGAGATCGAAAACGATTTGTTCGGAATACAGCGGTTTGAAGAGATCAAGAAAGAATTTGGAGTGTCGTCAACCACTTTTCTTCATAGCCGAAAAGGAAAATAGAGAACAATGGCACATAAGAACATAAAAAGAGACATAGAACATGAACACATGGTACATAAAACATACAAAAATGCATTGAGTGTTGTGACCACGACTACAAGTTGTGCAATGGGAAGTCGGCGATGGTTTAAACCGACCTGAGACTCAGGCACACGGCACTGGGACACCAGAAAGTCACCAGGGAAGAGCGAGCACGGAGGAGGGCGAACTCAGTAATCTATCACTGCCTCTGTGTGAAAAGTATGACCTTACATCCTACCTCTTCTTTGAACGCCATAAAGATGCGAAAAGGAGGCCGGACTGACCAAACAGAAAAGGTATATACATATTTACAACATAAGAAATGTTTCACTTTTGACAACACTTTGATAACAAGAACAATAATAAAAGAAAGGGGTCGAGCCACTCAGACCCATAAAAACTTAAACAAGGCAGTGTTCAACTTGACCCTTGAAGCGCGACTTCACAGGGAACCGCTGAACCACTAACCACCTAAAAAGTGACTTATATAGAGCGGGGGGAACACCCCTCTGCCTGTCACCCGGGAACTAAAAATGCTCTTAGTTTAACAACCTAATAACCTTGCTGGGACCGCCCAGGTAAACCGGCTTCGCGCACTCGAAACAGGGGAAGGCCTTTATGGGAAAGGAGGAGCCAAGAATCATCGAACTGCAGAAACCTCTGTCACTCACAAACCGTAACCGTCCACTCAGGTCGTTCGTTAGCACAAGGGAGGTCAAGACCTGACACGTGCACATGGGGGGTCAAGACCTGACACGCGCCTGATGTCTATATGTGAGTTGGTGTTCGTTCGCGGCGAGGAACACACAACGTCAGGCAGGTGGTGGACGTCCGTTGGACATGTGGACTGAAAGCGGTGAGTTAGATGTCACGGTGGCGCACACGCAGATAGATGGCGTCAGGTGGGCCGTGGCATTGTCGCTGTCAGGTACGGATGATAAAGCACAGTCTCACACACGCAGATGACAGAGTCTCTGTAGGAACGTCAGGATCGACGGGAGACTGAAGACTGGCACTAGCCGATGACGGCGTGGCGGAGCGAAGATGGTGACGCTCCCAGCATTGACGAGACGTGGCGACAGCATGATGTACGTGATGACAAAGTGACGGCACACGGCGTTGGAGAGACCGTTGGCGGTACAGGTGTGATGACGGCGTAGCGGAGGTTGGTATTCGCACCTGTCGTCGCTGACACAGCCTGGTGACGTATGGCGTGGTGGAGTGACGTGGTGCGGTCGGCGTCGCAGTCGCAGTTCATGTGGCTTCCTCACGTCTGGATTGACGGAGGGTGACACTGTGATGCGATACACTGGCGACGGTGTGGATAGCCGGACGGGAAGACACACCTATTGGTGGGCGTGATGCAGACTCGGAGCTGAGTGTCCGGAAGACGTGACGTGATGACAAGAATCGCCGACTGTACTGTCCGAATCGAACGTGTGCTGGAGTAGGACGGCCATTAGAAAGTGAGTGGCGTTGGTAACGCATCGGGTAGGCCCAGTGCTAACCCGGCGACCCCCGTTTGGGGCGGAGGGGCTCTAGTAAACCACAAGGTGAGCAGAATTAGACCCTCCTTCCATATTTTAACCCGGCGTGGAAGCAGCGACGCCACAGGCCCCCCAGACCTGCAATGTATTTGCTTTGCCCAGCCTCGACAAAGAACCCATATTTAAAGGGGCGTGGGTTTGGTGACGCCCAAGGCTTCTACTCTAACATTTCATCATACATCCAAAATCTAAACTAGAAACAGCAACACATCAAATCAATTACAAAAGTATGGCACGATGCAAGGAAGGGGTAGGGTACGGACTACACCGTAAGTCACGATTGATGACCACCAAGCCAACCCAGAACCGGAGGCCAGCACAACACGGCGACCGAAGAGATGCCCAGCCGGTGTTTACCTGAAGAAAAATAAGCATTGCACGGGGTAGCGGCCACAGTCACAACAACAATACAGTCATATAAACATAACCAATACGCATACAAAAATAAAACACAACAGCTACAATAGAGCAGTGTCTTTGTCTTAAGAGTTCATAATGTCCAAATGAAGGGTGTTGAAACCACTTGGGGATGAACAGGATGCACAGTCGACCCGCTCAGGAAGGAACAGGACCGCCGCCAAGACGCTGAGGTCGACACGGACGCGATGGGTGGCCCAGGCCGTTGCCAGGCAACCCTGACGACCGGACGGGGCAGGGTGATGGCACGGTGTGCAGGGCACGTGGAGTTCGCGTGCCGTCGCCATAGAGACGCCGGATGGCCTTCGAATGGAAAATGTACAAGACAGGTAGGAGGGGCCTTGCACAAACATGTGGCTTACGCAATCGTTCAGGGACAACCTGGCCGGAACTAGTTAATTGGAAAGTCAAGGTGGCCACCTTCTAATTTCTTACGCATTCTTGCGTGGTGGGAAATGTGCAGACGGGCACGAAAAACAAACACGCAGTTTTGAAAATAAAAAAAGAGACTGTCTGTTGTTGTGGGGTGCTCTCACCACCCCGAATACGGAGAGATTGCCAAAGATTTTAAGAGAGACTTATTTGACGAAAACACACACCAACAGACTCAGTAAAAGGGACTCGCACTGCACGAATGTGCTGACATTTTAACCTCAAGGACTGGAGTAACATAACGGAAACAAAAACACCGTACAAAATACTAAGGAACCGACGAACAACAACCAACTGGATTGCAGATTGACAATTCACTATGACAACTAACAAACAAGTTTAAAAGACGACGGTGGGGGAAGGGGTTGCTTTTGTCTAATTTGGAAAAGCCAGCCCCACCTTCTAGAACTTTCTGCATCTGAATCTCAAGGTGGTTGGAAAGATAGAATTGCAGATGAACGACCTTGCACCGGACGGTAGGGGTCATAGATCAGAGGGGTGGGCAGATGAGACGATCACTAAAACAAAGGGCAGGTTGATGGTGATATTTTGGAAGCGTGCGAAACAGGGCATTTTTGTGGTACTCAATGACAAGGATGAAGACTCAATTACCGGTATACTCAGTGACGCCGCCTAGGGACTACCAAAGACTGTGAGAACCTTACGGAAGGGTCCGAGCAGGTGTCTGACATTAACGCGCCAATTTGTCATACATGAGTTAGCGAGAAAACACAGCAAAACAATTTTCAGCATTCAAAGTACGTTGGTAAACGGGGCAGTGTAACAGGCCGATATAAATTTGTTTACACAACAATAAACCAGAGGATAAAACCACAAACATCTAACTTATACTGTGAAAATCCTATAGAGCCTAAAAACAACAGCCTGAACCAAAACAGAGCGAAGAATCTATGTTTGGAACGGAATAAAACTTTGATAAATTTGCAGCCCAAACTTACCGGGGTGCACAATAAAATACCACAACATCTCGAAAACAATAACTCAATACTCGAAATCAAACACACACAAGAATCACAATTTTAACTCACGACTTACAAATTAACAGTTAACTTGGACAGGAGGAATCTGACCGGCTAAGATTACTGGACACACGACTAACGTAACGGTAGAGAAACTGCAGTTCAACCAACCAAAAAGAAGGGATAAATTTATACTCTTTCGAAAATCCAACTAGGTGTATCGCTACAGAGCCACTAGGTGGGTCAAAAGTCTCAAATACAAGGAAAGAAAAATCACTCACTGTCAGATCACAGATAGCCTACCGACCATACCCAAGACCACAGTTAACCGAAAAAGGCACACTGTCAACACACACGAAACCTTCCCCACCACACAAGAACAGCAAAATATGCACCTGGGACGGGAGCTCAACTTTAAGGGTTAAAACCAGAAATAGGGAGAAAAACACACGGAAGGTGGAATGTGAAATCACGGCCAAACCTGACAGAACTAGGACACACACTAAAACACAACGACCACGTCGTCGGAAAGTAAAAGAAAGGCTAGGACTGTAGGAGGCCGTTACTACGGATCAAACTGGACGTTTTATATTCGTTACTGTGGCAAAGATAAATTTAAGAACACGACAAGGCAAGGTTTAAGAAATGGAACAAGGAGAATACGAGAATGAGTAAAAATAAAAAAACAAACTTCTAACAACACAAGTTAATTGTCGGCTTGAGAAAGTGGTTAACGACTTGGTCAAAATCGAAGAAAAACTTAAATTCACACACAACTAAATTGTCTAACGTTAACGAGTAGACGTTTATAAAGGGGGAATCACGAAGGACAAGGGACCAGGAGGAAGGTCCGATGACCCGGAGACGATTTTTCCCAAGACCCGGGTAGCAGGGCGGGGCCCCGTCGATTGGAGTTGGCCGGCAGGAGGGGCCGAACTCAGGTGGCGACAGGCTGACATTGGCCACTCGGTGAACAATGATAAAATACGAAATCACCGTTCGAATTAGGAGCGACATCGTTATGAGGTCCTTAACTACGTTAGAAATCATTTGTGGAAAGCGGCAAGATACTTTTGAAACAAACAAGGACGAAAATGCGAATTTGGGAGGAAGAGGACAAGCCGGACTCACACAGGCACTTTAGTCATGGTTAGAATCGATGGGTCGTAATTTAGAAAAACTGAGGAAACTAGAGTTTACCGACGGATAAATCGTTAGGGCGAGAACCGAAACGAGAGATAAAATAATAAAGGACAACGCTACGAGCTCCCGACAGAGAAAAGACTTAAATTGGGCTAGCGATGGCCACCAAAAGATGGAACGATCAGGGGGGCGGGACGGGCGGGCGGGTCGGGCCCTGGCAACCTAGGGTAACCGGCGGCGGAGGACTTAACAAGCCCCCGACGGGAGAACTACAACAATACACTACCTAAAAACCACCGTACAAGTCGGATAAGAACAAAGGAATGGGGTTCAATAACCGGCATGGGAATCATTTGTGGCATAATAGATTGGTCTTGACCTAGCTACTGGGAACCACTACTCTAAGAACCAACCCCTGTACTGGGGAAGTACTCTACTACACTCAGATCAATGACCAAATCTATCTAGTGGTAGGATTCAGGCTCGTATATTTCTCTCACGCACACCATAAACCAAGGCCCAAACATGAGGGTTCACGTTTACATTCCTTTTATTCTGACGCTTGTACGGTGGTTACAAATAGTCTCACATAAGAGAATGCACAGTACACATCAATGCAAGAATCACATTAGAATACAATGCAAAGCACACCTCAATAGTAAATAGTTTCTAAGTATCCCAGGGACCCCCCAAAACCTCAATTTGGACTGTCTAACCGCACATCATTAAGAACCGCCAAGGGCTCACAACAAAACACTAAGTGCTCACCACAATTTGTCGCTCGAGGTACAAGTCATGTCGTCGCGCCGCTCAAAGACCCGTCGGAAGCCCGAGAAACCCGACCGCCGACCGGCCACCCCTCAAGGAAGCGGAGATCGATTCCCAAAGATACTCTTTTCCCTACTACCAATTTCCTACTACTACTGAAGATACCCGGGTTTCTTGGGTATATCAAGAGAAACTTTCCAACAGAGAGAGATTTTACATAATGCCAAACGGAAACAGCGATTGGTTAGAAGAGCGGCGCCCACGTGGCTTGTTGACAGCTTGACGTCACAGAGACGCGCTACCACCCTAACAGTGTGCGGCAGTCACAGGGAAGATACAATAGTCAATGACGGGGAAGGGCTCTAATAAGGGGTGATTCAGCATTAAAGGTATAGGGCTCTAGTTATCCTCACTACAGTTCCATTGAAACTACCCTAATAACTTCTGTTCCAAGAGGGTTCATTTGCATGTTTTTCTTGTCCAACAGTTGTATAATGTCATGCACAAATATAGAAACAGGAAGTTGCTACTTGATCAGTTGCTCCCTTGGTGTGAAAGATGAATTGGTCACAGTTTGATTATTGTCCCACTACAAGCTACCAGGCCTTCTACATGTACTATCTAGTAGTAAACCAGTTACTTCCTGAGTAGCTTGGGAAATATGATTCAATTGGTCTGAATTAATTACATTGATAAGCAGTTATTTGATTTCACTTGCTTACATTCTAGAAGTTTGAAGTTGTTGTAAAGTTTGAATAAATTCTGTTGAAATGTCCCCCATGAAGTTCTGTGAGTGGTTCGCTCCAAGTTTGTTGGAAACAGTTGGTTGGCTCTCTGCTGGAATGCATCAAGAAAGTCACACCAACGGTTATTCATGACAAAATCAGAGTTATATAGTGTGGTGGCAAACCTCAGCCAAAAGTTGAGGATTTTTAGACTATCAGTAAAGAACAAGGGTGTTTATAGGCATCTTAAAAACTTCCAAGTGTATTTTGCATACCAGAATGCTGGCAATGTGAGTATAATTGACCAATGTACATAGTTCCTTTTTTGTGGTCTTGATGCTGCTGTAGTTCTTTTTTTTTACTTTGTAACCCCATTTTTGTGATTGACTTCCGAAAGTCTGTAATATCCTAAGATTTACATGTATCGCTCTACTAGTGTGTGAGCATCTAATATACATGTACTAGTACATGACTGTCTCATTTTGTTAAGAGTTCAGGAAGAAGCTATAACTACATGCTTGTTTTTGTATGATGCATTATCTGTTCAGGTGTTAATTTTCATGATGTGTGTAATGTTAGGCTCTCCAGACTGAAGGAAGCAGTGTCTCCTAAGTCCCTGTTCAGCAAGAGAGATGGCAGACCAGACGGCAACTCTGTGCAGGTCTGGAACGACGTCTTGGAGCCTGGTAAGACATGATACAAATCTAGTTCTGTCTCTAAACAATGACTTGATGTGACATGATCAATAAAAATGCTTCATGTACGTGCTATAGAAAATAGTAGCCCATAACTACTATCCAGTAAGTGTTTGTCTGCCCTTTGTTTCCAGGCACCTTCTACTGCAGTACATACCAGGTGCTGGAGGGCACCACAGCAGCTGAGCTGGTACAGCAGTGTATGGAGTCCCTGGACCTGGCAGAGGACCCCAGACTCTACTGTATCATGCAGGTGGCCATGCAGTCTGGGACTGAAGGTGACAGAATCAACACCTACCTTTGAAATTCTCTTTTTATCAAGGAAACACCTCAGACATGTTTAAGAACCCACCACATTTATCGAAAAGAGTAGGGGCCCTTCCCGGTGTGAGTGGATAAAACCTTTCAGACTAGTTGCCGGGTGAACATCTTGAAACGATGATAGTCACCTGTTAAGTCAATCCTTCATTGAAAAATGAGGCTGCATTGAAAATTAGGTTTTTTTGTTTTTGTTTAGGTGCACTCTCTCTTTCCTAAAGGGGAAGACAACAAAATTCTCCTGACAGAATTTCTTCTGCTATACGTAATGGGATCTACACAATCATACAGATGCAAATAGAATTTGTAACTCAATTGACATGGCCCAAACATTACTATTGTTGCTTACAAAGAAGATAATTCAGACTCTTGCTTTCTTGATTACTGTTGGTTTGAACTCCATGTGCAGGTCGTGAGCGCAGGCTAGTCAGGACAGAGTGGCCAATAGCAGTGCAGAGGGCTTGGCCCAGCTTCACCAGTCACCGCTTCGAGCTACGGAGATGGGACTCAGGACAGTCCATCAAGGTACATGTAGGGCATCGTAGCCTACAGCAACACCTCAGCAGAACATATCATTAAAGGTTGTGTTTGCAAGATATAAGGATTATATCCTGTCTATTTTTTTTAAATGTTTGGTTGAGAAAAGATGTTGACAAAATTTTGGTTCAACAATGACTAAACATCCAACAGATGTCATGTTGTAAGTACAACTCCTTGGCTTGATTATACATTGCAACTTAGGTGCCAGGCTGTTTATTGGTTAAAGACAGTTGACTTTGCCAGTGGTAATTCACCAGCTATTCTGATTGCTTGGGGCTGGCACATGCACACTATGTTCTGTTGCTTCCCTACATCTATATCTGACATCACATGATTATTAAACTACCTTTTACAAGTTATCACTTACATCACATCTCGTAACCCAGCATCATTATTCCTTATTTGGCAGGTTATCTGCAGAATTACTGGCCACAAGTCCCGTGGGAAGAGCTTCAAGGTATCCCAGAATTCCGCATACCTGGATGTGATGCGGCTCACGTTACGCAAGTTTGGGCTGAAGAACGTGGACCTGGACTTGTTCTGTATGATGGAAATAGACAAAGAAGGAGGTAACAAAACATTATCAGTTTCCCTTCAGTTTATTTATCACCATTCATTCATCCACCATAAATCTATCAGAAATGGGTTCTTGTAACATTACTTCTAACTTTCCCATGTTCACAGATTAACAGAAAGCCACTTTCCTCTTAAAATCACGAAACTCACAAATCATGGAAAAAGTGAGACTTTCCGTCTTCCTGTGCTTTCAGAAAAGAGCCTGAATTCATCTTTGCTTTCAGAAAAGATCCTGAATTCATCTTGTCAAAATATAGCAAACATTGAGATTTGAGTATAATAATGTTGATCACTGTCCATTGTCAAGTTTATGTCTCCTGTGTTTCTTTCATGTACTTGCCATTGGCTTTTGAACATGAACTTGCACATAAAACTTCTATTGGTGCAAAGGAGATTTGTAGGTTGCTTCCCCCTCTGATGTTGTTTCTGTGTCAGGAATCCGTGAGTTAGAGGAGAGTGACTGTCCAGGACAGATCAGCTGCACCTGTTTTGTTGTGTGTGACAAGGAGAGCAGGGAGGAGCAGATGGATGGACCCATAGCTAGGTAAGCTGCTTGTATGGGTGTATCCCAATAAAGATGTAAATTGGTCATAAAATCATTAGCCCCACAGATATTCGTGTAGCTGTTCATGTGGCCACAGGGAGGGGCAGCAACACCATTGTTGAATTGAAATGCTCCTCCCTGTTTCTGTGACGGTAGATCTCCGGTAGCCAAACACACTCCTAGGCCGGTTTCACTCCTCTGGCAGCTTTTGATACTATCTTATGCTACCATAGGATCTGCTTGGAGATATCACTTGTCCACTACCACTGTCACTTTCTTCAGGATCTATAATGACCATCAGTTCTAAACGTCTGTTTTTAATCTTTATGTGATAACTGTTATGTAGATATATAATGTTATTTGGATGGATGTTTATGGATATAAAACAGCTCATCTCAGACTCATGAGTGTGTGAAATTTCCTTATATTTTCAGTGTCATCAGAAGGAACTCTTCTCTACTCTCTCAGACATCAACATATTCCAACACATCAGCTGTGAGTCAGATATATTAATCTATTAGAATTCAAAACATAAAGGACATGTGTATAGCAGCAACCCCAGCAGTCCCTGATATATATATCAGCTTAATCAAAATACCAATGAACACAACCATGCTCTGTGTCATTTCTCATACTGTATTTGACATACATGTAACTCAAATCCCAGGGAAAAATCATTTGATTGTTTCATTTTTGGTTGCGTGAGTAAGACTGGATTGTTGAGCTGATGTTGACTTTCCCTGTGTCTGTGTCTGTGTTCCAGGGAAGCATCACATCCTCAGGGTCGGACTCAAAGGCAGTGGACATGGAGAAACTCAACAAGGTGGAGGCAGAGGTAGGCTTTTAGACAAGTTTTCTAGTTTTGACAGAAATTTAAATGACATACACACTACTAAAGTTCAATTAGCTTGGGGAAGCTTCGAGATGAGCTCTGTCTCTTTGTCAACCCGGAGATCTCATCTTGGAGTTTCGTTGTCACTTGACAGTTGATGGACATTGTCACGTGACAAGACACAGTCATACACAGGATAGACATGTTCTGGTGTTCATAGTCACCATGTACCAGAGCATCTCCCAGATTAGCTTTGGTAGTAAATTTTGGTAGTAAATTGATATGTAGAATGTGCCTGGTTCCAGTTATGGCGGCCATTTTGTATTTTCCAGGGTTGTTGCCCCAAGAAGAGGCTAGCCTGGTACCTTTGTGTTATACTATAATAGTATAGGTAGGCCATCTTCAGTGGTAGTTTTGCCCCTCTAACTTGAAATACTGCACAATATGTCCAACGTCATATGTGGAAAATATTGTTTGACCTTGCTAAAAGCATAATAGAAAAAAAAATGTCATGGTTAACGGGAGGGGGCCATACTTCGACAGCCGTTCTAGGTGGATGCACATGGCTTTTGTCATTGTACATTTTACAGTGAACTCACCAAAAACAAGTTAAGATCTTGTATACATCCATATAACTGTGATTGAAGCTGTACAGACATATATTTCATTTAAGGGTAGCGTTCCGCACTGTACTTTGACAGCGCACGAAACTTACGGCAGGTTTTCGGCTTGCGTCCTAGCAGAACGTTCCAACACAAAAAAAGGGGTCCAAACTCCGACATAGTAACAACCAGACCATCGCCGTGCATTTTAAAGCAACTTATGCAAATACAATAGCACTAGAAATTTTCATTATTATTTTTTTGTACCAAATATGGGTCATATTTGTATTACGCGACTTATTCAAATACGGTGTGTTCAATTGTTTACCTCTCACGGTGAGACCAACTTGCCGCAAAACGGCAGCGCATTATTTACGTTGGACAGTGATGGCATTTTCGCTTTTCGGCTTCCTTGATTGCCTTTTCATCCTGTCTTTTGGCAGCAGCAATGGGTACAGGATTTTTTAGTCGGTAGGGATCGATTTTTCATGAATGTTTGTCGCTCTATGGACGGGCTGACTGAGTTCAAGATGTTGAGCATCGCTCGCCTGCCTTCGTGCGTGATAGTAAAATGGCGGGGCCCCGACTCGGTGAACATTGTGGCATCATTTTAGCTCCGTTTATCCAACCCAGTTAAAGGCAAGACAGAACACAGGTATTATTTTTCGGAAGGCTAATAAACATCATTTCTATGTGTGGTGGTATTTTTTTCACATGTCGTATTTTGCGAAGAATAATTCAAGAGTTTCCCGGGCCATGGTCTCGATGCGTTCACTCGTCAACTTGCGTGCACGGAAGGCGTCAAACTTGTGCAAGTTTTTCAATCGTTATCTGTGGGACTTGCTAACTTCGACACATACCCCGCCTTTGTGGTTATTTACAACAAGGTTTAGTCTACAGCTAGTTGTACTTCTCATGTGCAGGCATCTATGCATTTCTTCGCAACAATGATTTTTAAAACCTGACGAACTTTGGACCCCTGTCGAAGTATGGCCCCCTCCCGTTACACCACTTGTTGATTCACCCACAGATGGCCAGTATAGAGCAGGCTTTGACCACGCCCCCTGGGTCAGAGGTCGATAAGCAGGCTGTGACCCTAGCTGACCTTCAAAGACAGGTAGCTGAACTTAAGGAGCAGCTTGAGAAGAAGGATGTCACCATCACCACCTTACAGAATACCAGTGAACAACTTCAGGAGAGAGACAGACAGGTCAGAGGCTTTCAAACTTGTTTTTGGTACTGTGATGTTGATCTGGCTTACATACAGCATAGCCTGCCCAACTAGTTGTTGATTGGGTATAAGACACTACTCTTAAACATACTCAAGTCGTTGGCATCCTGAATTTTGCTTCTTTACTTTGTTGGACATAGTTGAGGTCTTTAAATGCCCAGTGTTGTGTCATTGCAGTGTGCCAGTCTACAGAAGACCCTGTCAGAACTACAGGATGCCTACCGACAACAGGAGGCCAACTTAGTGCAGAAGTTAGAAGCAGACAGACACAGAAGACACAGCACTACAGAGGCAAAGATACAAGGTATACTGGAAGAACATTATGTATCTACTATTGTAACTTACTTTGTCTTATCTACATTAAACTTTACATTCTTGGGGAGATAACATGTAGAAATGAGCATTCACCTGGTTTGTCTCCCCCTCCTTTGTGACTTTGATGGTAAATTTTAATGAACTAACAAACTGAACTGAAAACTGAAATCCAGGTACAGGTATCATTGATAGGCTATTCTTTGATTACAAACCGTAGTTCTCACTTGTGATGTTTCAGTTATGAATTGTTATTGCATGTGCATTTAATGTTATCATTAGCATATAGCAGTTCATATTTTCAGCTGGTATTGATGCAAGGGAAATGAAAAAACAAATAAACATTGTGATCATATGCAAAGGTATTTAATGCCAGGAAGACCTCGGGATAAACTAAAATGGCAGCTCATCTCTGTCTGTCCAGGTAACTATGCTGAAGTGCTGGAGTCCCTTCAGGCTCAGCTGGACCAGATCAGCCAAGAAATCAGCACCAAGGAGAGTGCCATCCAACAACTACAGCAGGAACAGGCCAGACTGGAACCTAGCAGCAACACGTAAGATTGATATCCTACTGCTTAAAAGTAAAGTAAGGCACAGACTGTGTTGTTCACTGATAGGAGCACTAGGTTAGTCAAGATCAGCACCAAGGAGAGCGCCATCCAACAACTACAGCAGGAACAGGCTAGGCTGGAGCCTAGCAGTAACATGTAAGATTGATATCCTACTGTTTGAATGTAAAGCAAGGCACAGACTGTGTTATTCACTGATAAGAGCACTACGTTAGTCAAGATCAGCACCAAGGAGAGCACCATCCAGCAGCTACAGCAGGAACAGGCCAGACTGGAACCTAGCAGTAACACGTAAGATTGATATCCCACTGTTTGAAAGTAAAGCAAGGCACAGACTGTGTTGTTCACTGATAGGAGCACTAGGTTAGTCAAGATCAGCACCAAGGAGAGTGCCATCCAACAACTACAGCAGGAACAGGCCAGACTGGAACCTAGCAGTAACACGTAAGATTGATATCCCACTGCTTTAAAGTAAAGCAAGGCACAGAATGTGTTGTCCACATATGAAGGCTTAGGCTACATTTATATGCAAAGAAAAGGCAAGGAAAAGCAAGGCCCCGACAGAGAATGATACACAGTCAGGGACACAAACACTGTAAACCAGCTTAACCAAGAGTTCAGCACCAAGGATAGCTCCATGCAACAGTTACTGCAGAAATAATAAGAAATCACTGGCTTTTTTTTATATAATTCTAAGTAGATATTACAGTACTTAGTGACAAGGTAGTTGTACACCTTGACAGTGTCAGTGCCTGTTAATCTGATTTACCATCTGTGGGATAGGCTAATAACATATTACTCAGGTACCTGTAGACACATGTTTAAGAACAAGGCATGATTTTCACAGTTATGCTGTTGTTCCCACAGCACCATAGATGCGAGTATCCAGCATGCAGAGCTGGAGTACAAACTTGCCATGGAGGAGACAACTCTGCTGAGTCTGCAGCAGAGACAGGCAGACCTACTGGAGGAGGTGGAGGAGGCAAAACTGGAATCACAGAAGAAAAATGTAAGTCCTTAGAGAAACTGAGTGTATGTTCATATCCTGAAAACATGTCACTAATAATTTACAAGAGAAAAATATAGGTTATTCAAATTGGATGGATAAATCTATTCTGTTTGTCACAATTGTCAGTTTAACCCATGATAGCATTGCAGTTTAATGTATGATTGAATGTCAAATATTTGCATTTTTATGTTTTTATTTTACATTTCTGCATTTCTGTGGAGGTGGGCGGGGATATGGGACTCTGCATCTCTGCATCTGTATACTCTGCATCTAGAAACTTGTTAATTCTGATGCACAGAGTCAGAGGAAAGAAATTTTTTTTTTCAAAGCTTGTAAAGCTGGAATGTTGTAAGTCATGCATTGTTTGTATACCTGCCTACAATACAACACTGGCTACCAGGTACTCTTTACTGTGGTTTTATCACAATTATTTAAAAAGAAAAACTCTTTCAGTGAAATATCTCTATTGCTGAAGTCACTCCATATACTACATATGTCTTACCTTTTTGTCTCCTTGTAACATTTTCTTCAGGAAAAGTCAGAAGAAAAAGTGTCCCTGTATCCTCTGGTCCTTCCTGACATAACCACGGCCATCCTGACCTTGACCCTGACCCCTGGACCTGGTGGTTACGGCTTCACGGCTTCTCCAGACAAGAACAAGATGCTGAAAGTCCTGTCTGTGGGGAAGGATTGTGGGTTAACGGAAGGAGACAGGTCAGTTTGACTTTCTTACATGACGATGTACTTCTTTAAGTTCTTCCTCTTGGTTAGCTTTGTAACCAATACAAATTTAGTGTGAACAAATTTTGATCGCCTCCTTTATCCCTTTCTAAATAGTTCTGTCCAATACTTAAGCTTCTTTCAGTGATCTAGGCCTAGTGATTGTATGTTTGGATGTACATTCAGTCACTTAATCTTAGTATGTTAGAATTTAGATTAGTCACTTCATGTTAGTACGTTAGTATGTATTTTTGTTCATTTGCAATTAGCTCTAGGGGCCTGATTTTCCAATAAAATCTTTGTTATATGTTTGAATGATAGTGAATGATGGGCCATGCCATTTCAATGGAAGAAGCATTTGCGTATGTGGTATATAGTAGAGTTGACTCATCCCACAGCTAACCAACATCTATCACACCGCAGTCATCCCTCAGTGACACATCTGGAGCCGCATAGTTCAAGTTTCTGAACCTTTATTCAGCCTGTCGGCCATTGATTCTTGAGAAAGATGAATAAAGTCGAAACCGGTATAATACCGTCATCTCTGAGGTGTCATTTTCCCAAGCTACGAATGAAGCCTTTGTGTATGTGTTTTGTTTGTGCAGGTTGCTTGAGATCAATGGTGAAGACATCAGGAGCGTGGATCAGTCCATGCTGGGGTCCCTGCTGGGCACCAAACAGCCTGCGGAGGTCGTCATACTCAGGAAAGTACCAGAGGACAACAGACAGGAGGAGCTGGACAGGGTAAGGGACTGGAAACCTTGTGGTGTGCCATGGAATGGTGGATGGCAAACTCTAAAGCCACATGATGATGGGCTGGAATCCTTGGCTAACACTGTTTAGACTCATTTGCATACTTTTAGGAGTTACAATAACAGTAACTGCTGTATCAGCAGTTTTGAGGACAATGAACAGTACCGTACCTTAACTTCCTGTCCTGATGACTGGAACCCTTTCCAGTAGTAGCATTCAACTTTTGTGAGTGACCATAGCCACAATTTAAATATAGTCATTTGGGTCAGCAGCAGAATTATAAACTATAGAACCACACATGCTATTTGACTCATGTTTTTGCGCAACATACACCAGCACCAAGGACACACTTTTTATGAATTTTTGGTTCAGGTTGAGGGGGAGTTGTCTCGCCTGAAGGAAGATATCACCATGGTGATGGCAGAATTACAGGAACAACAGGAGGAGAACTCCAGGCTGAGACAGGAAGTAGAAAGGTAGGTCTCACTACAAAGTTTCAACCACAGTTGCAGGGGTTTAAAAAGCTGATGAGTGAAGATTTTGTTAATATCATCTCTTGTCTGGCTAAGTCAAGCTTCTAAGCAGCTCTTTCACTGGTCGGGGGAGAAGGCCAAATCATTTCCGGACAGCAAGAGCTTGAGTTATACAGGCTAATGTTATTATCAGATTCTCTTGTTTCTCCATTGCCTTGCAAATAAACGTCTACAATTATTGCCTTTTATCATTTGCTGAATAAGTGGTCAGTTGTTTTGCGGATTATTGTTAATTATTGGCAACATCTCAGCTAATTAACTATTAGACCTCATCATCCCGAGTATAACACCTGTACTGACTGTTACAGGTTGAAGGACAGAGAGCAGGAGGTTTTGTTGGAAAAGCAGACCACAGAGGAAACAGCTGAAACTCTGAGAAAAAAGGTATGTCATTCACAGACTGAAGTGAAGGCAACTATGGTAACCTTCTTGGACAGGAAACATATTGTTTCTGCTCTGTTTCTTCTTCTTCTTCTTCAAACAAATGAGGTCAATGACCTCGACCAGACAGCCAACACAATGGTTACTGGTAAAGCAGCAGACACCTTGTGGTGTTCAATTATATAATGTCACAACTGGCTTGACAGAGCTGAAGGGACTGGTAACCATAGGTGTTTATGTAAGACTGAACAGAGCAGAAGTTTGTTAGGCTAGACCATGTGAAGGTTAACATTATGCATTTGCTTTCTTTGTAGTTGAAATTTCATCAACAGAGTAGAGTAGAGGGTAAATAGCATCTTGAAAGTGTATTATCCAACAACTTTTAGTTGTAATCAGGACAACAAATTTGTTAAGAATTAAGCACACATATGTTTCATAACTAATACATCAATCGTGTTTTGCTAAGTGTTTCAACGGCAGCTTTTAAAAAATGTCTCCAGTAACAAATTGATATGTAGGGTTTGATGATATCTAATCTTCACCAACATTTGTAGCTGGAGGTGTCGGAGAGGACGTGGAAGGACCTACGTGACAAGATCGAGGAGTTACAGCACAAGGAGATCCCCCTCCCCACACCTGCCCCCACCCCTGTCACTAATGGACTGGACCACATGCATGATCAGGTGGGCTTTTGTTTGTACGCCTTACTCTTGTCATAGGGAAATTTTGTAGGTAGATGTGATGGCATTTTCATACCCTTTGCTTGTGATGACCAGTTTTCAGTTTGGTGCATATAGAGAGAAGTGAACTAGTCTGTCATATATTCAGATGCAATTTGTTTTAAGCTTTAAACGCATGTTGCTCTAGACTGAGTTTAGGATGGTTGCATGGAAATATTTGTAAAGCTACGTACAGTAAAAAAAAGGAAAGTGATCTCGATCCAGTTTTAGCTCACTGAAGAGCTAGTCTTCCACTGGTCGTGACAGAGAGGACAGACGCTATGTACAGTATTTACAGGTTCATTGTACCGGGGAAATTCCCCTAGCTCTTTTCGACAAGCACAATGAACAGTGGACCACGGCTTAACGTCCCGTCCTAAGGACTGCAACCCTTTCTGGTAGCGTGCATGTCGGGTGAGCGACACAGCCGGAATCGAACTCACGGCTTCTAGTTCCAGAGGCAGGGCCGCTAACCACTGGACTACGCACGCTACCAGTGTCAGTTATTATCCAGGAAGCTCATCTGTGTTGGTAGTAATCATTAAACAATACTAAACCTTCTTCCAATACAAAGGTAATAATGTATACACGGATCAAATTTTCAACGACTGTCGCCTTCTTTAGGATCAATAATGACTAAGCACTAAACTTGCAAGAGCTATGGATACGTCAACCTATTAACATGTTATCTTGTGGATACATGATGTCAGAAATTGGACAAATGAGCCAGGAAGTTTATAAGGCCCACCGTCTCTGTCATTTATTGTTTTTCATTGCCTTGTGTTGAGCAGTGTGAACCCTGTGATTGTAAACTTTGTTGTTCTGACAGTTACAGGAAGTGAAGAGGCTGAAGAGAGAGCTGGCCCAGCAGGAGAACCATGTCACCAAGCTGGAGGGGGAGCTCAGGGCTCGGGTCAGTCTTCTGTCTGTTTCTTTATACCCCTGTCACATTATCCACGATCTTTGGGCATATTGATGGAAGATCGGCCATATCTAAGATTGACAGAGGGTTCCGCATATTTTTCACCTGAAAACTGTTCCTGTCACATATATGCCATACTTTTTACCTTGTACAATTGTTGTGCAATAAAGTTATTATTAAAAGCAAAGCTCAGGCAGAATCGTCGTCCAGTCGATTTTTGCCAAATGTGACGGGTAGTAGGAGATTCTGTATAAATCTACAATTCCTTTTTATTTGATGATGGTATGTAAATGTCACTCTGCGGTGTAAAGATGAAGTGCATAAACTTGGTTCTGGGGTGATATTATTGGATCTTGCAGGTTTGAAATGATGATACATTGTTCTTTTTTCGATCTAGAATTTAGAACTGTGAAGCTATACTGTTTGTTTAGGTACAACTATATATGTGTTGGCATTTTTATCAAGTTACCAGGTATAATGCTCTAATTTTAACACAGATAAAAGATGGACAGTCCTAAACCTTTTCTCTACCACACATCAATCAACCTAAATACATTATCGGTGCACACACCAATTCTTCCGCGACAGGGGTCCGAGATAGTGCGCGACAAAAATGTGACGAAAGGGTCTCGAGGGTCCATGTTTGAGATCAAATTTCTCATAATCTGCTGCGAAGTGGCATTTAATACTGGCATGGCTAAAAAGCGTAAGAAGTGATGTGTTTTTGGTGCAAATTGGTTTTGGGCCCGAGTGTCACAACCTTGTATTTCTACGCGTTGGAAGTGATTCGTCCGTTGTCCCAGATTCCCCGTCCATATGCGGTCTGTGAGCCGTGTTGCTATGCCTCGCGCGTCGGGTTATTGTAAAAATCTCAGTGTTACGATTTTCTTTATTTTTTGCTTGATTAATCTTAGATGTATTCTCTTTCCGACAATATCAGTCATTTTCATGACTAAAATATAGGTGATGGGTTTATTTCCACGTCAAAATTCCCTTTTTTTGCATACTTTTTTACATGAAAAAAACTTTTCTCCCCCAAAATTATGACAAGTAGAGAGAGTGAAGAAACTGAAAACCGGCTGTTCTTAAAGCTGGAGTGATACCCTTCATTCCCATATACGGCTTTTCTGCTTTAGATTTATTTTCTTGAAGAGACGGCCTCTCGACTTGAGGGTGCGCAGCCTCGATTTGAGACCCCAAATAAACTGGGGCGTGCACCATTATGTATTCTGGATAAATAAAATCAAGAATAAAATATATCTTATTGTATCCTTTGCTCCCAACAGGAAGCAACAATGTTGGCCCTGCAGAAGGAGAGAGATGATGCTCTGGAGGAGATACAAATGCTGGAGGAGGAAGATGAAGAGGACAGAAGGCCAGGTCTAAGGAGAAAGACAAAGAAAGGTCTGCATACACTTAAATTAAAAAGCAGTTGCTTAAGCAAAAGGAAATGATTTTGGAAACGGTCACTGGCAGATGTTTCAGATATCTTTCATCAGTGACACATCTAAACTGTTTCAAAAATCATATCCAGTTGCTTGAGTTGGATGTCTAACCTTCATCAACGTAAAGGTCCATAAGGTTCAACAGAAGATGTTAAGTTTCAAACCAGTAGAAAAAAGGATTACAGATAAGGACTTATTCTGTTAGTGGTCAGTTTGAATGTTCTTTCAGTCTTGGAACATCAGACAAGCTCTTTTTTTGCTAATGACTGTGTTTTACTTCCTTTACAGGCCACAGAAGAAAAGGGGATGAGCCACCAATCTGGGAGACTCTTAAAGATTCTAACAAGGTACAGTGTACATCTGTGAACTTTGTCTGTAGTGGACCAGAACCCGTGGGGGCACCCCAAGAGGAGATGGCTAGACTGTGTCAATGAAGATCTTAGAAAACTGGACCTGCAAAAAGCCAACCTCCTTGACAGAGATTGATGGAGGGCAGCAATCAGAGCAAAACGACTTGACACGTCCAACCTCTGCAAGATAGGGAACAACGGACGATAAACAGGATACTTCTTCTGAATAGGTCAACAGTATTAAACCTAGACAGGCAGAGAATTAGGCATATTGAGAAAAACAGAGAAAGTAACACCTCTTAATAGAGTCATTTATGTACAAAGCATAGAAGAACGTGTTTTACAGGAAAAACACTTTCAATTTGATCATCCTTTTACATTATTTCACTGTCCTTTTATTCTTTCTTTTTTAACACATTTTAACACAATTTACATGTTAGTATA
This sequence comes from Branchiostoma floridae x Branchiostoma belcheri, assembly GCA_019207045.1. Classification (NCBI taxonomy): domain Eukaryota; kingdom Metazoa; phylum Chordata; class Leptocardii; order Amphioxiformes; family Branchiostomatidae; genus Branchiostoma; species Branchiostoma floridae x Branchiostoma belcheri. The sequence goes on from CM033036.1 coordinate 16,923,340, forward strand.
TTCCGTAAATTTGTTGTTCAGGACACCATCCTGGCTGCCCTGAAGGAGAATGTACGCGAGAGTTCAGAGCAGAAGGCTTATCTGGACCAGCTGCTGAATGTGGTGATAGAACAGGCTCCACAGCTGCTGCAGTACATGGGAGATGACATGGAGGCAGGGTCAGTACTTATCTATTGGTTCTGTTGTAACAGTTCAGGTTGTAACAACACAGGACTGTCCAACTAGCTTGTGGCTATGTAATGTTCGTGCTATTACAAAGGGATAGCCCTGCTAGCAAGGACAGTACAGATGGAATTGCAACTTATACAGAATAACAATTGATCACTATATTCTTTGTGCAGTAATACAACTAATTACATATATTATGTGTATCTACTGTAGTTTAGTGCTAGGTCAAGACTTAAACTGATAGCTGTTCTTGTGCTTGTTCCATTTTTACACTCCTTCCCAAGGAACATCTATCTCCTCAAGGTTTTGTGAGTTTTAGATACTATTAAGGTGATTTAGATATTTTGTGTAAAACATTTTGTACAATCTTACTTATGTACATGTGAGACACTTTTGATTTTGAATGTAGAAATTCATCATAACTTTTCTGTTCCTTCTGCAGGGATTTCTCGGGAAATGAAGAGTTCTGTTGACAACAGTCAAGGGAAATGCAGACTTCTGTTGGGAGAGAAACCAACTTAAAACTTCAGGGTTTTCACCCTTCAGATGTTTTTGGAACAGGCTGAATTTGTAGTCTGTTGGAACTAAGACATCAGATTATGTAATTAACATTTCTAGAAAGCCACATAATGCTTGAGCCCAAGTAACAATCATATTTTGCTCATCAAGTCATCATACCAAGCCACAGTATGTTTATTCATATTTTTATTTAGAAATACACAATTTGTGGCAGGGTCTAGGGGCCTTCCACACATTTTTTGGCACAACATTTGACTCAAATGAGAAGGTTCACACCATTGTTAGACTTAATGTCAGATCCATTTTCAGATCTGTGATTTTAAAAAGTCTTAGCCATGGAATGAAATATAGATTGGTTCATTGATTCAGTTGGTGAACATTAAGATACATCGCCGCTACTTTTACACAGTAGAAGATGCTGAATTTCGCATTTTAGACACTGTACTTCATACATATGTAAAATCAGTACTACAGAATGTCACTCTGTTGATCTATTGAGTATTTCTTTTTTATTTTAATGTCAAGGTTTTTTTTTCAAACCCCTCATTTTATAAGTACAAACTCGTCAGAACCCCAATGTCTTGTCACATTGTTATTGAATATTGAAGATTTCATCCATGGTAGAAAAAATAGATAATAGACTATATTGGCAGACAGATCTATAGTGAAATACTTTAGAGTATATACAGTTTTTTTTATATCCTTCAGTCAGTAATGGAAGGAGCATTGCATGACAAGTGAAACCATGACACTCTGGTGGCCAGTAGTAACATGTATAACATATCTATTGAAGATAATGGAGATTTATCTATTTTCTTCCAAAAGCCTGCCAAGGAACCATTTCTACTGGCAGTGTTTGTTTACCTAATGAATTCAAAGTGCCTTGCTACTTGTTCTTCACCTTATGGGTAGCTTTTTATACATGTAGGCTATCAGCAATGAGCCTGTTCTTTCAAATCGTACAAACATTACATCTAATTAGACTACAATTTAATCTTTATCTAAGTGTTAAACTTTGGCTGTATGGTACTGAATCGGTACTGAAGTAACAAAATTATGCAGCAATATATACACATATAGATATTGTACATTAATTCATTCTTATTTCATTACATACATGTATTGTATCTTTGTACAGTGTGTATATTTCATAATTGTTTGTTATTCTATCTATATGATGCAAGCTTGTAACAAAATATATTTCTAAGAGGCTGGGTTCCTCCAATAGATATGTTTCTTCACACAATGTTATCATCAGCACAAATGAAGTATTATTTGATTTATCATAGATTGTACTAAGTCTTGTATATGTTGATGAACAGAAAATACAAATGTTTACATCTATGATGCCCTTCCTTAGCTATGATTGGGGTATAGCTTGTATTGCAAATATATACAGTGATGTCTTGCCTTTTACAATTGTTGTAATTGTGTGAGTCATATCATCATAATCATACAAATGCAATGATTTTCTTTACATTATCATTTCAGTCATCATAAAATGGCAATTATGTTTTGTATTTTGCATCCCCTTCCATGTATGAAATGTTTCGTATGGCTTGAATATGACCTCATTGGTGCACTATTGTACAAAGTGCACCCTCATGTGACATGAATTTCTGTGATAAAATGGGATTCAGTTAATTTAATGAGATAGATTGACCTATTCATTATTTCTCTGTTGTATTTTGATGAACATATTTTGATTATCTCACAATAAATCCAGTCTCCTGTCAATGGCTTGGTTCTCTACTCTCTGTATCACAGTGCAAAGCTTGTATGAAAACGCTGAAACTGATATTATATAATCTATGGCACAGAACCTGAATTCAAACAATGTTAGACTATGAAAAGAATTTCCACTTTCTTGATTGGTTACTTAAAAATAGACATTTGGTCTTAATGCCAATGACATCCATTTACTTGTGAGCTACCCACTCATAAGAAGAACATTAAGAATGGTTTTCTAGCTGTTCATTGCCCTTTCTTGCCTGAATAAGGGAGCCTAGAACGAACAGCATCCCATGTCAGCTGCATCATCTCTTGCTGTCAAGGCAAAACACTGGGTACAGCAACTCGGCTGTTCCTGTAAATGTGATATGAGAAAAAAAGCATACACTAAAAGACAATCAATTGGATTCTTACATTTTAGACTTAAAAGTCTACAACCGAGATTCAACAATAACAGTTGCTAACATTAACTTGAAAGTTCATCTGTGTTGAGAGAAATCATTCTTGAAGTAAATTTAGTTTAACAAATCATCGACTTTTAAGAATGGGAGGCGGGGTATTATTAAATCTATAGAGGCAGATCATTTGCTGACCTTATAACGGGAGAAGTGTAGGCATCATGGTTCCATTGTCAGTCTCGCCTCCAGATTCCTGTTGTTGGCGAGCGAATCTTGTCGAGTCACCAAATAGAGTTCATGATCCCGTCAAGATCTCGGGTGCACATGATACATGCGGCTAGAGGGTCTGATGCCCACTCCGCCGGCAGACACAAAGGAGGGGGCACGTCTGCGGAAAGACAGAGAAAAAGAAGATTTTTGAATCGGTAAAGATATCGGTATCAATATCACTTTCTCTATTGTTGATTCAACGGCAGGCTCTCTGGAAATTGTAAATCTGTGATGGTTCCAATTTAACACTGACTTCATTTAACCTTCATTTAACCTCCTTGATTTAACACTGACTTCATCGTGTGCATGGATGATATCGCATCGCCAACTCGATTTTCGTCAGTTTTCAACAAGACCAAATTGAATCAGGTTATACCAATTAATGTTACATCTCCTTCTTAGACTGGACAACATAAACGAAGTTACCGTCTAAAAAAGAGATATTAGCTTGTTGTTAGCTTGTTACACCGTCTTATGAAACTACCTATGAGACTACCTAATCTCCAAACAGATGTTAGGGTGGAAATCCGGTTATGTTTTCCGGGTGGTGACCAGGCTTCTCTGACAGTCCATTGCCCCATATAAGCAGATGAACAGCTGTTAAGTTAAGGAAAAAGAATGATGTCTAGATGTATCCTTATCACGTGGAAGAAGTAACGTGCATGTAGGTGGAAATTCGACGCACTCTCGCTTTGCGCCTAGAAGCTGATCGATTTTTCATCAACTCGTGTTTTAAAAGTCTTTGAGGTAATTCTAAATGTATGTTAACATGTCTGGACCTGCTTGAGAAAGTATAACAAAGTCAAATAAGCCTCAAACATTCAAACCCCTTTGCGAGCCTTCCGCGATTTCCCCATTCCCGAAAAGACCGAAATTCGGCAATTTGACGGTCGTCTTTGCCACTTTTGTGGTCGCGGCCGGAAGCGGTACTGCAGTATGGGCTCTAATAGGGTATATGATCATGACTTTTAAATCGCGATAGTATACATAAATCGGCCTTTAAACTAGCGAAAATGTGTCACCTAGGTATATACATCTTTACATACGTCTAGAATACATTTAAAGCACGTTTTGATAAAGAAAGGATCGATTTTGGGGGGCCGTGCGAGGAGCCCTTGTGACACGTTGTCCGCCTGTCGAAGCGCCACCTACATTTATATGTGCATCATATTTTGTAGGATATTAAATTTAAATATATATGTGGACGTCATCCGTTTTCCCTTTACAACCTTGACCTTTACTCAGCAACTTTTTTCTGCTTATATGGGGCAAGTGGCTGCCGGAGAAGCCCGGCCTTCACTCAGGAAACATAAAATATTTCATCCCAACATCTGCTCGGGGACCGTATTCGATTTCTAAAACGTACACATTAATTTGGTGGTGTCCAGAGGATATCATCTACAAAACTGATTCCTTGTTGCAAATGAAGAAAACAGTCAAATCTCTACTAGTATATTCAGATATACTGCTTTTGATATTTTCAAACTGACTTTTGATATTTGTAAACTGACTTCTCAAACCCTGCAGGTAGACTGACCAATGTTATGTCTTAAACTTGTCGGACAAGTACTTACAGTTGTGATCCATCCAAGGACAGAGCAGCAGGTGGTCATTCCTTTCAGACGTCTCAGCGTCCTGGTAACGTCAGTCTGTCCAGGTGGACGTAGCGTCATCACCAAAGGATCGACGTCACGATGACGTCCTGACGGGCGTATGACGTACCACGTTCGGTCAAATATAACCACTTCATCATCCTCCAAGTCTCTCAGGTCTAACTTTGACACATGTGGTTTCTCTCTCCTGAGAAATATATATCTTAATCCATCGTTGTTGTTTTGTTTTTTTTACTTTAAAAACTTTTTTTGTGCTTTTCAATGCTACAACTACTTAACGTCATAAACACATAATCTTGGATTTCAACGTTCTATAGTCGTAGCTTTAACTGAACGTTTGCTAGTTACATGACTGCTATACATGAATCCAGGATATTTTCTTTCCTGTGTACACAAAGGCATGCATGCCATATGTACATTAAGGGAACTTAGGTGTAACATCTTACGACGTTTTCTGGATGGTTCTGCATGTATACTAGGAATGTTTGTCTGTACAACCTGTTGTTCCAGTACTGTGGTGTCATTATAAGCAATTTACAAGAAAATAACAAAGCGGGACGTACTTCCTTTTCCCAGTCTCCAGATCATTTGGCAGTTCCTCCGTCTCGAGTCGGCTGTAGAAGTGGAAAAACTTCGCCAAGCCGTCCTGAAAAGACTTGGTGAAGGCTTCAGTTCCCGGCATTTTGGACGGGTTGTCAGGGAGAAGGAATGAGTTGTGACGAGTTGGTGCTTCTCACGTTAAGTAAGGACATGTTCGTGTGCTGTAAACCACGATGGTGCGTCTATCATACCATTCCATACTCACCCAGAACAACCGAAGCATTGGCCAGAAAAACAGATAAGGTGATCCCTTCATTCAAAATTATTGTAACTATCGCACTCTCTTGCAACAGGTACAATCTATTCTCTAAATGAGCACTACCTCTAAGTGTTCAGCGGCCATGTTGCTTTTGTGGTATGTTGTTTGTGGAAGTTCCAGTCTATAAGACACCCTCAAGGCATAGAGTGTGCGATGGAGGGTGATGATGGCACGGGTGAGAACAAGAGAAGGACATTTTTCTCACGAGGCAAGATATTTTACGGAATGTCCCAAAAAAAGACTCAGCCCATCAAATGACCAGTCCCACTGCACTGTGTCCAGGGGGAAATGCATTATTTCCTCGGATATAACTACTCCTTACATAGGTAACGTTATAAGAAAAGAGTACATTCCGCAATTCCCCAAGTCAAGTAATGTGTACATGAATATGTACGTGGCGCCTCGACTGGCGGCCAGGATGTTACATGTGCTTCTTTTCATGTCAAGTCTTACTCTTCAAATCCATTCTAAATGTCTGTTAGCAAACGTTTAACTCGTCTTACGCCTAACGTCTTGTATAATCTCACATTTTACATGTCGGGATTATGTACTTTATTAGAGCCTAATCTGCAGTACCACTCCCGGCCGCGTCCGGAAAGGAGACAAAAACGACCGTCAAATTGCCAGATTCTGGGCAATGCTTGGCTTCGCTCACTCGGTGGTTTCATTCGATGGTTATAGCAAAGGACCAGGCGTTATCGCTGTAATAAATGATATATTTGATTCTCGTTAGTATAATAGAAATGGTGGAGCTCACATCTGGTACATTCTGAAGGGCTAACACATCCAAAGTTAAAGCCTTGTCTGTGAAACAAAATGACATTGTGTCAATGCAGCAGTGTTTTCTGCCCGTGCGTCCATGAATATAGATCCAATTTTTGTTTGAAAATTAGATAAAGTGCGTCCGTAATGGTGCAATATGACCTCAGAGGACGGGAGGAGGGATTAAGTCTCTCTCAGACACAACCAAGCACCCACGGAATTGTTTCTGCCCACAGACAATAAAAAGCGCACTGTCATTTTTAAGATGTGTAAGAGCCGCGAAATAAGCACAAGATGTGTACAGTGCCATGCTGATCACATGATAGAAGGTGGTCAGCATTGGATTTCAGGTTTGAAATCAAATGTTTAACATCGTATCGCCAGATGAAAAGGCGGTGATTTTTTTATACAGTGATTATTTGTAGTTTATTTTTCATGCCTGTATGCGAGATTACTCGAGTATTTTTGTAATGCTGGGAAAGTCTACATACGTCAGTAAATATCCGATTTGAAAGAACGACAGCGGGAAAAAGTAAATTATTTATAGTTTCTCTCAACCATGACGGTATCTTGTTAGTCAGCCAGTGTCAAGAAAAGATGTCACGTCACAGCTTAGGTCATCGTGGCTTCGAAAAACAGGAACAATTTTCAAGTTACAGTGCAAGGTTTCATCCCTTTTCCAGCTTTGTTTCAATCCTGTTTGTTTCTCTGTTTGTTTGTATTGCATATCCGATAAACCGCCCCATGGCGTAACACAACATGTTTGTACCGAAGAGTGCAAGCTGCATATATATCCAGACAGAGGTATTGATCCACCCACACCAGCATAGACCCTACTCCTTACGGTAAGTGTTGTAGGGTCATCATCGGAGTGGCTCTCCGGAGCTCCTCAAAATGGGACCTCCATTTAACGTTCTATTTGGCGGAGTTCAGGATCCCCAGTCGAAGATACAATCTTTATTGACACGACAAAAGTACAGCGACTTTCGTAAGGTCTACATGTATAACAACTACTTACAGCACAACTAAACACATATATATGGATATCTATAGGTATGGATACATAAACATAAAGGGTCTAGCATGTCGTTTAGACTATTGGTTCTACGGTATAAACAATCGTGGATATATTTGCCTACATGTACACAATGTGGATTATCGCCTCCCAGAATGTACTTGAATTTATCTATCGAACAGAGAGTAGCAAAGTCTTTAGAGCAAGTGGAAAGTAATGTGAACAGCTCTGTGCGTTTATCATCATATCGAGAACAATCCATAACGAAGTGACGTTCGTCTATGTAGGTCCGACAGTTGCCGCGAGAGATTGTGTAAACAAAGGCTAGAAATAGGGAACCGCATCTGAACTGTGAGCAGCGACACCTGTCCTGCAGTACAATGTGAACCAGTCAGAATTGCCCTGAAGAAGGTGACATACGGTCATCGAAACGTCGGTTTGAATAAAACAATGGTTGTGTGAAAAGAGTCCATTTATTCAGTGACGTACCAACCTGATGAAACTATTCACGGATAGAAATAGGGAAATCTAAACTTATTATCTGTTACAACATGACTGTTGTTTATTTTCAAAATGTAGACATCTTTATTTTTGCCAATCATGCTTTTTCTTCGCTCTCTCGCATTGGATTTGGAAACTGCTGAATATGTTATCCATAAGATTTACTTGCTGTGGCCTTAGTTAACTCTCAGTTGTAAACGTTTTCAGCGTAGTTACTTTAGTGATTCAGCGTGCATGTATGCCGGATATAATATCATGTAGTATTTTGCAGCCAGTAGGTACCCAAAGTGTGGGTAATGAGGCTGTTTAACGTGGTCGAGGCACCTCCTCGAGCACGGGACCTTATGAAGAGCTGGGAAAACAACTTCAAACGATCGACAGCTTGCTTGATTGCACAATCAAGAACCCATCATGTCACCGCAAGTGTGTGAAGTACATAATTTTTCATACTTACCTGAAGCTTCAACGTACCGCCGACATGTCCTTGTCACATGTCATCGCAAAGTTGTAGACGCTTATGATTGTAGGCGAAGTATTTTGTCGATCGTTGAGTGAGATACTTTGTACCACCCTTATCTGAACAAAACTTACGGTACCTTTTTACAGAAAAATGACGCACTTGAAACTTTAAAAAAGTGAACATACACATTCAAATAAGAGGTACTAATTAATCTTAAATACGTGATAAATAAGATTTACCGTAATACACCATTTCTACTACGTACAAATGAACGTTTGTTAACTAAATTTATATCAATATTAAAATATAGACTATACAAACAAGTATAGTTTGTCTGATAACTCTCCTTTGACAAAAACATTTTGTCAACGCAGATCTAGATAGATTTATTTGGTGAAGTATCGAAATTAGCTTATAGGGAACCATTTAGCTCTTCTGGCGAAACCACTCAAGCGGGAAGGAGACGGGAGACCTTTCTTGAGAACTGCAAATTACCAGTTCTTACTGGCGCCCACTTTCGCAAATGGTTGTTTTCGCCAGGAGCGACTCGGAGGCATCAGACCATAGAAAAAACTGTTTCACTCTTCGTTGGCTCTATGGCAACGAAAGACGTGGCGGGGAACTTTAATGTCACTATGGTCTTATTTGTGCCGTAACCATCTCACGGCAAAAATAAGATAATCTTAATAGCAGATAACAGAAGATCAGGCTAGGGCTAGTAGCATTAAAATCTAATCCATACATCCATGTGGTTGAGCAATGTATACATGTAACAGTTAATGAAGGGAACCTTGCTTACAGTTCACACTAGAATATAAAGGATATTTCGGGACTCTCTCATCGTTGAGCAGGTGTCCAGAGGGCAACAAGTTTACCAAGCAGGGGAGTTTATCAGGTGGAAGAAAAGGCAATCGGATAAGACAGACTTCACACGGCAATCTGTGTGTTCACCTCACCGCAAAAACGCGCACAAACACACAGATTGATCATATATATAGGCCGGTCAGACTCACAAACGCACACATATATACATACATACAGACGCAAACATACACATGTAAATACGCATACACATGGCCCCGTATCATTGATTGTCTATTGACATGAAGATTTTCGCTCCACAAGTTACCGACTGAATTCGAAGTACCTCCCCTCTCCACAGGTGGACAGCCATGATGTAGACGTACCCGAAAACTTTCTTTCAAGTCATGATTGATATATGTGTAAGACGTGGTGGTAAGATTACAATAGTTAGTATTTGCCAAACAGCGTACAGGAGATAGCGTGCCGGGCAATGCCCAATTAGCACTTCAAGTGAACTTGACTTCCTAGACTGCAAGTTCAAGTGGGCAATCTTCAGCCCATTACACCACTATTCTCTCATTCCTTGCCCCTAAAGGCATCCAGCGGAAACCACAAATCGACCCTGAAATGACTCCCCTGGTTCTGTACTGTGTTGTTCAGAATGATACATTTTGTGGAACTTTTTATGACAAACAATACAAAAAATACTCGAGCTACCGGATAAGTTTTGTAAACGTCCGACATTTCATCCACTACATTTCACCAGTCACAGACGAAAGGCAGAGGGTGCTGCCTGAAACGCCCGACTGTTCACAGTTGCTTGGGTAACTTTTGATTGTGTATTTCATCATTACCTTGATGTCGGACCTTCATTGGCATTTCTCATGGGGCGATCCTAGCTGCATATGTTATAGAGTTTTATATGAATTTCAAAGACCATTGTAAGTGTCAACGTAACCTCGCAGTCACAAGCACGTTATCATGGACCCACGCAAGTTATATGTGACATAAACTCAATTCTTGGCACATACTGTAGATGAAGGCGAACCTTTATGAGAAAAACATTATAGATATATGGATAGTGTGCATGTATGTGCATGTATGTATATCTTCAAAGATGTATGCACATTCACCTGTTATGGATGATTGGGCATTGTTATAGACTTGTAGGCGTCGATATAGATGTATGTATATTGTTATAAAAGTATGCGCAATATCATGGACGTACTTTTACAGAAGTAAGCACATTTTTATAGAAGAAGTATGCACATTGTTCGGAAGTGTGCACATTGTTATAGACGTCTGCATTTGGTATAGACATATGGACTTGACGTATGTACATTGTTATAGACGTGCGCACACCATATGCAATGAACGTCATTGTCATTATATATTATGTATTCATATCGTCATAGACATACGCACATAGCCAAAGACGAAAGAACATTGTACACATGAAATCCTCTAAATCTTACGGGGAAACTTCTTATGTTGGACCACTTGGATTCTAGCTGACTGGCTGCCCACCTCCAACGTCTCCAGTTATTTTGTCAATGTTTAGAAAGTTACGTAGTGTGCAACAGCATTCAAAATACACTCACTACTAGGGGTTGGTACCGGTACACAAAACCGTTTTTCTTGTTGGACCGATCAAGAAAAAACGGACCTAAAAAGTCGGCGGAATGGATGTTGTACCGGCAGGTGTTCACGTGTTTGGGGGCTTACTGGTGCAAGAAAATAACAAGAGTGAAGTAGAGGGTACAAATGTTGATACTTATTTTTGCTAAGCTTATACAGTGACTCCGGTTGGATTTTAAAAGCCACTGGACGTCGGATATATTCCATGAAACAAATTTCTTTTAGCGAAATGAACAATTGTTTTGAGTAGTATCGCCCATTCACAAGTTTTCATAGGTCCAGGTTCAGGGCCAGACCTGGACCTGATCCTCTGGACCTGGACCATGCCTAGACATGAACTTTCTGTACCGATACCCAACCCTACTTCCTACGTGTATCTAGCTGTAAATCATTGCGACCAAAAACCTAACGGTAAATGAATTTCAAAAATAGCAGTCGTGCCTCTCTCCGTTTATGGTTTATTTCGAGCGGCAGGGAGAACCCAGCTGGCTCGCGTTCACTGTGGTATCTTATAATAGCAACAACGATCTAAACATACAGCTATACCCTACATGGCCTTTAGGCCTGACTTTAGCATTAGAAGTGTTCAACAACGTTAACGTCAATCCGCTACCGCTGAGCTACTAAGCTGCAGAAAAATATCTCTCTAAAACTGGCAAACACAAACGTCGCTCTCTCTGAGTCGTTGAAATCCCGTAAAAGCCTAAATAAATCGATGACAATCTCCTGTCCAGTTTTAGCCTTAGTTGGGTATATTTCTGTGTTATATAACAAACAATAATAGGTTCAAAATAGTCTCTATGTTGGCAGCGTTTGTTTAAAGTTGTCGCCTTATGCTTTGGTATTATAAAACAGACAATAACGTGTTAAGGGCAGCCTATATGCTGGCAGCGTTCGTCAAAGTTGTGGCCTTACTCTGGTGTTATATAACAGACTGTAAAGTGTAAAGGATATGCCGACAGTGTTTGTTAATGTTGTCGCCGCACACATCAGTGTTATATAACTATAAGGGCGGGTTCACGCGTGCGTATATTTTCAAGTCTGTATGATGTCCGTATGAAATTCTGTCAATACGCCCAACATTTGGAATTTTTCGGAATAAATAGAATTATACGTCACGCGTATGAATTAGACTTCAGCTTATCCATTACGTATCAGGTGCGTATGCAGTGCGCGACACTATTTTTCTTCCGGGTACTATTTCTTTGTGTGAAATAATGTAAATACAGACCTCATGTGGACTTTTTTTTTTCTAAATCAGGTTCGTAGGGCCTGATGTTACCATCATGGTGATGAAGAGCGGCCCATAGCGATAACTGTAGCAGCATCTCTTCTCCCTAAGTCAGGGACATCAAGCTTAAGCAAGCTTGACTTCACTGACTCAACAGGCGAAGCAGGGGTTACGAGGCTGCTCGGGAAATTCCCTACCCCATTTTGGCCGGAATGGTTTAATCCGCTCACATCGCACCATCGCACTTGTGGCGGGTTCTTTTACTTTACGCGCCCGGGTGTGGCTCTCCCCAAACACGGGACCTCCATTTAACGTCCTATCCGAGGGACGACTCATTTTCACTTGAGTAAAGTGAGGAAAGTCGTGTAAAGTGCCTTTCCCAAGGGCACAAGACCGGCAACACGGCAGGCGGATTCGAACCGGCGACCTCTCGGTCACGGGCCGAATACACTACCACTGTGCTACGCGGCCCCACTAAAATACAAACACTCGAGTGAACCCACCATAACAGACTATATAACCCAGGGTTTATTTATATATTACTGATGGACAGTCCCTATGCTGGCAGTGTTTGTTACTGTAATCCTGTCGGTTTCTCTATCCTCTGCCCTTGTCAAGCGCAAAGCGTGGAGACAAGCGGTCGCTAATGGGGAGGAATAAGAGAAGGTTACTGCGTACGCAGATCACAGTGAAACGTTTCTAAGATCACAGTGAAACCATTGAAGGTCTCTTTGGGGCTATAGTCTTCAAAGAAATGTATTCATTTCTCTTGCCAGAGGCTAGAGCACTGATGTTTTTTAACGGTGTACCGATCCAAAAGATTCAGAACTTTCCCTTGGAGCTTTTCCGGCGAGCTCTCAAAAGGTCTTCAAGCGTCACGTTTCCACCGCCGACGGCCAACGTGAGATCCTCTGTTTCATGAAAGGGGCTTTAAGCTCTCCTGTCAGTCGCTGACTCCAATGTAGAAGTATTCTCATAGCTCAAAGATGCACACTCTTTAGAGAAACCTAACAAGGTTAGTTAGCATCTACACATTTGAAATTACAATTGCAACTTCAGTGCTTATAGACTATGTTTCGTTTATGCTATTACACGGTTAAGGCGGGATGCAAGTTGTATTACGTACGAGTAGAATAGGTTAAGTATGATTTTAAAAAACAATCGTCTCATATCTGTACTTTATATCTGTCGTACCGTAAACGGGGTTTAAAGAACGATGAGAAAAGAAAATCAGAAAAGACAGCTGCCTCTGGAAAAATGAGGTGTTGCCAGCGGTGTCCGTTTTATTTCCCGGTAATATACCACCGATTTGCTTTAGAACATTTGACATGATTTGTCTGATAGCAGTTGGCTATAAATGCGTCATCAAGCATTTTGTAATTTCCTCCTCAAATGGTTAGTGCCTTTTTAGCAAGATAGATTGTCATCAACATGTGCGGAGGAGAGGGCCACTCAGGCGATCAGCTGAATCATCACGGGAGAGGTGCTTTGGCGCGGCTTGTGCTGCGATGTGTAGGTTGGGAAGGGAGGACTCAATTATTTATCACATTTATCTAGCCCTGAATAGTATTTTAGGATAACATGATAGTTGGAAAAGTTGTGATAAACTTGTTTTCGAACTATTATTTCAATAATTGTGTATATACTAGTGAATAAATGTGATGGAGGGGTGCTATCACAGTTTTCCACTAATAGACACAATCTTTTGTCTGCTAGTAAAAAATGTGATAGCACTCCTCCATCACGTGCACATTAATGCACTAGTAAAAGTATAATTTTGGTCTAAATGTACTGGTGAAATAATGTGATAACATTGTGACACCAATGTCACACTATTATCACGTGGAAAAGAAGTTGACATGGTTTTCTGCTGAAAACATTTTTTGAGCTAAAATAAAGTGATAAATAGTAATAGACAGTATTAGGGGAGGTATTTTCCAATTTGAAATGAGGAAGTGATCGCCTGGGATCCATAGCATATGAGGATATGGAAACTATTTTTTGACCCCATGACCTGGAATGTACATGTATGTCAGTTATAAAACAAGACCGTTTAAGCACTAATTCTGCCAACCCTGAACTTGACTTTCTCGAACTGGTCTTAACGTTATGTCACTCTAAGGTGAACGTGACTAGCATTTGCATCTGCAAAACACAGCAAGCAAACAGACAGGCAAACACACCGAGAACAATACTTTGTTCACTGCTACTTATCATATACCACTCCCTCCCACCTGTTCACATTCACATTGTACCGATTCCTATTTGAGACCTCTCAGCTGTTAGTTCACAATCTCTGTATGTCAACAACATCTGGAAAGTTATTAACGACGTCGTCTTGACGATGAAACTTCGCACATTACATCCAGAATAATGTGATTATACGGATATAGCTAACACAGGTCAAAACATGTTTAGTAGAAGAAAAATATTTTGCATACAGACATGTTATACGACGCTTTTGAGCAGTCGGAGAACGAGAAGACATCCAAGGTACACAAGCTCTTTTACTTCCAATCTTTGAACTCTTTATTTGTTATCTTGTGACAAATCGATATTCATACTTTCTATTCTCATTGCCTCGTGTCGTAAAAAGACCACTGCTATATGTATGATTTCCTTCACACTGGATAATCTTAAGATACTACAACAAAACTCAATGACGATGAGTCTTCCTAAAAACCTTCGATTCTCATAACCTCTTAAATTCATCTGCGTTGCTCTTGTTCTCATAATCTCAGAATAGTGCTAATTAGCATCAGAGACAATAAAAATGGCAATAAAAGGGGGGGTAGATAGTAGAAATCAGTGATGGAAGACAGTTAATACAGAATAAAAGTGAAGACATCTTAGTAAAGATACGCACAGAGATTACTTTACACTCGGCCCTAGAGTTGAGACAAATAACAAGCTTTTTTTTTTTTTTATCTATACCGTGCACCATACGCGATTCAGTTCACTGGCCGTAATAAGGTTTGCGAGGTTTGATCGGCACAGTCGCCTCAGGATAACACATGTACATCACAAAATTATCTTTCCCTTTGTACAAATTACAGATTCTGCAAAAACAAGCAACAATTAAATTAAAAAGCACACTAGGGCGGGCATGAAAGAGAATAGACGAGCCACAGCAAAGAGAAATTCTCCAAGCTCTCTTGCCCTGTCACTATTCTCCACGCAGAGGTTTCCACTGGGGGCCACTGGAAACCAGGATTTTCCGCCTCCCTCCACAAGAAAGATTTATAAGATCGGTCACGCAAGTTTTATCATGGACAAAAAGGCCTGTAATAAGATCAGTGTCCACAGTACAGTACGTGATGAAATAACCGATCGCCGCGATGTAGCTTTTATCAGATGGTTACCCGCCCATAATGCCATCAAGAGTTAAAAGTGACAAAAGAGAGGCAGTGCAAGGAATACTGATTGAACTAGATGAGCTAGGATTATGTAAAGAAAGTGCGGTGTTTATAAAGCAATAGATATTACAGTATATGTGTCCGAAACGCTCTGCTGATGCCATACAAACGAGCATTAGATAAACTTTATCCTTAGTCCTTCTGATATAACATGTTTTGGACAAACTTACACCATACCAGCTTTTCCAGTACTTGGGCATGGTATCTGTAACGTATTGTTGCGTCTATTATTAATAACGCCTCGCTCACTCGGTGGTTTTATTCGGTGGTTATAGCAAAGGACCAGGCGTTATGACACCATATACACCTCGGAGCGGGTCATTAACGCTTAATTATTCATTCATTCCAACGTCAACTAATGTACTGAGCGAGAGAGTGAGATACTGCACAAAAGTGTTCGACCGGTTACATGCTTGGTATGCACAAGACGTCACAGACTTGAAAGCTGACAGCGAATTTTTCTTAAAGTGCTCTATCCTCCTGGCAGTTCTGTGGGGGACACGAAATATTCCCCTTGTAATAATGTTCTTCGACTGTCAATATTTCCTTTAGAGTATCTTTCTTACAACGTTTCTCCTGATCATATCGCAATGCTGTACATATAGCAGAGATAATTTTGTCGGTAAAACCCTCCCCAGCTTAGCAAGTTGATACATTATCCTGCTCATGCCACACATTAGATCATCCACAAAACGGTCACATTTCTTCGCCTTATAAGGTATGGGGCATGACGTCAGAGCCATTGGAAGCCGTTAGATATGGACGCACTGTCTTTATCCGATCAGGCTTGGAAGGCAGGCTTATCTGGACTGTTGATTATCATTATCGTATTAGTTACCACACACTCCCCATATAGGGGTTCAAGTTTAATCCATCGATGGCATCTTTTGAAGATCGGCCTCACAATTCATAACATAACGCATTAATATCTTAGCCCGAATATCACCGTCAATGTCACTACGTGGTTGTCTTCATACTCCTACCCCCTCCCCAATTTTATCAGTTAAATGCATCCATACATGAAGACAGCATATCTACGATATGAAGATAACAAAATAACCCTTCGTCTACTCAAAGCCTAATGGGAGAAGAATGGTCCCTGAAACAACGTTAACGCCATGAGGCGAGGACATGAAAGTTCCGCAGTTTTGCTAGCATGCTGCAACCCCTTTTAGATGATATAAGATGTAACCTGTTTCACGTATACTTAAGTTATCCAACCCAATGCATTTAGCTCATGTTGGGCAGGAGTATGCAATAAAGATGATTGTCATTGTCATTGTCATCATTGTAAACAAAACAACCTAGCTCAGTACTAGTAATAAGTTCTTTGATATCATAAAGATTCCCAGCCTGTTGGCAATCAAAACCCTCTCAATTGCCTTGCTAATTCAAGACGATCTTCAAAACATGTTCCAGTGCAACAGAGAGTACTTGCTGAACTTGGCAGATGTACCTACTTCACAATAATTCCATCACGAGTATTTTCAACACGTTTCAGGCTATTACGTCCACTTCCAAATTGTGTAAGGGTCGTCCCCTAATGATTAAAAGCGTCGGATTTAAGGACCCTAACATATCATCTCACAACTAGTAAAGACATTATTTTCTAAACATATCCTGGTTTCGCTTTTAAAAATATGACTGGTACTGGTAAAAATATGACTCTTTGGGATATCTAAATTCTAAACACAGTGCCTGTCTGATTGGGTAAAACATACCTATTCAGTGTCTGAAAGCCTGTCATTGTGTGTTATTCCACCCTATCCGTGCTCAAGAAAACATTACGCTGGGGAGTATTTTGCGGGCTGCAAGGTCTATAAGTCAATCATTAGCATGTGAACCCTTCGACTGTTGCAAAATTGCCCATATAGCATCCGGGATATCCCAGACGAACACTGCACAATTTAAACGATTTCAAACTTGATTGCACGCTTGTTATTCCGACGCAGAGGTTGAAACTTTTTCGTAGAATCTATTACTCTGTTTATGCTATACTTCAACATGGTGAACTTTCCGTAGAGTGCTCCTACGTGACTCAACAACGGTCTACAAAACTTTTTTCTAGTCGTCGCAAAGTTCAAGAAGGTCTGAACACACTAAAGTGCGTTGGAGCAACTCTCTGCAAACCTTAAATTGATACTATGTACTTGTTTAGATGTCATCTCTCCCCGGATCGTCACCCTTGACGGTGTCATCAATGCAAGTATAATCTAGTCTTGTATGTAAGAACCCTGAATGTGCTATAAAAGCTTCTAAAGACTCCTGAACACGAGTAACTCATATTTCATCGGAAGCCATGGCCATTTATTTTCTGTACGTATGTGCTTACGCTATCTGTAAATAGATGCTGTTAGTGTGACTATTGTATACTACAGCTCATACTGAGTGGCACGTTTAGTCCTGTACGTTGATAAATTAAGTCTCGAATCCGAGTAATCACTCACCAGAATCTGCAATGATAAGTAGATTCAATCTAGTGTAACAGCACTGGCACTCTGCCTAAAGGTGTAAAAAGAGTTTTAGATACTTTTAACACGATCAAATCAGCCATATTTGTAGATAGAGTGATTGGAAGCTATTCGCATTTTGTACAGAATCACACCTACTCAGCGACGTTTCTATCAAAGGGGTCGACAACCCCTCTTAACGGCCTCCGCGATGAATACAAGAAGACAACCATGACGAATGCCTGAGCTGAATTAGCCAAAGCATTGAGATAAACGTAGTGCAGTCCTATTGGGAACATTGCCACTCTGGTACATAATCTACCCGAATCCAGCCGACGGAAAAGTAATCAATAAGTAACAAAAACAACTTCCTTCCTTTTTTGCCCCAGACGAAGCCAATTTGGGGTCTTATAGAAATCCCCCGTACTTATAATGTGTTCTTTTGCACCATATCATCAGGTTGGCCGAGACCTTCGACGACCTTGAGGATCTCACCCGTCCCAGTAATTTTGTATAATTTGCCACCAATATACAGATTCAAATTACTTCCGCTTTAATAACAAAGTTTCTATGATAATGTACTACTGATGGTCAGGAATCCCTCTTACCGGCCATCGCAATGAAAACATATTTTCAATGAAAGACTCGCTGCGCGAACTGAATCTTAGTGGCAACAATGCCGGGCTGCTGCATAATCTGAGAGAAAATAACCGAACGAAGATTAATCGCGGTAAGAAATTAAACAACTCCCTTCTTATTTTGCCCCAGATAAAGGGTCGTCGGTACCGATATCGAAGTCATTTTGATGGGCTTTACCAAATCCACATTAACTCCAAGTAATTTGGTACAATTTACCAGATATATACAGAGTCAAATTACATATCATCTAGGTCAGAAGTAAATTAGACTCGATCAGAGTGGTTGAAATTCGTTCTGAAATGTCATCGTAGGGCGCAGCTGGTGCTACACGACTAAGGGGACACAGTCCTCTTAACTAGAATACAGTCTATTCGTGGCTTGGGCTACGCAGCTAGTGCAGGCTCTCTACGGAACACATGCAGGTTTTTACTGCTGGGGTAATCGTTCGCACTCGGTAGGATTTTCACGTGGTAGGAGTGGGAATAGATGCCTGCCGGATTGCTAATTTAACTCCCGTCGTCCGAAACTCCTACCGGGTGTGAAAGATTAGCCAAGCAGCAGACAGATTCTCTTATCACGAAGGTAGCCTGGCCGATCCACGGTAGACTGGATTCCAGGTTAACCGTCCTATGGTGCTGGGGTTAAGTCCCGTGGTGGTGCTGTTTCTTGCCGAGCACCTTGTTTTGAAGCTCCTGTCCAAGAGAACCTCTTGCCATAACATTCGCGAGAATACTTATGCACCCCTGGCCTGCTCTAGAGCGATCTTGTAGAGCTAGAGATTAGGACGTACACTTTTAGAAGCAACCCCACTAGATTTTTAGAGATCACTTCAGGACGCCCTATAGTAATACTTCAATTGACCAATGACAAAGTGAAAATCTTGGTTCCCAGTTGTAACCATCCATTGTAACTTTTGCCTGAGTTTCTTTTGAAAATACCAGGATCTCTCGTACCTTTTACCTACTAGTCGCATACCCATTAAACGTAACCTTTACTTGTTGTGTGCGCTAAACATGGGCGAATAAACCAGCTAGTGGGGTGACCACCCAGAAATAATAAGTACAACTCAAATTTCGAGGCATAACTTTGTAGTATGAAGTCTTTTTCTCAATATCCTTCAAATTTCAAACCATTGCAGTCAGTACTTTCCAGGCAACATCCTTTGAAAAGTCAACAGGTAAGTGGCGAGAACTGTGATCAGACATATGTGGGTCGAGTTCCCCATGCCGTAACTTCTTTGAAGACATTGTCAAAATGTTTGATGAGGTTTTTCAACTATACAGAGCGGACTCTGACCTTCAGTAGAACAAGTTGATCCGCACACCTCAGGTCGCAGCTCACCTACCGTTACCTGGCGTCGCCTGCAAAGTAATGATTACAATTATTTGAATTTGGTACACATCATAAAAGTTCGGTTGTGCACCTTTTTTTCTGAGTGAGGCCGAGAACATATTGATCATCCCTGTATTATGAGAACAAACAACCCTCTCTGCATCTGCTCCTTGTTGACCCGACAGTACATGGTTCATTGCGGGCTGATGTTTGTAATGGGGCAACTGGAGCATGTAGTGGATTCCAGGAAGAAAATTGTTTGCGGCGGACAGACATGGCTATTCTACCCGAGAGGATGTGGGGGAGGACTTATGTGTGAATTGAGTCTTGCACCATCTGCATTTCACCATTCCAAGGACCAATCTAACCATGGGGCACCCTGTTAAGTGACTAACTTGCTCTTTCTCTAGCATACTGCATCCTAAAGTGACAGCCCTTTTAAGGACGAAAAAGCTCTCTCTGAATACCTTCTGCGTGAAAAGGAGTAAACTGTCAGCAATTTGTGTTGAGGCGTATTCAAGGGATTGATGGGGACTAAGCTGGGTCATTAAGGCTTGTCTGTCTGTGATTGGCCACTGTCCAAGCGCTAGGAGCACTCACGATGTAAGGGTAGTGGGTCATTTTAGAAGTTCTCGTGACTCATTCGTACTCTTGAGTCCAGTTCAGTTCATCCTCTGTGAGATGACGGTAAGTTTTCCATAAATCCCTGTCGAGTATGGCAGAGCATAGTTCATCATTCAGACGTCCCACATTCAATTATCTTCTTAGGTGTCAAAGAAGTGACCATGCCTACGACTCTTATCCGGTTTTCCAGAGACGAATCATACCGATCATACTACACTCTTATAAAGTTAAAACTCAATGTGTTTTCAGGAATCGGACTTCAACCAATGACTTTTAGCAAGCATAACTTATGGAATTCAAGCATTACAGACTCTTCGGTAACTCCCTACTAGCCTAAGATACATTTGACGTAACCTAGAGACCGAACTTTGGTGAACACTGTCTGAACCCCGCATATTAAATGTTATTGGATGAGCGGGTTCCCAGAATTCATAATTTTTGCTTAACCCACTTCTTGCCATTGCAGCATCGATACGCCTTCTCAAATGATCAACAACTTCACTGTCTTGTCCAGGCTTTGAGAAACGTAATTTAACGGAATGGTTTGGAATTGCAGAGGAAAAATAACATTATTTCAGGCCAGGTGATTTAATGTGGATGACGGCTTAGATCTAACTAAAAAAATAGCTATGCTGTTCAGATTTTTAAAAAAAGCGAGCCATATCAAGTAATGGAAGACTTGGGACTTTGTATTAATACTTCTTCGACTACTACGATTATCAGATACGCAGTGCCAAACGATATTTACATAATACTCCGCAAGAAACAACAGTGATGTGCGGCTCAGGCTATACGACTGAGTCCAGGTTCTGTAGCGGAGGCTATACGATTTAGATCAGGCTTTGTAGTAGCTCATTGACTACAACCATCAGGTATACAGTGCATCAATGAATTACCAAACGATATTTACATAATACCTTGCAATAAATAACACTGATAAGATTTGTGACCCAGGCTATACGATTTAGATTATGTTTTACAGCAGATCTCTGAGCGCGCGCCGCCAGTAGATCCAACAACGGCTATAGCTAGAACCTGGGTGAACACTGTACATCACAAACCTATCCGCTGAAACACGGTAATGTGTGCATCTACCTCCCCTGTGATAAGAATAAGAGATGGTCTGCAGCGGTCTATTACCTCATGCTCATGCTTACATGCAACATAAATTTACGTGGATTTTTTTAATCCTATTTGTGTGTGTGGTCAGATATTTGTCATGAGATCGCTTTAATTTGCCTCGTTTGTGTCACAAGTAATGTGTACGTGTGTCACCAGGCATTAATACTGTTCATCAGTTACATATTTCCCCTAGATTTCTTCGTAGCGTATTCAAGTCTGGGGCTATATCGTCTATTTCGGTGACAGTTAATATCAATTGTCGTTTTACTGTTTCAGACGACACAATGTGTGTCAGATGGCCCCTAAACACTGAAAGACGTCAAATTGGGTGACGATCCTACGAGGGCAAGGTGACGACAATAACAGTACAGCATTCAGCACCACGGCCTGGTCGTCATAACAGACGGGGAAAACAAAGACAACCTGACGTTATTATCTATACAAAACTGAAGATACAGCACACCCTGAGCACGTCATGGAGTGAGAAAACGTGATCTATTGCGAATAGGCGTGCTTGGAGGCGGACACGTGTTTTGCGCTGTGGCGTCTGATTGGACGGTCTGCTACTACTTCTTGCAGCGCGTCTGCTTATAAAACACACCTCTGTCTCCCGTAATCGCCTTCATGCCTCAGACTTCAGGACCGGTCCTGTCTAAGAAAGGCATCTAGATTGATGTGACTTACTTGCTGAGGTATGTACCGCAGCTTACCCTGATAAAAATCCAGATGATGTCGACGGTCCACGGTACTGTCTCCCCCACAGCCGCCTACCCTTCTAACCCTAACGCCCCTGCACAAAACTTCACGAACATAAACAGGACCGAATCTACGATGAACGGCACAGACTTCATGGACGATGAAAGGTTCTGTGGCGCCGCATGTATCCTGACCATGTACGAAATCTCCCTGCCCGTGATCATCTCGGGCGCCCTGACGTTCGTGCTCGGTATCCTAGGCAACTCCCTGGTTATCTTCTCGGTCTGCCGAAACAAGTGCCTCCGTACAGGCATCAACTTCTACCTGGTGAGTCTGGCCACGGCGGACCTGCTGACGGCGGCGCTGTTCGTCCCGGTGGAGACGGTGGAGTTCTTCCTGCCGGACTGGCAGCTCGGCTGGTTCACCTGTAAGGTGGTGGCGTTCGTCCATCTGCTGACCAGAACCTGCTCAGCCCTGACGCTGACCGCCATCGCCGTGGAACGGTAAGTGCAAACCTGGCAATTCCTTCCGAACAGAACATGTTTTTGGCGTCGTTAACTGCTGTTTTTTGTTTGTTTGTTTCAATTCACGGGATGACTCGAGCAATTCTTTCATACGATGTAGGTATCGCATGGTTGGCTGTTTGTGTTTCCTAGTTTGTGTCTAGCCCATTTCTTCCAGCAAGAACATGTTTTCGGAGTCATTAACTGCTTTTTTTCTGTTTGTTTGATATTTCCTTCACACGTTTTAAGTATCACATTTCTTCATTTACCTCCCCCCCCCTTCTAACGGATAATGCATCTCACTAGGTGTGCAACGTTTGGCATTTAAAGTAATCAAGTAGAGAAACTATGGGCTATGGAGAGTTACTCGTCAACTGTCTACCTGTCTGCGCCGTACTCTCATTTCCACGGTTGAAAATTTAGAATCTGCTCCCAATGCCCCTACTGAAATGCCAAAACTACCGCCTAATTGATTAATCTTGCACCATAGGAGACCCCGCTTCAATTAGGCTGAACTAATACCCTGCTGTCATCTTCCGCGAACAATTATCAGCGTTTGTCTTCTAGTGCAAAACAGAATAAATGATTTAGGGTACATTTTCGACAGACCTGAATTATAAATCTTCCAATATTCGACCGCCGAAACGAGGTTTGGCATGTGACAGACACACTGACTTCTCTTTAAAGAGCTGGAGACAAACCCGGATTACGTATGCCGGGCATAAACCGTTCACTCCCGCCAAGCTGCTGGCAGATTAGATTTCAATATATGAAGCAATACCGTAGATTTTCCCCGGATCCTTTTCAATGTAACATTCATTGGTTCTCTATCACCAATGCTCTACTTCCAATAAATATCATTGCAAACGACATTACAGTAGTATCACAAATCGGGATAGCAGATACATTAAGCTTTTGTTTTATCCTCTTTTCAAATACACAAATTGGTATTAAACTGAGAAGCAATGGGGCGCTAGGGAGCGATCTGGAATGCTATCAGTTACGCCTTCGCCTCCGTTCTCTTTCTGGGAAATACCCCAGGTGCAATAAAACGCCTAAGCCGGTAGGAGATTCAATACTGGGTGGTCGCAGCCATTTCCGTAACAGCTATTGTTAGGGAAATTGAAATCTTGCCTCCAAGCTTTGTTCTAGACATATTGAACGCGCCTACAGGTATTAGGTTTTCATATGAGTTTGTTATACCCTGCACGCGTACTCTTCCCAAAGCAAAGCGCCATACGAGATACCATTTACGTACATACGCTCGAGTGCAAAATTAATTGGAAACAAAAGTAAAGATCAGTATTACTAGTATACTGAGAACATGCTTTTGTATGACAGCTACATGAATGTTGCGGTTTCATTCTGCACTCGTTCTCATTGAAATGTCGAAAATGGCATTTTTTTGGTAGAAAAATAAATTGGCTTTATTTTCAGTGAAAAGTATGTGGTTGTTTAGGAAAATTCCTCTTTTAAACATAGCCAAAAAATGGCAACTTATTATTTTCGGTCCCATTGGTAATGCATTACAGGGCAGGTAACAAACGTTACCGGTAACGTTTGTTACAACAGTAGACTTCACCCCGTTTTCGTCGAAAGGACTCACCTTACTGACTACATCATTTAGGTATAAGTGGACGTCCCTATGAACATTCAAAAAGTGGGCAGTTTTTTTACACCAGGTGAAATAGAAAGCTTAGACAGCATCGAACAATGGTAACGTTTGTTACAGTTATTTCTGTACAACAGTTTGTTAAGCAAGGTGGGATACAAATGACAGTCAACAACCCTTTCTTGTTTCTTTAGAAAGCCGGAAAAACCGTATAGCGTCACAAAAACGGTCATTTCTAGTCTTATACGTGGATAATATAACCGTGGCAACCATCGTACTCGTGGTGGTAACGTTTGTTACCGAATCTGGCGACAGGCATAAACCACCATCATTGACTGTAGCAATCTGACGTGATCGGTCAGAGGGCCTGGTCAGCTGGTTTCACCTACCGAACAATCATTCTGGGAACTGAATTTTTACATACTATTTGAATTCTTTGTTTCTTCTCAGGCGACAGTCATTTTTTAGGGGGTGAAATCCCACCCGTGGCTATAATAATCTTCTAAGCCATCAACCAATACGAATGTTGTTGTGCATCTTTTGTAAAACATTACAGGGGTTGTGGAAAAATGAAGGAACCGGTGATGTTGTCTATAATTTGCTCCATATTAAGGCGTAAAGTCAGGCGACAGCATTTCGACATTTAAATGGGAACGAGCCTCCGGTCAGGCGAGGACACCCAGGTCTTTTTTCTATTTTGCTGTTGGACAGACGAGGACAATAACCCAATGTATCTTATAGATATCAACTGTTCTAGATACACTGTGTACTGTTTTAGATACACAGTACAGACAGAAGGTAAAGGCAGTCTTTTTCTTTTACCTCTCCGATCTTTTAACACCTGGGTGTAGTGAGGAAGGTCGGGTAAAGTGCCTTTCCCAAGGGCACAAAGTCGGGGGCACCGCGGGTATCGAATTCGGAACCTCTAGATTCCGAGACGAACGCTCTACCAGCATGCAGTTGCGCCACGCTCGACGCCATAGGATGTTCATCATGTACGGCATTTAATTCACGTGCGCGTGACGTGCCCTTTCTGAAGTTGAACTGTGAACACAAAACACGTCAATGAAACGGAACAATGTCAATATGATGTCTGTACTGTTCGTAGGCGGGTCGCGTCTAGGTCAGTCAAGCACGCGAATAGGCACGTGGATATTTCAGGCTTATGCAGATTGGACCCAGTGAAAGCCTACCAGTAGACAAGCCTACCAGTGAAGAATGGTGCTTATCATTCCAAACGGTGCGACATTAAATCATGTCTCAAAACGACGTCTGTAAGACGAGCCCCTTAAGCCTTGTGTTAAATTACTGGTGATGGCGAAGTCCTGACTACATACAGTTTGTAGCGTGAAATTGCCTGTGCTTAAAGCTCAGTTCGGTGTACGACAGGGTTTAAAGAGGGCTTTAAAATACCACCAGGGGCACTCGTGCGAACTCGCAATGGGCAATTCAAGATATCCGTCATATGATCATACGTTATCGAAATACATTTATTCACATTGAAATGTTCTAAATGAACGGGAAAAAGATTTGGAATACCAGAACGACATCACGCGCAGAAGTGATACCTCATCATCATCATCATGCCTTCGGTTTACACCGGTGAAGTACATTAGATAAAGTTTTCATGTATGATCCGTCATTCATGGAATACATTAAAACAGATCCTGACAGTCCAATGTCTCTTCCGATCATTGTCTTTAACGTTATGTATGGTCGGCCCACTCTGAGCCGTCCTTCTGGCAACCAGTCAATCAGTCTGCCTGCAGGCTCGTTCCCACGAACCACATGCCCTGCCAGGGTGAGCCGGCGCTGTCTTACTACAGATGAAATGGCTGGTTGGGGGCCGTATATTGTTAATTAAAGAGTCTCTCCATAAAACATTGTACACCTATAGTGACATTTTCGTGTAAGTACCATCCAATTTATTTTGTCTGGGCTGCTGAAATGGCCCATAACTCGTAAGTATAAAGTAGAATAGACTCAGTACATGTTTTAAACACATTGGTTTTTGTGTATTTCCTGATAGGTGCATTCTTTTGTAGCGAAAGGAGAGAACTCCAAACTCCGAGCAATTCTATATTCCATGAATCCATGTCTCTCTCAGAATCGGTATAACCCCAAATACGATACCTAGTTAATATCAAGTTACAAGACGCTTACGAAGAAGTAATCATGAAGTACAAAAAGTTTGTATTGCAAGGAGACATTCACCTTGGCCTTACGATTGGTTGCACAACCTCAGAGGTATTTTTGGCGAGGGAAAGAGCCAATAATAAATGGCTGCCAACGGCGAAGGCTTTTCTTTAGGTATATCGAACGGAAGTCTAAAATCAATGTAAGTCCACACTCCACGTCGTGGGTGATTTTCTTCACTTTATTTCTCCCTAACCTGACATTGATTTTCCGAAAGTCTTTAGCTTTGAAAACGAGCTAGTTTCAATTCAGACCAGCTCATCTCTGATGGAATGTGGCGAGAAAGGGCTTTTTGAAAGATTCTTTTGGGATTTTCAACCATCTAAATGCAGCTATTGAGAACTAGCTTGTGAGGTCTGGTCTGAAAGTGTTTTGTTGACGTCACACAATAGGGCATGCCATACTTAACACTACCTATCAAGAAGTGTGGCGAGTTCTTAAACGCGCTTACGACGTGACTCTCCTCACATAACGGCTAGTGGCGAAGGAGCTATTGCAATCAATTATTAAGAAAAAGCAAATCCTTCACCACGTTCCTTTTATCTTAGTTCCATGTCATCTCTCATGTGCTTGATTAATTTGACCACATGTCGTCTGGCACGTATGCAATCTTTTTAAAAGTGCTTTACCTATAACTTTGATCTCAAAAAAATGGCCCAAGTAAAGAAGTAGTATGACTATATACACCCAACATCCAATTGCACATACCCATCATTTTCCCGTCTTCTTGATACCCATACTAACGTCACAATGCAATGGCAACTTGAAGCCGCACATGGCCTTTAAAGTCACAACAAAACATACCGCCCATTGATCATGCAAAACTTTAAAGTGGATTTTCTTTGAGCCCATGTGCAAGGCATAAGAGAAGAATATTAGTGACGTTATTGGGGTTTATGTCAATACGGGGTTGGAAACAATAAAGACATTAAGTGTGATGCCTGCGTCAGATCTTGAGATGAAAAATCTTGGTTGAAAGAAAAAGAAAAGGGTTGAAAGATCCCACGGTCGGCTCCTAGAGCGTAATAGAAAATGGTTAATAGCATTACCATGTTTGCCTTTAGAAAGCTAGAGAGAGATCTGCAAGCTGTGGGCACAAATCAACCTGCTTTTCTGATGTTGCAAACCTCTTCTTGATAATGCAAACTCTAAAGTGGCTTTTCTGGCAGCCCCCCATGTGTAAGACATAGCTTGAGATGAAACATACTGGATGGAAAAAAAATGAAAAGAGCCCACTGTCGGCTGCGCAGAATGGGTCGACCATGTTCTTTTTTTTATTCATCTTTTTATTTATTAGAAATTCTCAGAATGAAACCCATAAGGTAGCGGTTACAGAATCAATGCATCCTTAATAGCCCAATCCCTCCAGGGTACAATTAAGATAAACTATTAAGACTATTGCTGTAATTCCTTTAAGCATACTTTCCGTTATTCAAGTTCTTTTGATATCTTGCCTTCAATTTCTTTTGATGCCATGTACGTGGTGACCTCTTCAACTATAAACATAAGAGCAGACATATTAGTGCACTCCTAATGTAACGATGTAATTGGAACATGTTTTGTGTAGTAGAGACGATCTAGATTTCTTGTCCACACGCTGGGATGATGTGTTTCTCGGGCCTCACTCATATTACATGCAAAGGTCAAATCACGGCGTAGATTGTGGTATACGAAACTTGACATATCAATTTCCTGCGGAGGACAAATTAGTTTCTAGGCCGTAAGTAAGCCTTTACCAGGCCTTTCTACGGGGTTACGGGGATCGTAAAATGAGGCCAAAAAATCGGGAAATTGGCTAAGGAGTCAATCCACGCTTAGGTTCATGTTTCCCCTCTGCGCGGCCGACCAACTCCTCTGGTAGCAAAATATTCGCGAATTATTCTCCCTATAGTAACCAGCATAGTCAGTCTGGTGGAGACTAGCCATAAGTGACAAAACAGAAGGCTTACAATCGTCGCGAGAAGGGAGCGAAACTTTTAGAAACTTCCAGCGTTTTTTCCAATGTGCATGGATACGCATCTTTGCAACAATGCTCGACCGATTAGAGCAATGAGAAAACTTTTCTCTTTAATGGAAGGCAACCACACGAGAGCACAAACTTGACAGTATGACTTTTATTGTAACACCTAGTACTTCAACGCAGACGAAAACTCTCCAGTGGGCTCGAATTGATGTCATGAGGAAAATATGTCTCGGCATAGCGTCCCTATAGGGCCCTTTGTACATTAGGCTGTTCAGGCTGTTCATAGGTTAGATTGAACCGTTATTCTACGTGAGTTGGCCTAATGGAAAGCGGCTTTGTTGTTGAAAGCCCGGGCGGGCCGATGTCTTTAATGTGTTTTCGACTCACGGAAAAAAAACGTGCCGAACAAGGTGGAAATATATTGATCACGGGTGTCTTCACTTCGCCTGGGGAGCGTTTCAGACGAAGAGAGTTGTTCTGCGTACTTCAGATCTTGCGGGTGTTTTTTTTCCTGCCCATTGGACACGTAAATGTGCTGTTAAGTGGCTAAACATGTCATCCGTGTGGAAGTACTCATAATGTGGCTGGCGTTTATCATTCATTGGTTATCATGTGTTCCAAGAAATGTGTACTGTCAAATATAGAATTATGAGATTGCCGTGTGATTTGCAAATGTAGTGGACTCTAATCTTGGATTAGACTTTTCTGACGCAAGCCGAACACTAGTAAATCCGTTGCGTGTCGTATCTCGTTGGAAAGCCCATTGCTGGTAGGACGTCTCCTACATTCGTGATTTGGAGCGACAAAGAATGAGACTTTCATCGTGTTTTAGTCTTTAGAATATTTTCCTATCGCTCACTTTCAACACAGAGTACTCTGCGTCAGAACATCCCATAATACTCATCACCTTGTTAAATCTTTTCTGGCGATGTTTTTTGTACCCTTTGTCTGGTCTAGAAGGCTTATGTCTCCATGTACTAATCACTATTTTTGAAAAATAATATGGAAGTCACTGCCCTTTTCATTACTTAAGACCAGGATTTAACGAAATGACGTCTTCAGAAAAGCCGATTTTCACCATATATTGCCCTGTCTACGTCGATGAAGGTTAGACATCCAGGAAATAAGATATGCCAAACAGAAGTTACCTAATAATACATAAACTATACCCTAGCTGCTTGAGTAATTGCTATTCTGGCATGCTGTCCTGCCTAAACCTTAAATGGCCAGCCTACTTCATGTATAACACAGTGTGATATTAGATTTTACGACGAAAATTCAATTAACTGGGTAGATATCACTTATGTAACTAAGGACAGTGGTCGGTTTATCAAATAATAAAACACAACTCGACATCAATTGCTACATAGCCTGTCGTCCCTCTCTGACACAAATCACGTTAATATCTACTGTTTTGTCTGAAGGCGAAAACAGGTTCCCCTTTATGTAACGTCAAACAGTGTTTCTGAACTTTTCATGTTTGTCTTTGGTCTGTTTGGAGAGTTAACTGGTCTTCCAAATGTGTAAGGGGAAAGGGTGTTCAATAAAAGTTTCCTTGTATGTTATTTAACAACATGATAAATGATGTTGGACAAAATCATCAT
This sequence comes from Branchiostoma floridae x Branchiostoma belcheri, assembly GCA_019207045.1. Lineage (NCBI taxonomy): Eukaryota > Metazoa > Chordata > Leptocardii > Amphioxiformes > Branchiostomatidae > Branchiostoma > Branchiostoma floridae x Branchiostoma belcheri. Next base: position 16,953,466 of record CM033036.1, read on the forward strand.
TTTTTATTCAAAGCATACAAATGTTCTTGTCTTTGAACCAATAAGAAGAGATGGATAATTGGATGGACAAATGTGCAGTACTAAGATGTATCTTGTTTGTGATTGGTCCACAGACGACACGTGATCACCCAGCCCCTGAAGGCCAAGTCGTCCGCCACGACCAGCCGCACCCGCCGCCTCATCGCAGCTGTGTGGGTGACGTCAGTGGTCCTCAGCGTGCCCAAACTCGTCGGACAGGTGTGTTCAGGGCACAATCTTTCTATAACTGTACCTGCACCTGAACCTGCACCTGTACCTGTACCTCCATGTGCATATGTACCTGTAATGAGACGTTAAATCCGCCAGTCGGCGTAACGCTCCAGCTGCTCCCAACTTTGTAAGAATGCGGCGACCGCTTTGTTCCTCAGTGAATATTACACGAGGTGGCAAGATGGTATTGTGGTTAGGGTTGTTGACTTAGAATCTTAAGGATTTTGATCTGAATCCCTGACAGGCGTTAATGTTGTGCACTTGGGAAAGGTACACCCATATCCTACTCAACTAAGGAGTATCTAGCTTCGGCATCTGACAGAGCGTAAAGCCAGAAGCCCCGTACTTGAGGATAGCCACGCCCCAACCACGTTAGAGATCCTGCCACATTTATCGAAAAGAGTAGGGGTCCTTCCGGTGTGTGGGTGATCAAACCTTACAGTCTGGTTTCACACAGACTGTTGCGTCTAAACGTACTCTACCGGTTATCTGAAACAAAATGTCAAAACATGGTGTAAAAGAAACTACTAACAATACGGCCTAATCGTGACAGCTGGGCATGGGATGCAAAAATTTATTCCGTTCAGAAAGCAAAGACTGGATCTTATCAGGGATGCAGAAAAACGCTTGAGAGGCGAAAGCTTTGCGTCTTCTGTACACTCCGCTGTGCACCATTAGCGGGAATGTCAGAGGCTTCGGCACGCATGACGTTTTCGTCAGACGTAACGTTACAGTTTTGACAACAGATCCCGCAGATATGACGAAAAAGTCCAAAGTGCTGGCAACATTAACACCTTTGACATTATTAATCGTGGTTTCCAGTCGAGTAGAAGATGTAAAAATGACGTGCTTTTAAGCCAGTCAACCCAGACGGCCTGTCAACACGCGCTTGGCTCGCGTAGGGGCTTTCCTTGGTACTGAAGGTCATGCTACACTAGTACCCTGTAACAATTGCAATAATGGCTCTTTTTCGTCGTCTGCCGAGGAGAGGAAATTGAAGAAAAATCTCAAATGTCTTACAAAATGGCCTGCTCCCCAGTACTACTATGTTTTGATATTAACCCTCAACAATAGAGTGTTTCATGCATTTTTATACTTTCGATGGCATATTGATTGTGCTCCGTGCTGCAGAGAACATGGCGTCATAGTCTAACGTGTGTATAAAACCTTTTTGTTCACAGAGACTGATCGCCCACGAGGTACCGTTTGATGTGGAGGTGGTGTACCACTGTCAGATGTCCTGGAACTCAACAGTGTTTCAACAGGTACGGACATGTTTTGTTTCATTTATCTTATACATGGCTACGATCCTACCTGTGGACTTTGATCAAACAGGTGTACAATACAAAATTAGACTGCGAAATCTTCACAGATGTATGCATAACCACCGGCTTTCAATTCTATAAAATCCCAAAGACTAACGTAAGTAAGGAGATCTACCTATCTCGGCTAACTTTCACTGAACTTACTCTTCATTTGCATCCCTCGTGAACCCCTCTTACAGTAGCGTTGGATTCGGAAAGGATGCTACAAAAAATGCTATGCAAATATATCTGAATGGTGAACATACGTTTAGATCTTTTGAATATATGTTTTGTGTCTAATGGTGTTGCTCATGCCAATACACAGGCTAGTAGGGCACACGCCGACTAACTATACCTGTATGCTGTAATGTCATTCAAAATGAATGTACGTGGACGTATCACAACTCTATGTTATACCGTCGTCTTTTTTTCTCTCTCAGGTCTATGCCGTGTACCTGATGGTGGTGCTGTTTGTGGCCCCGGTGCTGGGCATGTTGGTCTCTCACATCCGGGCTATCTACAACCTGCGGGGCGACAGCAAGGCAAACGGCGACTTCCTGACTGGGACCGGAGGAAAGGGCGGGAAGAGAGCTTCCAAAGCCCAGGTAGAATACGCAGTATGCTGCTTTCCATATTAAAGGCGCGAATGTCTATCGCCCGTATATAGTTAATCTCCAAGCAGATCTTGCGGTGGTTTAAGACAGTAACATAAACCGGGGAAGGAGTTTTGCCGGGAGAGGAGTTTTATTCCACCGGTGGAATAAAACTCCTCTCCCGTCTAAACTCCTTCCCCGGCACCGCAAGATCTGCTTGGAGATTAGTATATAGTGACTCCAGCATAATGTGGGATATATTATGCCGCCTGCCGAAATACATTCGCACTGCAACTCCTTAGGCTTGTATCACAACCCCATCCCTCTAATCGCACCTTTGGCATCAAATACATTAGACTATTGTCTGTTTGACCATTATCTCTGCATAATCATTTTTATCAATATCGCATTTGGTATCTATATAATTCAATGTGATATGAAGTGTGGCAGCATCTTCAACAAAGTAACCAACCAACTAACTAATCAATCAATAATCAAACAAACTTTCTAGTACAGGAAAATGACGTCAGCAATTATTTCCGTGTCCTGTAGGTCACCAGGATCCTGGTGGCAGTGGTGGTCCTGTACGCCATTTTCTGGGGGCCGGTGTTGACCTTGAACCTGACCATGAAGTTCGATCTGGTCAGCCCGTACACCCAGGCCGTGTACGCCATGCGGCTGGCCTTCACCCAGCTGTCCCTGCTGCACAGCTGCGTCAACCCCATCGCTTACGCCTTCGTCTCGCGCAACTTCCGGCTGGGGCTGAGCCGCGCGCTGCGCTCCGTGCTGCCGCGCGGCCGGCAGGAGGACAGCACGTCCGGCGGGAGTCTGTCCGGACACCACCATCCCCCGCACCCGCACGGCTACTACAGACAGGTGCAGGACAACATGTTCAACTTGTGGCTGTAGCAGGTGTCACGGCAGCTGCAGCAGCATGGGGGAGCCAGTGCGACCGAACTCACCACGGTTTGAGTTTGTTGTATCGAAGAATATCTATGTTCGTGATCTTTAACTTTAAGACTGGTCTAGTGGAATGAATTGTAAGTGCCAAACGTAAACCGCTGGTTCTTGTGAACTTAAGGATAACATCACGTAAAAACATTTCTGTTAACATGAATAAAAGAGACATCTTTGTAGCCTTCTAGGGGCGATGGTGTTTACGTTTTGAGAAGCACTGATTCGCGATTTTCAACATATGGTTCAGCCTCTTATGCCATGTCTGCAATAAACGTACTAAGCGCTCCCAAAAGGCTGTGAATGAGGCTATAAAAGAAACGATAGCCATCCTGTTGAATTAATTTCATGCCTGCATCCGTGCGAAGATGACTGACCGCGCAGGCAACCCTAACGTAGAGAGCTAGACACTAAGCGTAAAATATTAACTAATCGACTGTACTGATTAATCTATTGACAATATGATTGATCAAGATTTGATACATAGCTATATAACTTACTGAGGTTCAGCAATGATCTGCTTGAAGGCGAACCATCCATGGTGACAAAGTTTGGTGCGTCTGAGTTTACCAATATGCCGGGAGGCGAGAATGACGTCGGATCAGTTAATTGGTTAGGGTTGATTCAACATGTTTGTAGCTCGTGATACATGTTAGTCTCAACCAGACTCCGGCCTGGTCGAATAGTAATAGAGGACTATGAACTGGCCAGTCATGATAGCTGGATAGACTGCAAAAGACTGACTGAGATCCCATATGGCAACTTATTTGTCCTTATTTGCCAAATTCTGATACGTGTTCATTCTTCAGATGGTGATCGATTGATCGGTTGATTGGTCAGTTAATTAGTTCCATTATTGACTAATTTTCATTCACAGTCCAGACACAAAGTCATTCTTCGCGCCTACCAGTGAATGTGAACGATATTGATTATCGTATGATATGTAATGATCCGTGTTTGTTACCTATTACACATTCATACTTATTGATAAGGTTAACAATAGAGTGATTCATTGATTGATTGATTGAAATGAAGTTTTAGTTAAATATAGAGTTGAGGGTTTATGTTCATGTGTAGAAAGTATGTTATATATTAGGTGGTGATGATATATACAAATGTATTATTGTCAGTAAAGTAATTGTTTGTTTGTTTGTTTGTTTAAAACCAATGTATTTGTAAATTTTGCCGTTTGATATTTGTAAATTTCGCCGTTTGACTAACGGTCGGTCGAGTTCAGTATATTCATAACCTTTCCTTGTTCATCTATCATTCTTCAAATAATCAAGAGGACTTCTACAATTCTATCTAAGGCATATAACTCCTTTATATCTAATCAGTCAAAATTCTTACTACCAAGTTGTATTCAGTAATATGTATGTATTTATCTTATTGAAATGTATCAATGTAAAAGAATATATATCAGATCATCTGGCCATAGCTATTCGCTGTTTTCGAGTCAGGTGGTTAGATTTCTAGAACATTTGATGACGCAGGACCAATTAAAGGTCTGATGATTGAAACACGTGCAGGCACGGAACACAGTTTTATCTATATTTGTACTCAGAATTGACGTGCTAAATACCTTCGCCAAGAAGGTTGTGTTTTTGGAAGCGTTTGTATGTATGTATGTGTGTATGTGGATGAATAACATAACTTAAGAAGACATGGATGGATTGTACTAATATTTGATAAGTGTGTAGGTCTTGATGACACCTTGAAAACATTAGATTTTGGGCCACATAGCGGCTTGTTAAGGTACTGTAGCGGAATTTCGGTTTTGACATACGTATATCTGAATCTTACGTGACAAATATGTACATCCGATTTGTCCTGTCATGTTTCATACATGTATCGATGGAAAATGAAATTTTCTGTTGGATATGTGACATAAGAAGAGTTGGCAATCATACAGAATTAAACCTCAAAAACATGCTTGTTGTCTAAGACTCGATGCTTCATGTTACGTATTTCCTTGCTCAAGTTCTAGATCAACATGATCACTGTCAATCAAACACTGCGATACTTGTCACCAACATCATTTACATTTCTTGCACTGAATAGTTAATCGGACACATATGGAATATACTCAAACAAAACCAAGTTAAATACTATATATATATAGTAGACATCGATTCAGTAAAGCCTGTGCTAAAATACCTACATAATATATCTTTCACATATACATGTACATGAGGTAGTGTTGATCATATTGCGCCGAAAGTTTGAAACAGGTTATAGGTACTATCGCGTACAATTGCACTGGAAGATTTTCTTTAAGAGTTCTTTGAATACGGCGCGAAACTTTTTGTTCATGACCCCGTAGATGATGGGGTTCCAGCAGCTGTTGGAGTAGCCCAGCATCAGAGTTGCCATGTCTACCAGCCGCGGGACCGGCGTGGGGGAGAACACCGACCAGAACATAGCCACGCAGAACGGCAACCAGCACAGCGTGAACACCACAATCACAACGACGAAGGATTTTGTCAGTTTTATATCTTCTTCTCGGGCCTTTCTTTTCATAGCTTCTTGGTGTTTTCTTACGATAAGAGCAGACGAGCTTGCGACTGGGGCCAAATCAGGCAAAGGGCTAGAATTTCCGCTTTCATCAACTGATATAGTTGTGATGCTGTCAGCCGTTTTGTTGCTTTGGGCATCGATGTTGATCTGGTGTCTAGAATGAGGCGTAGTCATTATTGGGACTGTCAGAAGATTTGAGCTCGGCTTATTAGGCCTTTCCGTTAAAGGAATTATTTCGTCTTCTGACTGAGATTTGATTGATGTTAAAGATTTGAATCTACCTTGTTGATTTCCATTCATCTGTCCCGTTCCCTGAGGTCTCGCGAAGGCTAACCGAACGGGCGGAGCCTGACTCGACGCCGGCTCGTTTCCTTGTCGGACTCTCCTCCTACTCTCGCGGACGGCCCGAATGATTCTGGTGTAGCAGAAGGCCATGACGGAGCAGGGCCCGCCGAAGCACACCGCCACCATGAAGAAGGTGTAGGACACGCTGGACGGCCAGTTGCAGAAGCAGATGGACTGCCCCGGCAGGTAGGAGTACTCCGCCCAGCCGGCTAGCGGAGGCACCGCCAGGAGGATCGAAAACAGCCACACGCCTGGAGGACGGGGGAAAGATACTTCCTGAGTGGACATTGGCATTTACTGACCGGAGCAATCGTTTTCAATGATAGGCATTCCTAAAGCCCCCTTCACACGAGAGCACGAATAAGCCGGAATGCCGTCGGAATGAAAATTACTTTTTATTCCTGGCAATTCGTAGTGTGTTCTAACTGCATTCCAGCTATTCGTACGTATCGTGCCCATTCTTTTGGCTAGCCCGAAAGTTTTCACATGTTAAAAACTGTCGAGGTGCATTCGAAGTGGAGAAATATCGAATGGCATTCATAGTGGATTCTAAATGTATTCTAACTATTCCTACTGCAGTCTGACCGCATTCTGCGGGATTCCAACATTATTCGAAACATTCTTATCTCATTCGATGGAGAATCGAAACGGCAAGCCATCTCGAATCCTGCCCGAATGTGGCCGAAAGAATATCTGGAATGTAGTCAGAATGTCTAGAATACACTACGAATGCACAGGAATGGAAAAGAATTTTAATTCTGACGGCATTCTGGCTCATTCCTTCTCATGTGAAGGGGATTTAAGGTCCATTTGGAATTCCCAACCGAATGGCCCCGAATGTGGCACGAATTTTGCAAATAATTCATTCCGGTTGGTTCTGCTCGATTCCTGCTGATTCGGTTCAGTGTGAAGGCCCTATAAGCAACAAGGCATCAATATTGGTTCATTAGTACTCTTTGATCCACTCGCCTACAATGTTCACCCCCACCCACGCAGACTTTCCTGCCCACTGTCCGACGATGGACTACGTCATTTGTATCTTATCCATATAGTCTTGTTTTTTTCACCCATCGGCCTCCTGTCTACGATTAATTCACTCTCTGATCAGAGAAATATTTAAGCGTGATGAGTAGAGAGTCCAAGAAAAATGCATAGAAATAGATTCAAAACAAGCCGGAGGCTAACCTCTGCTTGGACAGTACACCCAATTTATGTCACACACAACTGCACGAAGAACGTATTACTTCTACCACCCATCCGACATGCTGTATCAACCTAGTGTAGATCACACGTACGTGCCTACTACATTAGGTTTTCCGCACAGGCGAGGCCAAGGAGAGAAAATTTTAGAATGTTTTAGAATTTAAGTGTTTTAGAATTTAAAAAAAAATTTCTCAACGTACCGTCGTTCAGTGAGAGCTGAACGATATGCAAGGTCTGTGGTTGATCTTTCCGTAATCTTAATGACCAATGACATTTTGTCGCTCATGTGTTACCCAAATGTGATCCGGACCAACTGGATATTTCTGACATCCTACCTGCAAGCGCCAGCTTCTGCCAGGCTCCACATGTCGCTGGGAGTAGTGGACATTGACCAAATAGATAAGATAACACACCAGAAGAGATGTCCTACAGTTTGCTACACAGGGATAGCGTCATTTGGGGCCGACCAACTCCTCTGGTAGTGTTATATTAATCTCAAAGCAGATTTTGCGGTGGCATAAGATAGTATCATAACCTGGGGAAGGAGTTTAGCCTGCAGAGGTGGCCAATGAAACTCCTCTGCCAGCTTATTAACTTCTTCCCCAGCTCATGATACTATCTTATACCACCGCAAGGTCTGCTTGGAGATTGTTAGTTATCTGAAATTTATTTGGCCTATTCCTTTTATTTCCAGCGACATGTGGAGCCTTGTAGAGGCTAGATTGTTATACCAATGAGCTGCAATCTAAAACTCGATTGCCTCTTTCATCTTACCTTCAGAAATTTCATTCTAGATTTATAAATCAATTTTTTGACCACGCACGCACTAGATTTATCTAGGTCATTGGTGAATATACGCACTTGTTCAAAATTATCGTCGATTGTGTGGTTTGAATGCGCAACAAAATGTCAATAGAGGCTGTAGCAATCATCCCCACATGCATAAAGCTAAGCTCTTTGGAGACGGTTAGTACAAAAACAACCCCTTCTCCAAAGGTCAGGATAAGTGCCAGTAATCAGACCTTATAGGCTGAAGAACCCACGCACGATATCTTAGATGAGTCCATGGCAACGATGACAAGTAAAAATACGTCAGCCAGCGACACATGTACAGCGTGATACAATAGTAATCTGATTAACATTTGTTCGGTTTTGGAAGTCCTTGGCGAGCTTTGCTCCACTCTAGAAATAGCATCCGTTCGTGAGGGCGGACCATCACTAGTACTGAACTAAAATGGGTATCTGTAATGCCAGGGTCATGCTTCAAACCCGAGGTTCGGCCGAGCTTTTTGAGGAAAAGAACGAACATTGCAGAAATATAATTTTTAAGTTTTGTATATTTGTGTTTTATGTTGTCTTTTAAATTTAAACTAATCAAAACTCTCCCCAAAATGCCTGACCGGTCTTGCCTGAAAATCCACCCTAACATATTTACGGGGCTCGTTTACCTGCTCACGTCATCGGCTTATCCCTAAAAATCGCGTGATGATCGGGAGAACACCGGGCGCATTACTAGTATAATAACGAAAATGTCATTTAGAGCTCACAGACTGGTAGGCTGGTCGATTTTCCTGCTGTGTGGCAGTGGTAGTAAGACGATTACTTGAATGAAGGGAGTTGAGAGAGAAAGCCCATATAGCGAAAATTCAACACAAAGATACATTTTGAGATGAAACATTTTGCATCTTGAGATTTATCAGAAGCATCTTGAGATGCTTTCAAAGGGACTAGAAAAATCTTGAGATCTTTTCAAAGAATCTTGAGACGAAAAAGATTTCAAGATTGTCATGAAAAATCTCAAGATTGACTCAAAACATGTCAAGATTTAACACAAAATCTGAAGATTTTTGGAATAAATCTCAAGATTTTTCGATTTTCAACGAGGTGTGAAGACTCCCGCTGGGGGTCAATATGATTCGTTGAGTACCAGAGACGTTATTCACAAAATATCAGCTACTAGTATATAAGTTCAAGCTGCAAGAGGCTACAAGCGTTTGTACAAGTGCTCTGCTCAGTGCAATAATAATCTGATCCCTTTTAACTGTAGTAAGTAAGAAAACGCAGCCATTTGAAAGATTTTGCTTCAACTAACGCCCACTTACCGGTGATGGTGAGGGCAGTTCCTCTCTTGTCGAAGTAAGTCGGGTACTTGGAGTAGTGGACGATGATGCAGAACCGGTTGACGCCGATGGCGGCGAGGTTCATGACGGAGGCCACGAACGTGATCATGTTGGTGAAGCCGAGCAGGGTGCAGACACCGTCCCCCAGCACCCAGTCTCCCCGCGCCACGGCCGACATCGTGAACGGTAGGTTGAAGGCAGCTACCGTCATGTCGGCCGCGCTCAGGCTCAGGATCAGGTAGTTAGCCGTCTCCTTGCGCAGGTTGGGCTTCCATAGGACGCTCACCCACACCAGCAAGTTTCCGCAGAAGGCAAAAAAGAAGGCCAGCGCTAGCAAGGAGATCTCCACGACTTTCTCGGCCGTGGAGATGGTCAAGACGGTCTCGTCAGTGCCGTTGGTCGCGGAGAAGTTTCCGTCGATAGCAGTACGGTTCATCGTGACGAGGCGGCGAGAGAGTTGCAGGCAGCAGTCGCGTTTGTGGTAAAGCGGCAGGTGTGATGCCTGATAAGTCAGTCTAATTCAGACCTTGCGCCCTGTGGCCAAAGTATCATGTAGCGCAGCAGTAGTTTACTCGAGACGAGGGAGAACCGCGTCTGCGTCAATAATGTATTTCGTCCTTGATTAAATGCTTATTGTGCATGTGGGCTGCATGTAATTCTGTATGCAGTTTCACATCAATGGTGTGATCATTTTCTCTCGCGATCGGTACGCGTAGACGAGGAATGCGTGGGGAGGTGACGCCGCCGATGTTTCATGCAGTCAGTCACAAGAGCCTGGGAACCGTAAATAGAAAGAGGAAAAAACACTTGATTTGACACGCAACTCTGCTAGCTTTTCAATTATGATAAACGTTTTTTTCGTCCGTCCGTCCATGCTCAGAGATGTCATAATATGATGACTTCTAGTCACCTGAAAATGACGAAAAGAATAACCAGATTCTAGATACCAGTATCGCAAGTTTTCAAAATGATTCCTCTTTTTTTACTATTTCAATTTTTCTTTCAATACTATAGGCCACATAGCAGCACTAATTCAAGGCATTACAAATGGTGTATTATTTGCAGCCAGTAGGTGCCCAATTTTGCTAGAGTAATGAAGCTGTTTTACGTTCTCGAGGCATCTTCTCGAACACGGGACCCCCATTTTACGTCCCTTCCGAAATACCAATTCGTGAATTCTTGGTCAGTTAATTATAAGTTACAAATGAATAATACACGTATACTAGACAACAAATCAACAGGTAGTCAATACGTACCGTTATCCAACTTACTGGTTCCTTTCGGCTCTTCTGACGACACTGATTATCATTAGTTTTACTGGTTCCTTTCGGCTCTTCTGACGAAACTGATTATCATTAGTTTTACTGGTTCCTTTCGGCTCTTCTGACGACACTGATTATCATTAGTTAATGCTGTTTGTCCCGGAGCGCTATGGGTTACGTTAGGAAAACCGTTCTGAATGGTATCCATGGTAACCAACATGCCTGGCGTACAGATCGGACGACAGCACGATGACCCAGCTCCATTCTGCCGTGGAAACGACAATTCACACAGCTGTCATACGCGCCATCTTAGCTGTATCACTAACCTGTGCTCCTAAGCTTGTAGACTGTTCTGTGACGAATCAATATTTAATAGAACCCTACCTGTGCCGACTGTGCAGCTACGTAAGAGTAGCGTGAGCCCCGTCACTCAAGGGACGCTATACACATTCCCTTCTAAAAGGACAACCATGGCAAATGGCAAATCTGAAACCCCAGTGGTGAATTGGAAACCCAATAGGTTAAAATGCTCAATTAGGTAAAAGGCGGATAACTATGGTTAGTGTAAACAATGCGGCGAAGAAAGGTATCATTGTAACGTCTGGTTATGAGCAACATTGGTCTGATTGTGTCTCTTGTCCTAACAGAGACGTTCCAGGAACCTTTCTGTGATATCTCTATATCACGTGCACAGGGTTGTGAATACGTGGACTGGGTGCCAGCCGAGAGAGCGGAATAAAGCTTAGAAGGCTGTCAGCAGGAGCCCAGTGAATATGGGTGCTGTTACTGCTGTATTGCTTCTGCAAAGACGTTACACTACATGTAATCTAGGGCACTGGGGCTGGACCGTTGGTCGTCCAAACCGTGATTTGGCGCATTTTCAGAGGTCTTTTAGCAGGGCTTGAAATTCATTTTGGGGAATAGGTGCACTGGTGCACCCAGCTTATAAAATTGGGTGCACCAAAAATTTGTTGGGTGCACCACTTGAATTCAAATAATAACCTAATAATAAAACTTACTTACAAATTATCAAATTCTTAAACACGTACCATGACAGACATTTTTAATATCTTTCTAACACTTAGATGTCAAGAATATGATGTATACTAGTATACCTTGATTTCTTTACATACATAAACGCAAGAAAATATTTGGGTGCACAGGGTGCACCCACAGAAAATAATTGGGTGCACAGCTCCAATTTTGGGTGCACCTGAGTGCACATGCACCCAGTATTTCGAGCCCTGCTTAGTGAGCCCACCACGATCTCTGAGACCTTCCAAGGATGTCTCAATAATCTCTCGATGGCTAAAACTAATTCCCTCTTCCTGTGGAAACAATACTTAAACCAGTCCAATGGCTTTCGACGTACACTTGTTTGTTTCAACCTACGTACATATCGAAGTAACTTTTGTAAATTTTAATCGTCGCCTCCCTTTGTTTGTTTGTCTGTCCTGGTGTATGTTCCATTTTTTCTTCTTCTTTCAGCTTGTTCCCGGTTAGGATTGTGACCAGAGACTGGTAGGATGCGAAGGTTAAATTGAGCTTGCCTGTGTCCAAATCTATATTTGTCAGGAAAGTCACAATAACCTACTAAATGGATATAATGGTCTGGTGCTGGCTAAAACGCCGATATTACAACACAAAGTAAACATTTCTCCGTCCCTGATTAATTAGGAACGGTTCTAGCTTTAGTACCTTCGCTAAGAAGGTTATGTTTCCGGCAGCGTTCGTGTGTCTGTGTGTGTTTCTATCAACACCATAACTCGAGAATGCTTGGATGGATTAACTCCATTCTCCTTGGCATTTTAGTAACAGTAGACCTCAAAATGATTATCTAGTTAGATTTTCAGTCCCTAGCGGCTTGCTGTGGCGCTGCAACGGAACGCCCGGTTTTGATATCTCGTGTTCTAAACAGGCCACGTGGTCGCGATTTTTGGTTGGTAGGTAGCTCTTGTGGTCGCAAAGAAGTGGCACAAGTTTGAGCCCACTACCAGCTTTCTTTGGAACTTCAGAGGCGTTTCAGTCGCAGACCTTAAAACATGATTGGTCAAGAAAGAACAAATGACTTTTCATGGATTTTGACCTGTAGGTGACTTCAATGAAAACCAGTGTAATGTTATTTAAAATATTAGAAGTAGGACTTGGCATACTTAATTCCTGAGGGAAATTTATCTCACAACTGTACTAAATGACAGGAACTTCATACTCGTTACATAATATGTAACTTGCTTTGAGAGGAACATCAGTGCAAAATTTAACACACTTCTGCATTAAACTTAATATGAATTGTTACTTTATCGTTTTTGCCAGTTCTCCCAAGGAATCAACCAGCGAGAGAATGCTGTATATGTATGAATTATCCAAAGCGATTGGCGTAATTTGCATTATTAATGAAGAAATGCTACAATGGCCTCTTCAAGAAGGAAATTTTCAACATATGTGATTTGGAAAAATGGAGCTAAAGAATTCATTTGCAATGATGTAATTTGTAATAAATAAATACATGGCGAAGATTTGAGGTTCCAGTAGTTGGTAACTGGGGGACAGCGGTTGGAATTCGGTTTGAGTACCGGACATCTCGTTCCGGCCTGTCCTTCGGAAGGAACATACAATGGCGGTCCCGAGCGACGCCAGGCAATTACTCATACTTATAATGCAATATGACAACACGTCCACCAATCTACTTCCTCTTCCGTCAAGCTCCTTCCTCTTTCGTCATACTCGAAATAATTGGCCATTAGAAGCACACTTCTTCACGGATAATGAAGCATGCATGAGTTGAGTGACTGAGATTTGGAACACACATTCATGAGTAATAGTATTATACTTTTTACTTATTGTGCTACTTTCACCTGATTTATTTACATCCCTTGTTTTGATTTACTGTATTTCGTTTGGTATCTGCTAACAGATAATTCTATAATCTCGACTTATTTTTTTATGATCTGTTGATCATGTTTAGTTTTGATGATTTGCAGCGTTGTGATTTTCTTTGTAGTTGTAGATTCAATTAATTTCATTTGTTGTTATCATTTGACTTTTATTTATGTATATTATGTTTCATTATTATCTAGATTATGTGCATTACGTTTCATTAATACCTAATTTGTGAGGGGGCCGTGAAAAGCTGCACAGGCTTCTGTTCCCCCTGCATATTTTCTTTTTCATCTATTTATCATTGTTTTTAATTGTTGTATATGTGCTGAAAATAAATAAATAAATAAATAATCAAATGAGTTGGCCTTGATGAAACGGCGTTACTCATGTTTGATTCATTTGTACCTTCAGCACCGGCGACTAAAATGAAGGAAATGTAAGGAGACGGGCACTGTTTCCATTATAGAAAATACAAAACTTCGACGAAATTTCACCTGATAGAGAAGCACTTTGCCAGACACAATACTGACAAGTGCATAGCGTACGGTGATGCCTTTAGATTCATTGCCTTCTTTTCTCAGAAATAACGACGACGGCTGATGTCCGCGTTATCAGCGGAAACAATCAATGTACAACATGTTTCGTTTATTCAACTCTTGTGACATAACGTAATCACTATTTACAACAACAAAAGTAACATTTCCCTCAATGGAAAGAAACACGGTGAAAAACATCTAGGTAAAAAAATATGACACTTGCTTTTACATTGGATATATCAGACATGTTCGGCAAGTCAAGCTACAGCGCATGTTTAAACATACTGTTTATCAACCAAAACACCTTTAATTCAGTACATAAACTATTTCTTATTCACACTATACTTGTTGTTTTGTGCTTTACTATTTTTTTTTTACAAAATAAGCTAACAGTCATCCACTCTATAAAGTAGATAAATAAATCAATTCCACAAATTTGCTGAATTTTATATACAGGGATATGATGATTAAAATCATGCGATCCGATGTTCTCCAGATCATCCCTACCTTTCCTAATGGAATGCTCCTTGCCATTTTACAAGTCATGATGTTGATATTACCCGAATGTGGTATTCAGGCGAGATGACATGGTATGCTCTGATATGCTCTGCTGCTGTTTATATTGCTAGAGAAGGCACCAATTTAATGTACCTGTTACGTATTCACTACCCCTACTACTTATTGGAGCTCGTTCTCTACCTACCCGCTAACAACTGCAAGAGATAGAATTGTCAAGTTTCATTCAGCATACACAGTATGCCCTTATGACCAGTATGTTAAAGCCCCCTTTACAAATCAAGAATTTAGCTCGGCCGAGTTGTCAGCGAGCTCTAAATTACGAGGAGGCATTACTCTGATGTCTACGAACAAATGACAGTTTCTTCGTCGGCATCAGGGTCATGCCTCCTCGTAATTTAGAGCTCGCTGACAACTCGGCCGAGCTAAATTCTTGATTTGTAAAGGGGGCTTAAATGTGACATGGGCTGCCACTAGCTACATATTGTTCATACAAAACACATGGCACATAATTGGAGGCATTGCTTGCGTATTATTAATTCTAGATTTATCCCCTTAACTAAGCCTAGTTGACTTGATTGGGAGCCCTTCAAGTTCAATACGGCCATGTGCGAAAACTGCTCTTCCTTCAGCTCGGCCTGATTGAAAAGATCACTCAACAGAGTCCCCTGGTGGAACATGGCTGAAGTGCAGACAACGGACAGATTGTTTTGTCAGTGCTAACTCTGTAGTCTCTACCAGACTCCGGGTCGCCGGAAAACCGTAGAAATGGAACAAATAGAGGAGTAAGCCGGCAAGAGGAGTGTAGCCGGCCAGGGAACAGGTGGCGTACTGTTCCCTGGCCGGCTACACTCCTCTTGCCGGCTTTAATACTCCTCTATTTGTTCCATTTCTACGGTTTTCCGGCGACCCGGAGTCTGGTAGAGACTATTAAATCTGTATAAAAAAAAAACATTTTGGCCGTCATACAGAGGACGTTCTATCTCTTCTTTCGTTCTCTTCTAACGTTACGACATCTTCGTACGACGGTAGCGGCTCGTCCGGTTCCTCTTCGTCTTGTTGTCGGCATGGCTCCTCTATGTTTACCGCGGCGGAGTCTACGGCGGCCGCGCTGGGCGGAGTGGACTTGACTCTTGTGATGGTGACCACGATCTCGCCATTGCCTGACGTCACCGACGTCGGTTCTAAGTAGTCCGGTGGGGGACCACTGCGTGTGGAAATTGGAACACCTTGAAATACTCTATGGAATACCTTGAAATAACTCTATGCAAACCTGAGATGGGATAGTCAATGGGAAGCTTTTAGTTTTGAACTTCCTTATTCAATGTTGATATTATTGGACAGCCTTATTACCCAAAAGGGTATCGACTGGCTGTGGTTCAAGGTAAAGATTCAATGTAAAGATTAATTAAGCGCACTGCATTGCAACATTACTTAAGCATCAACATCAGTTACAACATTTCTCAATCGTATATTCAGTTTCATATTCAGGTGTCATATTTTTCAACCGATCGTTTAGCCGCGTGCAGCACAAAGCGAAGCCGTCAGAACAAACATGTTACATCTGCTTGGAGAGTTGGCAGCCCTGAACAGCACGTGACGCAGCTGCATGGGCGACGTGCAGCTACGCGCGTAAATGATACACGTTGGGGGCGACCCAGGATTGGTCGTTTAGGGAGGGAAGCATTCATATTTTACAATGCTATATTTTCTTCTTCTTTCAATCGACGACCCGCAATAATATCCATCTCAAATACAAACGCATGCCACCCTGAGTTATTTTGTCCATTGTTTTTCTGAGACACTGCCTCTACCATTTGAATCCCTTCAAGATCATTATTGGCCAACCCCTTGGCAATGACTGTCAATTTGTGTATTTATGGTTTGGGTGGGTGGCCCTGTCTAGACGAACCATCTATAACGTTACCACTTCAGTTCACGCCCTAATAGTCACTCAAAAACATGCCCGTCCACGGCACCATTCTTATGTTTGGTTTACCTTGATACCAGGCATACCCTATTCCAAAACATCAAAATATTTTTGTCGTGTCTATCATTATGAACGTCTCCTTATTATATATTTAAAGATCATAGTAACTCTCCACATGTACACCCCCACGGATATTTTGGATGGACTAGTCCAGAGTGCAGAGCAGTGCAAATCGCGTACCGGGTCAAGGTTCACATCGTGCCTTTTGTAAACAAAACATGTTTTGTATCTTGTGACCTTACACCGTATCAAGCCTTTGTCATAGATATATACATTCCTGAGATGTACCAGGTTTGATATTTCGTTGGGAAACATCAGTACAGCTTGCAAAGACATTGCGAAAACATAAGCATTGCGGTCAAGAAAGGTCGCAGAACATAATAATGGAAGCAAGGAAGGAAGCATGGCGGCAAGAGGCCGTGTATGAACTCTATCCACACACGAAAAAGAAAGGCAGTAGAAGCAATTCCACATCTAACGTATAGACTGAACGTTAGCATAGATGTCCCGACAGGAAAATCTAAGACAAAAACATGCACACTATTAAAGACTAACAACAACATCATAGTTACACCCAGATTTCAAGGACTTTGTAAACTGTAAACAACCAGAAGTCACACCTGTCTTGAGTTCGAGAAGTCGACAACTTAAATCTATAGTAGGCTTCCTTGACGACGAACAGACACCAAGAAGCTTACCTGAGATCACAGACTTCCCAGTACGCTGGAGGTTGGTCTATCATCATGTCAGACTCTCTCCTGACGACACACTGGGATGTTCTCCGCCCTCCCCCTTCCGGATCCGTGTAGTACAGGCTAAACAACACCATGATAAGTCCCACCGAAAACAACAGAACCCCCTCCCAGGGAAAACGGTTCTCTTCCTCGTCCTTGTTCGCCATGACCATGACGGCTATCGCCACGGCTACCCCGGTCATGGCTATCATAGCCCCGAAAAGCCTGAGCACGGCGTTCCACTGGCGCTGGGTCGGCATGCCCTGGCCAGCCTCCCCGCCGGTTAGAGGTGCGGCAAACATGGCCCAAACCGATGGATTCTCCGTCCTGTTGTCTTAACAACCACTCAGCACTCGTCACTCTATATCACTGTCTACACGACACGCAAGCCAGTGCCAAGTTCAGGGTGGAAGACTGAAGACAAAGCGTGCTACAAGTTTACCCTTCTCTAGTTTCCGCTCCAGGGTTGGGACAAGCCTCGAGTTGGGACTTCCTTATATGTGCAAATGACGTCACCTGTTGCCGATAAGTGAACGTGTAGACCTGCACGTGCGCGGAATTCCTGCTTTATAAGGTCTTTTATGAACCCACTTTCGGCATATCAAACGTGATTTTACTCTTTACTCTCTGTTTTTAATGGAAACAGACGAGTGTTTTATATACAGACTCCTACCGCAATTAGCTATGACATTCCTGGATAATAACTGCACAATAGATACCTGACATGTTTAACGTTACCTTGCCGTAAGGATCTGACCACAACTATTGCCATTAATGTATTCTCTGTTGAATTGAAAGGTGCTTAGAGGCAAGGTTAGCTTCCGACAGCAAACCTGGATAATGGACGAAATTATCTGCCTCGGCAAACGTTAACCACCACAAGGACATCTGAAGTGCCCTAAAGTTAACGTTAGGCCAAGGTCAAGTACTGCATGTTTTTGATCAGCTAATGTTATGATTTTGAATTGTTGTGTTGATTTTATGTGTGCGCTGTGTTAATGTATGTATGTATGTATGTATGTATGTAACAGTTATGTATGTATGTAAGTATGTGTATGCAGGTGTCAAAGTTTGCAAAATCTTACAGTCTTCCTGCCTAAAACTAGAACGTATTGGATCAGACTACCGCCTTTTCTGGCTGTTCCCAATACGGACGGCGTAGATGGCTGAGGTAGCTGTGCCGTCGGACGTTCACTTTTGGCGCCAAAATTAGCATGCAATGCGTGTAACAACAAATATCAGACATTCACAAGTTTACGGACAGCACATGTATCCTTGCGGCCTTCATGAGATGTTTTAGGAGAAAAAGACTATCGCACTTCTTAAAACACTTTTGGTGCTTCTACTGATATAGTGCTTGATTAACGTGTTAATCCTATGTTTTTCTGAGATTATGTATACATTGTTAACGTTACGTCACGGCGTTTATTATGCCTGTCTATGTGCATTGTAAAATAGTCTCCGTGAGAGTTCAGCCACACTACTGATCACTACTGTAAGAGACGTGAGAGAAATACGTCTGAGTGATCATGACAGGGGGACTTGACACGTTACAACTCGGTTAACATTGCCATGCATCGCCCCTTACAATTCGCGGCATCTCAAACATCTCATATTCTAATCTTGTACACGTACAGGTTGGCCAAGAGTCTCCCAATGGGATCGGAGGTCCCATAGCAATGTATTTTGACTGGCAAAAAGCCACCACTGACTGGTCAACGTTCTCTAGAAGGTTTATCGATGACACGTATTCCGCAGGCATCCTTGTAAAGGTCGTTTCGATCTGTATAAACATCTCGTAAAAGCAATAAAATTGTAAAGTGTGCAATACAGAAGTATTTTATACTGTCTGCACTTGTGCTCTAGCTGGTTGTGTCCATATGCATGTAGAATTTTATTATCCTTTATTTAGATCTATTCTGTCTTCTCCTTTTTTCTTTCTTGTAGTTTATAGTTGACCATGCAAGTCACTGTACTTGTTTGTCGTGTCAATAAAGCTTGTATAATACATTGTACAACGCGAAGAGAGTTGTAAAGCAGCTATAAATGCATTATGCGTGCGTGTCTAACCACTACATCTCTACATCGCTATAAATGTTGGAAGGTTTAACAAAGGACGTTATCGGTTAAACTGTACCGATATCGGTTAAACTGTTCTACATATACCCTTACTACTTCAATGCATACGTTGAAAGAAATGCTGCGACGTTGCTTGTTTAACTGTGGGGAGGCTAGTGTGTGTAGGTGATAAAAGCAACAGTCAGGCACAGTTAATATCGTCAGTCACAACATCTGCTTGGAGATTTAATAGATAGAGTCCTATGACGTCTCTATGACGTAGCCAACGAAACACAGGAGAGAGTATCCCCGAATGTATATCTGCTTTATTCAAGCTGGCGGACACTTCAGCTATATACAATGATAACTAAGGGCTACAAATAATGTACTAAGAATATTTTATTGTTACTGTTTTGTATTGTCTTTGTCTCTGTCAGCCGGGCTATCCATTTGTAATAACCACAGGCTAGTTGGGCAACCCCGACTGTCCGTGCTGAACAGCCAAACCAATAAACAAACACAATGATAGCTGCATTCCGCCCGTAAATAAATATGACCACATCATTTCAATTACTTGATCTTCAAATATAGCAAATAAAGAGACTGAAAGAGAGAGAATAGCTAAATGAATCTTCTCCCTTTTCAACAATGATGCTATATATCCCCACACATAGTGTAATTTCTGTGTTAGGTCGTTTGCGAAAATTAGTCGAATTCTGAGAAATCAAGAAATTGTTGTGATGTGGTTTTTAGAATGATAAATATTCTTTCTTACAAAAATAATAAACAAATTCTTATAAAACCTTTACACTCCATTTGGTCACCAAAGGTTGATATGTAACATCACAACACATATGTCTGCACAGTCAGTTTCATATAGTTCATATAGTTCAGCTTTGACAAGTAAATCCAGGTACAGGATCGTACAGACTTTTCCTTTGGCACGTCTTGTCGCACAAGTATGATTAAGTACTGGAATTAATATAATTGCATAGACATGAAGTTAAGGATTCCTTGACCTTTCTTACTACACTGGAAGCGCCGGAAAACCAAATAAATAAAGCATTTGAATAACTTAAATGCTAAATAAAAGTAAATTTGCATCTTACTGGGAATGTTTCAGATTCCGTGAGCAGGCCATGAATTGCTTAATTAATCACCAACTAAGCTGAGGAGGTTATGATGCATGGTGATTGTCACAGTTTTGCTCCGCACTCATTACTGCTCAACAGCGCCCCTTGCGGCCTTGTCTCGAGGTGCAGTCCAATGCGATGATTCAGATATGTCATGTCTGCAAATCATGCTCAAATGTGCAGCAGTTTTGTACAATCTTAATCAGTGACAGCTCCTTCAGACATATTTTAAGACGTTATATCATATCCTGTCTTGAATTCTGTCACCTGCCCACGACGTCTTCGTACTTCGGTAAGGGTTCGTCAGGCTCTCCCTGTAAGGAGTCCACGTCTATGACGACGCCTTCAGAAATGGTCCTGAGTCTGCTGGTGGGCACGATGATGACTCCGCCTTCTGTAATCACGGTCGGCGCCATGATGGGGTTGTCGTAACTGCACACGAAACAAACACAAGGAAGAACGATGAGTGATGAGTGACAACTTACTCTCCAAGCAGAGGTTCGGATCCGGCTGTTTTTTGACGTGTTTTAGGCGTTATGTCAGACTATTTTTTTCACCGTTTACTTAGTACTTCTTTTCCGCCGGCCAAACGGACATGAAGAAAACGATTCAAAATAGAAAGCCCGACAAAAACGCCTTAACACGTCAATACCAGCCGGAGCCTGCTTCTACTTGGAGAGTAGACAGATTGGCTTACGTCTGTTTTCAGTTTAAAATTGACCTTGTGGATGAAAGTGATAAAATCTGGGTAAAAAAACTCATGTTATCGCCCTGGAATATAATGTGTCTATCTCAATACATATTCATCATCTTAACACTTTCTTGTCTTCATCATCAGTCACTTTCTTGTCTTGGTCATTGTAAAATCGATGCAATTCCCTGTATCAACATTAAAGTGTGGATTGGGGAAAGCTATCAAATAAATATGCATTTGGGACCGAAACCTTTAATGCTCTTTCTGAAGGTCGTACATGTGTATCTTATCAACCGACTTTACCGGTGATTGCTAAAACATAGTTTCGCTGCTATACGTCAGTTGAACTTGGCACCTCCTCAGGTGCTGACGTGCGGTTATACACGTTGCACGACAGGCGAGGTGAGCAGTTGGCCTTGGCTGTCATGGCTGCTCGTTTATCAAATCGCGGGAAGCCATGCTACAACGTGCGGATTAATCTAGCACGCGTAACACTAGTTCACCTACTAGTATATCCGTTGTATCTAATGAAAACAGCGTATTTGGGAATATCAAGTCGACGGGTGGTGGCTTAAAATACTTTTAAAATATTCATGCAGTCTGAAACCACCGTCCACCGCTGACTTGATATCTCTACATGCTGTCTCTTTTTTTTAATACATCGCAAATAGGTTACACCGCGAATACATGTGAACTAGGGTTATGGGTAGCTTCCACGAGGCCTTCCTATCGGGGTACGGAGATTGTGGAATTCGGTACAAAAATCTGAAAATTGGCCAGGGGAGCCAGTCCACGCTAAGGTTAGCTTTCCCCTGCACCCAAACCTTTTGCTGGCAAAATATTCTCCCTATAACAGCCAGACAGTCTGGTAGGGACTAGTGTACGGGATGGGGTTATGTGAGCATGACATGCATATGTGGTTCTCTCACCTTAGATGACATGTTGTGCCTGGATGTAATAAATATCTCAAGACGGTATCAGGAGAACATCACCATCTAGACACTGGCAGAATTTTGCCTGTAAACGTGTCAAGCTACACGATTTAAGGTGTGGTGCCACTGCATGATCTGAGGTGTGGTATTCACATCGATAATGGTGGCATTTCGTACACGAGATGAGAATGTCGGCAGGGGAATAACATCAACATCACAGATATTGATATTTATAATAAACCAATCAATAATTGGAAAGTCATTATATATAACCACAGAAAGCGTATGGATGACAAAGGGCTATCAGAAACTTGTGAATTAAGTATATGACTTTGTTCAATTTTTCAACTAACGAGTAGAGCTGACCATGTAAAAGAAGAGCTTTGCTTCATTTTATACCCTTGAGTTGACAAACATCATATGGAATCAAGGTCTTATGGACACCATTTAAAAACAACATGTGGCCTCAGGCACACTTATAGTTTGCACACCTGTCTGTCTCCCAGATCATCTATCCGTAAACAATTCATGGTCCATAACAAGCGTGAACAAAGTCCATTTCATACTATTCATGACAAAGCAAAAATTCTGAGAAAACTTTACTGCCTATAGTTTTGCCATTCTCAGTGTATACAAAGACCCTTGCAAAAATTCGCAAGAAAGACCGTCTGTCAGCAACACAAGTAGGAAAGGGTGGCATAAGCGAAGAAAGAATGTCACTTGTCTCAAGTGACATTCTGCTCTACAATAGAGCACCCCAACGGGTGTTTAAATATACATACTAAGTGCTAAGTTGACTGCACCACTAACTGTTGTTAACGCTTGGAATAACGTGAATGGGACTCAGGTAAGAAGGGTCTGACTTTGGGGTTCAGTTCTTTTTAAAAATTCCTCGGTCAGGCGAAGAAAACCAATACCAACTGTCGCCAAACAAACAACATGCTGGTTAGAGGCCCTGGCATATCACGCATCCACGGGTAAATATGGCAGTTGCGGTCTGTATGTGTTTTTGTCGTGAGCGCTTCGGGCACTTCTAACAAAACACTGACGTCACACACTAGTATTCACTGGGCCGAGATCTAATCTAGCGACATCGCGGACAGGTACAAACTCACGTAGGCACAACGTAAAAGGTTTAAGTCTGAGAAAACTTACCTGACCTAAATACAATACGTAACATTTGTTGTTCAAGACAATTCAAGGTTTTGAGAACAGGAAAATGAAGTAACCGATTTTTAAGTAGGTCAACGTCCTTTATAAGATTCACAGTGATGTAATGACGATGCATCTGCCACTGAATGCCGCGTACATTGTTACGAAAGCTAACACTACAGAGGGTAAAAACAACACCGCCCTTTTGCAAATAGTGCATGTCCCTACAGGTGTACATCGGAATACACCTACGTACGCACACTAAAGGTCTGACAGAGGTTCACATATACATGGTAAAGTGTACATGTCGTACCACGACATGACAATATTCATGCCCAGTAACGTAATTACATTGAACATTTAAAGTGTGTACTACCAGGAAGAAATACCGCAACGTTGTTATTCTTTTATGCATGGTAAACCACAGACAGTGACTCAGGTACAAACGACGTCAGGCGGAAGTTTTAAGCTGGGGAAAACACAACAACGTCCGACATCCATGTAACGTTACATACTAGGCGAAACCAAAATTGCCGCTCATGTTCCGGCTTCATTGTCAACTTTTATGGTACCTTTCATATGCCTTGTCATTCTGGTAAAAGTCTAATCTCCAACCAGATCCACGGTGCGTAATGTATAGTATCAAACTTCCCGTGCCTGTTTGACTCCCTTAGCCGGCTACATTCCTTGGCCAGCTTTGATACTATCTTATGGCACCGTAGGATCTGCTTGGAGATTAGTAAAAGTCCTAGTCTTAGGCAGAATGCCTTAACGCAAGAACCGATGAGAGCCCAGTTTTTAACCTGCTTACTCTAGCCTAACAGTTTGGGTATGTCAGGTTATTACAAAACTGTTTTATTAGAGGACATTTCTAGATTGTCGTGTAGTCAACTGAAATGACCCGTTCTGACCCAGCCACACAAACTGGTATCTTTATATAGTAACTCTACAGACAGATAGGACATATGATATACACACAGCATACTGTATGCCTACCTTAAATCGCAGACTTCCCAGTACGAGGGTGGTTGGTCAATGTTCGTATTCAACACCGAGTTCTGCCGCCTTCTCTCTGTGCCGTGGGGAGAGTATGAAGTATAACACAGACTCAGTAAAACAAGTGTCACTCCGACGAACAGCAGAAGCAGTCCCTCTCCCGGAAACCGTATCCCCTCCTCGCTCTGCATGCCCGTCATGATCACCACGGCCACCGATATCATGATGCCGACCAGCGCAATCAGACAGCCGATCCACCGAAGAGCCTTCACACAGCGACCGCCTGTCGCTCGAGAGGCGTCAGGAGGAATCATCATATTCATCTCTAATATCTTGAAGACTGCCTTCCTGTCTTAAGAAACCTTGGTCCACTACCGAGGCGAGAATGACTTCGCGAACGTCACCAGACTTTTCGATTTCCGGCGCTGTTTCTGGGTAAGTGGCAATCCCCGCGGGACACGTCCTTATTTGGTGGTAACCTCTGACGTAGTCCAGACTATTAATAGGAAACAGTCGCTCAGGGACTCCTCGGCAGTGATGCAATCACGTGCACCATGCGTGACCTAACAGCACACCTGGATGTACCTGTTCGTGTCTGCCACGTGCCCTGTCAATATGATCAATATAAATAAGAAATAGTTGTAAAATATTGACAAAAGTTCATTCACCTCTCGGTTCCCGACCCGGTTCACTCGAGTTCAATCACTATTTCCCACTAACGTTACCTTGATAACGTGTCGGCCGGTCACAGCTCGCTATCACGCTTTTCCACCTGCTTGCGTAAGCTATACGCGGGCGTCTACTGGTCTATACCGGTGCATACCGGTTTATGCCGCGTAAGGCTTTATAGCTGAGTCAAAGTAAAGTTTACTTAAAGGATGCTGAAGACTGAAGTAGCCAAACCCTTTCCTGGTGTAAGTTGCGGTTGACAGCCAAGCATAATTGGAACGAATCCAAGTTTCAAATCCCGAACCATGTCACAGGTCATGTTAACGGTGTTTGGGTGAGCCACATCACACATCCTTACGAGTAAATGATACTAGTTTGAATCTATTACATGTATAACAAATATCAAGAAATGATAAACAAGAACTACTCATCCGCTTAAAACTTGCTTGTATGAAAGCCTTCTCTTGTAGTTTGATTTTTGGTAAAGCTGTCCCAGCACCTAGAAAGTGCCTTGCAAATGCTTGAAAGTTCAGAAACCATTCACTAACATTTCAAAATCTTATCCCACAGTTATTCTAACAAAATGTGGCGCTGCATTGGATAGTTCTTTAAAATAATAATCATCTATCCACATTCTATAGTCGAGAAGAAAGACTGAAGTCTCTACCCTGACATATATAAATAGGATGTTCTCATTACATCACACGCATAGATGGACACTGGCTAACACTGACATCACAACTCTATATAAATTATGAAATGTTTAATATCACATGTATCTGATATTGCTTTCACTCATTGGGTTGCAGTATTCTGTGCGCGACTCTTGATGAAAAGGAGCTCCTATACTCAACAGTCCTGGTTAACGGTTGAGCAGAAGGTAGAAAATTGTAACGGGGACGGGACGGGGAAAATGACGCAACAAAGCCCTTACTTCACGAAAGAAAACCGCAAATTGCGTCAGACCAATGAGGCCACGAGTGGCCTGATTTTCTTCATTGTTACAGGTTGCACGATGTTGGTTATTTATTAACAGTATTACCTTTCTGTCAAATTCCTGAGAGTCTACGTTGTATTCAATGAGAGCATTGCTGACACACGCGAGGAGTACAGTTGCTATAAACCAGTAAAATTCTTTACAACCGACGTAATGTTTGCACTTCTATTATAAACTCAAAGGAGGCGCGAGTACACATGCAGTATGAGATCTGACATAGGCAGGGTTAGCTGAACTTTAATAGCTCCATGGCATGGGTAGCCTCCGTTGCATTCTACGAAAGTGGCTGGTTTTCATTTGGTGGAAGGGGTTTGCGATTTTCAACGATTTTCTGTCCCGGGACGGGGCCAAACTCGCTTTCACGGCTAACTCCCTTCCTCTAGGCTAGGCAAACTCCCTTTCCCGGCACAAGAGAACCTAGCCAACGTTGAAAATCGCGAACTGCGTACTTTGATCTACCTAGAATTAATGGCAGTTTCACTGAATTTACAGTACTTAATGAATGTATGAGGGCTTTATGCTGCTATTTTTAAAAAAAGAATCTTGTTACCAAATCGGTCGAGCAATATTCAATGACTTCAATTTCTAAATCGCAATTGGATCCTTTCTAAATACAAACTGCATCATGGCAAATTCTTTATCAAAGCGATTCCCACAGACGACACAAGTTTTGAAGCAACACTGATTCCTAATAGTGAACCGGTCTGGCAAATCTTGAACGCTTCAAGGCAAATGCTGTAATACCGTGTTTTGTTGCTTAGATTCTTGTTATATATTACAATGTTTGTGGTGTCTATTTCGAAAAAAAAAACATGTACGTCGTTTTTTTACCCATCATGTTTTTTTCGCCCTCTCTTACTAAATATGCAGCTTGCAGAGGATGTCATGCATGGATTTTACTTGTCAAAAAGTAAATTTACATTACTTCGTGGAGGTATGAGGTCTCTGAACTCTAAGTCCATAGGTAGAACTTTATAGAACTATTTAAACAAAATCTTATCAGAAAATCGGCCAAGCTCTATTCAATTATTTAAATTGATAAATCGCAATTGGAGCTTTCAAAACACAAACTGTATACAGAGCGAATTCTTTTCAGAGATTCTTCCAATAAATTCCTAACGATTCCCTCAGGCAGGTGACGATGAATTGATTTGAATGGATCCCTGACTCCTGATAGTGAACCGGTCTGACGAATCTTGAAAGCTTCAAGGCATATATTGCTGAGCATCTCAGTCCTGGCATCTTAGCCCTTAAGGAACAACCTAAGCGCTGCTAAGGAGCTTTAGATCATCTTCTGAAGGGTGAGTGTTTCTTAGGAATCGAAATTTCTAACAATCAAGGTGGTGTGGAAATGCATTGGACGTCATTTTGAAATTTCGTTCGCAATTGCCACATGCCTCCAGGGGAGAGGTCTATCATATACAGTGTCGCACTTTTTTGCAACAAAAAGGTCACTGACTTCTGATCACACGATAGGATATACGAGGTGTTAGCTTCATTGAGCTGATCAAACATTTACAACTTCGAACCAAGATGTTGAAATAATTAAGCATTTCATAGGTCAGTTACATTTAAGTTAACAGTTGACCAATGTGAACATAACGCCCTTATCCGTCGAAAACTTCCCAGGACATTAGCATATTGACAAAGCATCTCAGCCTTGACAAGGAACAATTGTCAATAACCTTTCACAGCAGAATTTCGTATAAGCGCTACTCGGGAGTTTTGGAACATCTCATTAAGGGTGAGTATTCCTAGTACAACATCAAGGTGGTGAGGAAAGACGGTGGATATGATTCCGGGTGGAAAGAGGTTGATTCTATACAGTCAGTACTGCAGATTTCGGCAAAACTAATCAAAGACATATACATTCAAACCTGCACAATAATTCAGAGTTCTGTCGAAAAAGATAGGGCAGACAATTTCGGGACAGTGAAATTTGTGAACTGTGTAGACTTGCATGAAGTTGACCTTAAAATGAGGTCACATGCTTCTAACTGTGTTGGTATTGTCAAAAAAACGGATTGGGCTTACAAGAGTCTTACTGATAGGTTAGGTATGTTAGATATCGATGTGTGACTGGATCATTAGGTCATGTTTCTATCCAAGTCGCTGTCTGTTTTCTTTACCCGATCTCTATCTGTATGCCGATCACGATAACCACAATCGAGCATAGCACATCAGCGACGCATTCAAGTGCACCAACTAATGTGTCACATAACCTTTGCACACCAAACTTCAGCTGTCTGACAAGGTGAAGGATACCTCTACTGTATACGTACTTGCTGTCATATTTGTGCCATTCTATATCCACATTGAACACCTCATTTAGAGCACTGTTAACATCCACTCACATAGTCAGACCTGGTGTTAGTGCCACATCATATATGATCACAACAAATAATGTATCATTGTAAAATCTACCACTCAAACTTTTTTCAATGATAAATGATTCAATCGAATTAGTGAATAATCATCGCAGATGTGATCGACCGAACTGCAGTAAGTTTACTTTTGAATCCTGAGTCGAAACGTGCATGATAAGAATTCTTAGTGTATTTTGTTCTTCTCAATTTTTTATAGTGATGGCGACAACAGGCCCGACGGATCGCCCGTCCACGTTGGAGAAAGTGTGCTACGGTATGGGTGCTCTGTCGTACATGACTACTCTACACGTGTTGAACTTCTACCTGAGCTACTTCTTAGTAACAGTCGCCCAGGTAAAGTACATTCTACAACACAAATACGTTGCAATTGGTTGGAAGTAAAACTCATCATCGTCGACGATGTCGTCGACTTGTTATGCCAGGCTGAAAGTTTCAACAGATTTGTAGTTGCATCTTTCATTTCTAGTTTGAATACTTAAAATATACCACCTAATTCAATGATCTTCAATGGAATACTACATGTTTTGTATTCTTAAAACGATAAATCTACATATTTTTCTCAAAGGACATAGAACCTCCTTGATATCTCTGTGTTGCCACTAATGCTAGTACAAAAATGGTCTTTTTTTGTCTCGTGAGGTTCCACCCCTTGACCTTCTCTTGGTCGGCGTCCTCGGTCGAATGGCAGAAATCTTGGCCTATCCTGTACTTACCTATCTTATCACAAGAACCGATACAAGATGGGGACAACTCAAACCATGGTAAGTAGTATACTCTACTACAAACACGTGTATGTATTTTTCATCGAAACCATTCCCCTTGAAGACAACTTGTCAGGAAAAAAGCCGCGACTTCGCCCCCTTACCCATAGTGCTTTGAAAAAAAGGTATGCTGTATTTATGTGCAAATGTATTCATGGCTCCCAACTAAGTGAAGACGATGGAAATTTTCACTGTCTTTATCCAGGATTCTCGGCTGTTCTCTGGCCGCGGTCCCCTTCTACATGCTGGAGTGGTATGTCCCAGACGTGGCACCAGCTGGCAAAATCGCGTATTTCGTGGTTCTCTATATAACGGAGAGTGTTCTGAACTCGGTATGTATCTATACCAAGAAAATACATTCCGTAGAAATAACTACAACATTGTGATCTCCAAGCAGATCCTTGGGTAGCATATTAAAGATAGTATCAAAAGATTACAAAGGAGTGTAGCCGGCCAAGGTTGCCAATGAACACTTCTACACTTCCTGTGGAGCCAGGTAGAGGCTACATATCGATCCTTATGATCAAATCTGCCCTTGTCCAATCCCTCTCCATATTCTACTAAACGTTGCAGTAACAGCGTTCTTCCCGACCAGGGCGTCACTCTGGCCCACAGAACTCTAGTGATGCACATCAGCGACTACAGCAGCGACAGGGAATCGGCCATTGCATTTAGTAAGTAATCTGGAAAAGAATCAAAGGCAATTGCTAATTGAAGACTAAAAAGAATGTTTCATTCTCTTTACATTATAAACGTTCTGGTTTTTGAATTCGTCATAATTGTGATACAAGAAATTCAAAAGCTGACTTGCGAAGCCACGTTTGGGGCGTGTCGTGTTCTACCGATAAGTCACGAACGCGCGTAACGGGGCTAGCTTCTCCTGAACAAATGGTTTTGAGTAATGAAACTATCATTTCTCGACTGTAAAGGATCAGCAAGTGGACTTATCGGCATGGTTGTTGGTGTCGGCATTGAGGGCCAGGTCGTCGTAGCCTTCGGCGGGTCACTGTCCGGTACCTGTATCCATAGCAACGGCAGTGTCAACAGCACGGACAGTAACGTCACAAGCGTCACCCCTGTACAGACAGGTAGACAGGTGCGTCTGTTTGTTCTCACAGGTGCATGTCGCATCTTCCATGCTTTTCGTCATTCCATGTGTGGTAAAAGATTAAAAAGACATTGTGATCTAACATTGTAGGGCAATGGGCGGGGGACCTTTCTATGGGTCTTGTAAACATGTTCATGGCCATACACGATACAGTCTTGGATTCAACGTTCAGTCTTACCACATTATAATCATTAAAATGTTTGATGTCTATCAATAACTACATTAAGAAATTGGGTTGAATCCCATGATGCTTTTTCTTAATGTATAGTATTCCATTTTGTGAGTCAGTGCAATAAGGTTTTCATGTAATAGTATACTTTTCTGGACGTGTTCCCTTGTATCAGGAGACCGGGTACCTGGTGGCGGCGGGAATCATGTGTCTCCTGGCTCTGATCTTCGTCACGATAACACTAACAGTCACAGAACGGACAGGTAGTCACCAGGGTTGGTAATAGTAATATTTACATTTAAGTGTTCTGTACAATTGGTTGAGTTGCCAATGGCCAGGAATAGTCACGTCAATGCTATATAAGCTATAAAATCATTTGTTATCCCTTCCTCTGGTAACCTTAAGGCTCCTATAGCTTTCTTTATTTCACAAGATTATGTTTTTCAGTTTCTCAGTTTCTTTGTTGTTTAACTTGTGTGAAAATGAGCCAGGCTTGAGTTAGATTCTGGCGTATTCTGGCAGTGTCTGGTGTTAGCCCCAGCCGGACATGTTGTCATTTCGGTTGGTGACCTGAAGTTGGTGGCCTCGTGTATGACTGAGCTCTATGTATGAGCTTCAGTGTGAAACTTCTGCGCGTAAAAGAACGCAACACACTTATCGGGAAGAGTAAAAGGGTGACCCACATGGGTGTGCTTGGCTATACACACGAGCCGTAGCAAAGTCGCATTGCCCTTCTTAGGTTTAGGTCACATTTCCAAACCGGGGCCCGGTCGAGATGTTTTAAGAAACGAAAAATAAGATTGTATACCTAGAAAAATACTTAAATTATGCCCTTGAATCTTATTTTGATATTTTGTGTATTTTGATGTCTTCTATATCATTATTTTCGCTACCGAAAGCTGCCCGACCGGGCCCCTTTTTGGAAATGTGACCTAATTATTCTCTAAGATATACGAACAAATTGTCTAGACATTTTCCGTTTGATGAGTGGAAAACGACATCAACTACAAAATCATACTCTACGTAACGGCAATAGACACATATGCATAGTAAAAAAACATAACACAGCACTGGGTAACTGGACCGGATTCTAAAGAGGAATAAAACTTGATCTTGATTTTTACGTCATTCAATTGGTCCTGCTTTCAGTCTTATTTTGTCTTCGCAGAAGTTCCCACCACATCTCACCACACCTATTTGTTTTTCATTACCTTTTCACAAACATCCGTTACATGTACTAGTATTAACGTTAACTTCACCGTCATGGTGGCCAGAGAACATGGTCAACAGGGATGTTCTTTGTGGCCCCAAAACTATTTGCTAAAGCCCAAGAGCAATATTAGGCGTTTCAGTTTCATTTCAGACGAGGAAAGACGAATTCAACGATCGTTACTTAATTTTGATAACTCATTTCTCGATAACTCCAATGAGTTGTCGGTGGACAGCTAGACATTTAACAGCGAAAAATCCTAACTAACTAAAAAAAATGCCATGCTTCGTCCTTAGTCTGAGACTCTGAGGTATGACCACGTTACCTTCCTTTTTTTTCGAGCACAGCATTCCAGCAGGAAAAGACAGACGAGCCGTTGAGAAGCAGTCTGAAGCGAGTGATGACACATAGACCCTCCGCCTGTGCATTTCTTCTGTCCCTGTGCTTCTTCACGATCAGTCACGTAAGTTTGTTTAAAGGTTTGAATTCTTTCCTCCCCCTATGTATATCATTAAGTTATCATTGAATCACTTTTTCCATAGGAGATTCTTATACAAAACACATCAACAGACAACGTAGGAAAATAGGCAGAATCGTTTGATTCAAAACTCTGGCACGTCTTCCATCTTCCATCGATTTCCATCAATGGTATATATCAAGAACATTCTTTTCCATTCTATGGTAAAACTTGCTAAAAGAACTTGCTTGCTAAAAGAATAGTGCTTTTTAATCATTTGTGATATCTTAAAACTACTCAGTAATTACATTATTTTATTCAGACTATTCAACAGAGCCTGGCGCTCTATGTGCAGTTTTCCCTGGGACTAGCAAGTCAGGTGCAGAACTGTCTGCTAGTTCTTGTGGTAAATATAAACTTTTTATTTCACTAACAGATCCAGTCTGCATTCACATGCATTTCAAATATTGTATTTGTGAAGTTACCAACTAAACTTTATTTTCTGTGATGTTTACGATCATATACTCGCTATCTTTTATACTATCCTGCAACTTTTTTAAGCAGCCTCAGGACACAAAATCATACGCAATTCCAAAACAATCACTGCAAAATGTTTGCATGTTTGCATTTCCAGGGCTCCTGTGTGATAGGCATTCCTGTTGTAACGGCGCTGATGTCCAAGTTTGGCAAGACTCCTGTATCAGTCGGCAACATCCTGGTAAGATACAATGTATGAATTATTTTTACATTTTGTTGTAGAAAACTTATGTGCATCGCGACGAAGAATTTACGAAAACTGATGATGAATGCAACTACAGAAACAACTTAAGAAACCAAAGAATTGTATGCAAACGTCATTTGAATTCAACAACATTAGAAAAGATAAAACTTTTTCTTATATTATTTTCTCCGTGAACACCACAGTCTATGTTTCTTCCTGCCAGATCTTGATACCCATTGTGTTAGGACTTCTGTTCGTGCCCGGAAATCTTGTTTCTGCTCTACTACTGCTCGCGGTATTTGGAATGGCATATTCTCTGCTGTTCACTGTGCCATGGTAGGTTATATACTTTTACGTAACTTAAGGTCATACAAGATTTGATTTTTAATATGCATGACACCCTCTCACAAAATGCCTTCATAAGGAAATATAAGCGGTCAGGACTGTTGCAGAACATGGTGCATAAAACCCAGATATGTCATTTTTGCAGCATCTTTGTACGATTTCCACTGTTTTCTTTCGAAACAGAGGAATATAACCGATCCAGTGTTGCCAACTATCGAACCACAGTAGTGCAAATTTTGTTTGTTAGATCGATTTCATATCGCTTATATCTCTTGATGGTGCACAATCCCTAGAATAGGTGTCAGAAACACTGTCTGTGTGTCTCTATCTGCCTCTCTAAGATTTATTTCTGCGTTGTTTTACAGGATGATGCTATCTGATGTGTCAGACCTCCTGAAGCTCCAGACGGGCAGAAGTTATGACACAGTGTTACACGGTGTCATCAGCACCGCCCAGCGGATAACAGGGGCCATTGCATTTGGCGCCATTTCTGTTGCCTTGGAGTGAGTAGAATACAAATGCGTATATTCTACTGACAAGCGATTCCTTTAACTTAACAAAGTGATGTCTCCCTCTACTTAGTGGTACTATATTACTTATCACTTATATAAACAGAAAAAAAGTAAGTTACACTACTTATATCAATAGAGACAGTTACAATTCAATAAAAAAGGTAAAGACAGCAAAGGTATTGGATGGATAGCAGGGCATAACTTTAAATAATGTCTTGAAATGAGATGATTATTTGCTAACTCTTACTCATCAAGTTGTCTCCCGGCTACACTGTCTTCTTTGAACCAATTCGAAGCATCACCTGCTTAGCTTATTCTTAATAAATAATGTATTAATTGTTATTGACACAGAATCGGCGGCTACGAGAGCGGCGGCTGTTACCAGCCAGAGTCAGTAGGCAGGGCTATCCGCTGGAACGTGACCATGGTGCCGATGTTGTGCCTTGTGTTGAGTCTGGCGGTTCTGTGGCAGTATCCAGTCACGGAGGAGATGAGGCAGAGAACTAAGGAAGCTCTAAAACATTTAAGGTTATTTGAAGCTTAAGCTTTTTATAAGAAGCTCGTGTTTTCCTTGGATATTGTATTTTGAACATAACTTGAATTAGCAGAATGTTGGTCCATATGAGTCTCGAGCTCAATAGCAGCATTTCGCAACAATCTGAAAAAGACGGACAGTCCCATTCCATCTAAAGATGACATTGTTGTTTGAAATTTGAACCATTTCAATTCCATGAATAGGTAACGGTGTTGACGAAATCCGTTCTTTTTTCACAGGAAAACTGGTGAAGAAGGACTACGACAAAAGGAGAAGACGAAAAGTGACGACATCACATCAGCTAAAGTTATTGGAAAGGTGCGGGGAAAGCAAAGTGGAGACGGAATGGAGAATTTCGGCTTCTCGGCCTAAACATAATCTTACACCAAATCAGAAGTTCTCCAGCTGATGCAGTTTATGTTTAGGCTGAAAGAGGTCGCTTCTGAGCAACATAGTCCCACGTCCAATTAGTCCTTCACTATCATACCGTAGAAAAACACACACAGTACATGTATATCTATGAATTGATTTTTTTAAGGCAAAAACTTTAGTTGTTATCATTTTCTTTTTGTAGAAAAGATCATCAAACCTATTCTTCTAGTTTCAGCCCACCTCTGCTCCAATAGTGTACATTGCAGGTAGAAAACAAAAGAACAACCCACCTAATGACTATGGAATACCGTATATTCTCGAATAAAGTACGCACTTTTTAAATTTTTCAAAACTAAAAAGGTGCTACAAGTTGGTGCCAAAGTCTGGGTGCGTACTTTATTTGAGGTTATTGCATGGATAAATGGTAAAAGAGCCTAAAATAAAGCCAGTTGTAGCTACACTTCCAGGAAGGTTTCAAAACATACACATTGGAGTTGTCTTGGTGTTGTCTTACCAAAGAATTGTCTAAACATAATTTACATAAGACTGGCATTTGCATACAATCCTTTTGAGTTAGTGACTTTGACAGTTGTACAACTGGTTTTCCCAGTTAGATGTACTAGCTGACTTCTTCTGCCAGTTCATTCTCAGTGATTTTTACAAGTTGCAGTTAGGCAATCCACAAGTTTAAAGAGACAACGACAGTGTAACCCCAGGTTATTTCATGCAAAATAACCTATGGAAAACATCATAAATTTGAATTTAACCAGTTCAAGGTCTGTCCAAAATTGGTGGAGAAGGGGTGCGTACTTTATTTGAGTTTGTCCATTTTACCTTTCAGTCCCACAGATCTGTCTAAGACTTGCCCCAAATCAGGGGTGCGTACTTTAATTGGGGTGCGCACTTTATTCGAGAATATACGGTAGTCACCGGTCAAAGCGCTTGGTCAGGCTTATCCCGTTTTCAATAAGTTTAGTCATAACTTCCGGTGAGGAACAATGAGCTGGTGGGCAAGTTGAAGTTTACAAGTTGTGGGCGCGGCGAAATGTTATACAAAATTCCAATGACTACTACGCAGAATACTTCTGCGTTAGTTTTGCAAACATTTTAAAAGTTAGTTATTACATTATGGTGATTTTGAGTGGCAGTTTAACGATTAATATTCCAAAGTTCACTTGACATTCGCTTGACATGTCTAAGCACTGTACGTAACCGAACATACGTGATATATGCCACGTCGTATCCGATATGCTACATGTGCCTTCTGAAATACGTTACGTTGTCAGACTATATCTTTAAGTTGATATTTCAGAGTTTTTAAAGTATTATTATTCTCTAAGAATTAGTAAGATAGACGAACAAATTGTCTTGACATTTTTCGTTTGACGAGTGGAAAACGCCATAAGCATTATACTCTACGTAATGGCAATAGACGCATATGCATAGTAAAAGACAGCCGCATTGGGCTACTGGACTGGATTCTAAGAAGGAATAAAACTTGATCTTTGATTTTTTACGTCACTCAATTGGTCTTTCACTCTTACTTTGTCTTCGCAGAAGTTCCCACCGCACCTCACCACACATATTTGTTTTTCATTACCTTTTCACAAACATCCGTTACATGTATTAACGTTAACTTTACCGTCATGGTGGCCAGAGAACTTGGTCAACAGGAATGTTCTTTGTGGCCCAAAACTATTTGCTAAAGCCCAAGAGCAATACGAGACGTTTCAGTTTTATTTCAGACGAGGAAAGACGATTTCAACGATCGTTACTTAATCTTGATAACTCCTTTCTTGATAACTCCAATGAGTTGTCGGTGGACAGACACATTAACTGCGAAAAATAGTCTTCTTTTTTTGTTCTTGAAGGTAGAGAGAAAAGTGAAAACATACAAAGCTTTGGTGTACGTGTGTCTACAAACACACCTTTTCCGGCAGCGTAGGGGTCTGTTTGATTTTTTGTGGGATAGCCCCCACACGCCCTTAGCTATTGTATTATAGAGAGGGTGTTAGATTTCACCCGGGGCCGAAAATCCCACTGCCCCATTGGTGGAAGGTGCAACAATTAGCTTCGGTCTGTACCATTCATAGGGGTTGGTAAAATATACAGTCTTATATATATGGGTAAGTAAGCATGACTTAAAGTCAAAAGAATACGTTTTACATATGTTGTGAAAATGATAGATATAGTCAATATCATATATTGTGATAGAATTGAGCGTCTGAACAAATGATCGAAAGTAGAGATATTTCTCTATTGTTATTCATCCCTATTTTTAGAATGGAGCCGTCCGTATTTCATGACTACATCATCAGCCCGTACACTTGTACAGTCACTCGTACGGAAGTGTGTAGGCGTAGCGGCCTGTATCGCGGCCTGCGCTGAATACCGTGGCAACGTAGTTTAACGTCTTCACCGCATCAGGAGGGACGTCTTCGTCGGTTGGAGAGTTGACAGATCGCCGAGGACTGCCCGAAACCATGCCGGGACTGCAGCACACGTTCGCGGACCGGGTCCGGCGGCGCTGGCTCTGCCCACTGTGCCACCTCCCCATGAACGACCCCGTGCAGATCACGACGTGCGGGCACCGCTTCTGTGACACATGTCTACAAGAATTCCTCAGGTCAGACAGGTTCCCCTTCAACCTTGCACAAACTTATAATCTGTTAGTGTTACACATAAAGATGTGAGCAATCGCATACATTGTATTTTCGCTCATCAAATAAAGCTTAGTGGATCAGCAAGGTTTAGTATTTGGATAGGGAAGTGGTGTGAATGCATTGATCCGATTGTCGTATAGTCGCAAGGTTTGTCATATTAATTCCATGAACATAAATTTGTCGTAGATGGACGTAGTTTGTGTGTGTACAAATAAAACGAGATCCTGGTATATCTATCATACATATTCGGTGTGCTTGGCGGTTGGTTGTATTGTGTGGAATTTTGCCATCGAAAGATGATCCTAAAATGTTCTGGAGAAAAAGCATTTATAATCGGGGTATGTGATGTGACAGTGTTATGGTATGGTTGTCGCCCGCTATTTTGAGTGCAGCACCCCCAAACAATTCCAAGAATGGCCCACCCTCTCTGTACCACCTTGCTGGAGAGCTCCTTGCTTACCGAGTGTTTACAAAACACAGCCTAAAGGGACTACATGCACGTAAATCGCAAATCCATTTTTAGCCCATGGCTACTTCCCCTCAGCCAATGAGAAGCCCCCATTTTCTGTTGATATATCCACATAGTATGGTGCTATGAAAAAAAGTGTGCTGCTATTTCATGCAAATGAGGGAAAAACTGTGGTGATATCAAGAAAACAGGGATGATATCTGCCTGAAAACTAGGAGTGATATATGCATGTGACCCGTTCTGACCAATCCTCGCTTACCTTTGAGACCATCTTCTGGGACCAGAATAGTGTCATGTGATAACTGACCAATCCTATGCTTGACTTCTAATTGCCCAGAGGAATATGACCAGACTTGCTGTCTCCAGGCACATTGCCCAGGAAGGTCTGGACAAGATTAATGACCTTGTGTTGTTACAGCCTGACCTGAGCCTGACACTGTCTGTGACAGCTTTTCAAGCAATAACAAGAAAGATTGTGGACTTTTAGGACAAAATAAAGTAACATTTTGTAAAGCTGATGAACTAGAAAAGCTTCGGGGAAGTATGCCATGGGCTAAGTTAGTTACCCCATGGCCTTCGTCTCGTTTTCTGTGTATATCACCAGTCCCTCCACCTCGGGGATCTCTAGTCTCCCCTCGGGCTTCGCCCTCGGGGAGACTAGAGATCCCCTCAGTGGGCGGGACTGGTGATATACACAGAAACCTCACCCCGCCCATGGGGTAACTATTACTTATTCCCCGTCGATTCACAAAGCTATTCACCGTACACACGCCTACATTATGTACGCTATGCGCACCTAAGCCCAATGCGTGGTGTCTCCCCACAAGGACCTGGTACGCCGATCTTTGAGTAGATAAAAGACAGCCCTTTCCATTTGCTGGCTCTGACACTGAGAGCATTTGACGTAGAATAATCCACCGTTTCACTTTATAACTTACCACGCAAAGTGGGTACTAACAGTGCACCCATTTCTGTATTAAAGCTACTCGTGTGCGTGGCGGTGAATACAGTTTGATGTGTAGGTGTATTGCTATTGGTATAAACAGCTTTACGTGCCCACACAAAAGACAAGTGTTTGTAGTTCTCCTTCTGGAGGTCCCAGATAGCCGACTTCTCTCCCCTGGGAGCATCTGGCACCCTATGCCCTTTCCTTGATAGAAATCTACATGTTTTCTCCTGTTATCAAAAGGATACAAT
Organism: Branchiostoma floridae x Branchiostoma belcheri; assembly: GCA_019207045.1. NCBI lineage: Eukaryota > Metazoa > Chordata > Leptocardii > Amphioxiformes > Branchiostomatidae > Branchiostoma > Branchiostoma floridae x Branchiostoma belcheri. The sequence continues at coordinate 16,992,206 of CM033036.1, forward strand.
CTTTTTTTTTACTGCAAAAGGGGAACAGGGTTTTAGGATGTGGAATACAGGATGATAAGCTGGTATTTTGAAAGATGAAAGTGAAAGGCTTAAGTGGTTTGGTTGAGTGCACTTTCACCAGTTTTTCAGATGAGGGATGTTTGTATGATATAATGTATTTTTCTGATAAGACTTTTCTGTTAAAAATGTGGCTGGTTTTGTTTTATGGTGGCATACTTGAAAATTACATTTTCACTAACCAATGGCAGATAATACTTATTGTACCAATACTAGTAGTTTTTAAATAGGAGGTTCAGCAATAGACCACTGTTGTTACTGCTACAGTCCTGAAATTCAAATGAAGCTATGAAATTGAAGTATGTACTTTGTTTTGATCCTAGGCAAGTAATGTCTCCAACCATGTGACTTTACCAGAACTGTGTATATATTTACTGAGGTATGCTTTTTTCAAACCCATTGAAGAATGTACCGTGAAACTATGATGTTATGGTATTCATGCATGGCAGCACCTGGTACCCAAATGTTCGCCTCAAGGATTTTCTCTTTCCCAGCCTAATAATTCTACAGCTACTACCTTAGGTTGTCTAGAAAGTATCAAATATGTTGGGTGAAGTACTGTATACAGCCCTGAAGAAAACAGTGTGACTTACTAGGGGAAAAGTGATTGTTACTAGCCAGTATGACAAATAGATACAAGATCTTTGCAGCATATCTAATAAGATGACAAATAGATAATCCTGTTTATTACGTGTAGTAAAAGATACATTGTAGTTCCTTGAAAAGGCCCCATCTGTGTGTCTGTTGTCACGAACTTGACCTTCAAACATCCAAACTATGAGACTTAATTAGTGATTTGGCAGTGGTGGACGTTGGCATGTTGACCGAATGCCCAAATTAGGCCCTTTTCGGCACCTTAATCTTCTGGCAATTGGCTGTGAAGGCACACAAACTGTTTGTTTGCACATAGCTGTGGAGGGAGAAGAGGTCAGGTCAGGCTGCTGGGAAACCCTTTTCACACTGTAGGATACGGAGTGTATAACATTTGTCCAAGTCTTCCACATCCGCTTCTTGCTGAGCTTATAAGTCTGACCTGAGAACCTGACAGGGAATTTTGACTGCAGTAAGTGCCAGACTTCAGCATGTCACATATCTGCAAGCCAGGGGAGGTAAATGTGCACAGGCAAGAGTTTTAATGCTGGTGAATGTTTATATTTTGGGCTTTAGCTTGAAAATCCTGTTGCATCATATCTGTTGGCTTCTGTAGGTAGATACAAACAGTGGTTTGGTTTGTTGGTTGTCATCTTTATTGTTTGTTTAGAGAAGCTCTTCCAACTGAAAAATATATGAGAAAAATGTTGGTGTGTAAAATGTTTCCAATTCTTGGTACAAAGCAAAATCTACCAGCTGTGGCAGCATTGTGAGGGAGTATGAACACAATTGTATCTACATTGTAACAATGTCGTCCATGTTGCAGAAAATGTGCCCCTAGGGCTACTTCGTTGCAGGTTTGTGTTGTCATGTTTACTTTGACCTTCCGAAGTTCCGTGACCTAAGTTGTTCAAAGAACATAACATATGTTGATAGTCTCACTGTGAAACCGTTTTAAAAATCCTTGTTTTTTAACTACACATGTAAAGCTATCTTTTAACATTTAAGTGCTTTATGTGCATAAGTATTTGGAGAGTTGACTTGAAGACAAAATCTCCTTTTGTAGCTTCCTGTGTGGAAAAGTAAATTGGCTCGTTTGGCCAAGTGCCAAAGCTGACACATCAATTAGAAGAAGTGATGTCACGAGTAGGTGTGAAAGGAACTGTAGTGACAGAAAATGTACACAGAGGTCCTGTAAACTTCCAAGTGTGGCAACAGATGCAGCAATGTGGTGCTATCTGAATGGGTGTGAAAAGCTCAGCATGGTGCATGTGTATCTGCATGCAGAAAGAAAAGAAAGATACAGAGGCTGTATGTAAACAAAACACTCTAGTCCACACACTGTGACACATGCCCTCCAATTCTCACATGTACCGGTATTTTTCATAGTCAATTTACAGGTTTCTAGTCTCTAGACTCTACTCTCTAATACCGCCATGTGCCAGTAACCATAACAGCGCAAAATTTAAAAAAGAAAATATAAAATTGAATTCCAAGAGATCTACTAATGTAGCATATTGTTTGAGTTTCGCAGACATGTGGTACACTTCAGATATCCAGGTGTTCAAGACATTCTTAAGGAGACCTCGGTAACCTAGCTCCTAGCTCCTTAACAGTAATTGCCATAATACATGTCAGTAGGAGAGAAGGCATTACCTTATGTTAGCAAAATGTTCCCATGTGAAGCTGTGGCATTTTCAGTATTCATACAATACCTTATAAAAATTAAGGTACAGACAGTTGCTTGCAGCACATTTTCAGGCAATATCATAAATGTTTAGTCATAGTAGTACAGAGTTTGGGAAGGAAGATTAATTAATAATAGGCTGGATGTGCAGTAAGGTAAGGTCGTAACCTACAGATCCTACTTATTCCTAGGGGTTCTAATGCTCTGAACAGACATTCCTTTTGCACACCTGAACATCTTTTACCTGAATTCATTAGGATGGGGACGAACTTCCATGCCAGATTTCCTGTCTAGCATTTGTAATCACTTCAAGCTGAAAATGCACCGATATCAGTTTCCACTGCTGGTTTCCTGTCCTCAGAACAGCACTCCTGGGGCTTGTCAACATGTATTGATCGTAGACTGACAGCATCTCCCTATCAAAACACATAGGATCAGTTCAGAAGCAAAAAAATTACAAAGACGTTTGTGAAGAATCAATATTGTCCATGTTGTTGCTTTTTGTTTTATTGTAGAGGGAGTGGCTGAATGATCCACAAGGTGATCAGTTACTTCTTACATAAAGGCGCTAACAACCCATCACCTTGTTTTTTCAAGGGAAACACGGTTTTAGTTTCACCTTTTTCTGGTGTGAGGTGTCGCTCTTGAAATGGATCTGGCTATTTACCTGTTGCAACAACAGAAAGAACAAGCATTTTATTTCCCAGATCTCTCTGTATTCCATGTATTGCCAGTGTTCAGCATCTTCTGCCAATACTGCTGCTGAAGTCTATGCATCCTCTAAACCCTGTACTTGATCATATGTTTATCTAACATTGAAAAAGGGAGAGGTGAAAAGACCACCAAAGGGCAAGCATACCACCAGTGTTTTGAAAGCACTTTGTCTTGCCAAGCGAGCCCAACAATAATGCAACAAATGGCCTTTCAAGTAGGCATTCAAGACGATACATACAGTGTGGGAACCTTGTGATCTCGGGGGCCTGGCAGCCTAGGTGGGATATGTGTACAGAATGTAAAATCAAGGCCAAATTTTTATCAAGCATCTATACTGAACCTTTCATCTTTACCATAACAAATGTACTCTAGGTATATCTAAGATATGAGCTGGGGAAGGACAATATATATTCAAGGCTAAATGTAATCCTGGCATTTCAAGTGTAAAGGTATTCACTCGATATCACGTAATGTAAACACCACTCATCGATTTTCTGTGATATGGCGATGGGAATTATAAACATCTACCCCAGACTGTTTGCATACAACTGAACATGGTGCAAACTGCAAGGTGCAGCTAGCTCTTAAATGATCAATAACTTAGAAAAGGAATGTCCACATCAAAGGGTAAAAATATACATGTACAACAGCAACAGGAACTCAAAACAAAGTATACCACACACCATGCATTTTTTCTCAAGAAAACACACACCACATCAATATCAAAATTTTTTCTCATAAACTCACATGCCCGTAGCCAGGGGGGGTTCGGGGGGTTCGGAAGAACACACGCTCAAAAGGTCCGCTTTTTCAGGCTCGAAGGTCCACTTTTTCATGTCCAAGATTTTTTTTCAAAGGCATGACTGATTTGCATTTTTCCCTGATAGACATTTCAGCCAATCGTAGTGAGTCTATCAGCAAAATTTGCCCCAGAAAGTGCAGGAAATGGTTTTTCAGAGGATCCAGATTTCAAAATTTCCCCGGACCTCCATTGCGACGCCTCGCGCCTTTGGTGTCGGACATGGTGAAAATATGTCAAGGGAGTTGGCCTCAAAGAATACGCAAAAGCCTTGTCCTTTAATAGAAATTCCATTAAACTTCGCAAGCGATTTTTGCCCGTCAAAATGCAGGAAATGGCGTTTCAGAGGGTCAAAATTTCAATTTTTCCGGAGGAGCATGCCCCCGGACCCCCCTAGGTAGCTCCCACAAGTACTAAAAAGAACCCCCCCAACCAAAATCCTGGCTACGGGCATGAACTCTTACAGCCAGTTGAAGAAAATCACCTTGCAAGGCTGTCCATCAGAAAAAATAACAATTTTCAGCTGCAATTTTCAACCTGAAAGGTTCTTTATGCCAAGAAAGGAATATATGCCGGGAAAGGAATATATGCTTGGAAGCGAGTAGTCTGCCAGTGTGTGCCAATGCCCACAGAGAGGCTAGTAGGGGAGGTTATCCTTCCATTTCAACAGAAGGAAACCTCCTTTCCCAGTGGTATAACAGCAGGAGGTCTCCAGCTGTCTAAAGACTTTGGACTTCATGACAGAGTACACCCACCATTCCCACAGACTCTCAGTTTGTATATGTTATAAATTTGAAGGTGTCCTCTGCCAGAATACTTGAGGAAGTCCAAAGACATGCAAAAATACCACAAGGAAATCTGAGAACATATAGCCCTTATGGGCCATACATTATATCAAATTTGCTTTTATATGTAGGAAGTAAATTCCTGGGAAGGTGAAAGTCCCAAGTGCATGCCAAGTTGCCAACTGAAGTAAACTAATGACCAAGTCTGCAAAATCCTTGTAAACAGCCAGGTAGTCTCAAGGGTTGAGGTATGAGATGATGAAGGATTGACCTATTGCATGCTGGATTACCATTGCTGTAGAAGGAGCCCCACGTCCATGAAGTATACTAAAGGTTAGTTAGGAAGGATTATAGAAAGGCCCTGCCTGTGTAATACACAGTGTCAATATGATTTTTACAACATGACTTGAGTGGAGAAAGATTTCTTCTTTATGATAGAGATTTCTCAGTGTGTTATTTCTGCTACCACATGCCAGACTACAACTTTTCCAGACTGTCAAATGGGAAAAATGTGGACATTTTATGATAAGAGTTTATTTGTGAAAGTGACAGTGATAAATGCCTCCAGGCCTCCAGGATAATAACTAGTGTAAAGGCGGACACATGTGGAACAATTAGCTTACCCTGGGGGGTTACTGGGGACGGCCTGACACCAGAAATGAGAACCATGTGTGAGGGGAGTGAGGTGCCTGTCTCATTCCTGGTTAGGGTAGTTTCCCCTGGGACATAACTTTACAGTCCTATAGAACAGTGGCATTTCTATTTGGGGTGTTGTCTTTTCCCAGTTACTCACTCAGTCCATCTTGCTGCAGGCTTCAAGTGACAACAGTTCAGTCTTATCTTCATGTGGTGAGAAGTACTTATAAGGTTGTGATAATGAAGCCTTTTCCTCTGGCTTATCACAAAGGGCTCAACCATAAGGAACCTTTTTCCGATCCATAACATTAACTCTGTGTGTAAAAATTTAATCTCCAAGCAGATGTTGGGATTATCTGCCAGCCTTTTCTTTTATCCCTGCAAGTTAAATCTGTTCCAAGAAAGCCTACAGACTTGTGAAATTGTTGAGCATGCTGACCTGGGACGACTAAGAGCAGCAGTAGTAGACTGGAACTACCATTTATACTTGACAGTAAAATGCCCATGTGACCACATTTGCCAAAGCCAACATTGCCATTATTGAGAGAAGGCTTAACCTTGGGGTTGTGGTCTGTTGGGAGTTAGGTATACCATATCCTGTTTTAGAGGACAACCTTGCCAAGAACAGAGCCTTGTCTTGTCTTTGAAACATGCCATAGATGCTTGGGTGGTCATGGCACATTACACTCAAGCTTCTGTGAGATGCTACTGTGTGTGGAAGAGGGGCCCCTGTTTCCTTATAATGTGTACCATATGAACTGAGCTGCATTTGCCTTATCATGGAGAAAAATTGAATTTCATGGATGCATATCTGAAACATAAATATCAATTGTTGTGAGTCATTCTTTCATTCATATATGTAAGCAGCACAGTTATAACAATATGCAGCTTAGATGAAATTTGTTTCTAAAATGGGTCATAATTTCAATTGTCATGTATTAGGCTAGCTCAGATTTAACAAAACTTCCTTTGGAAGCCATACAACAATTTTTTAAAATATCTGTCATCCTCACCAGAGTAGTTATTATTTTACCAGTGAGTCCACATGAGAACAATATGTATTATCTTTCGGGAGGTTTCAAAAAGTCCTATGACAAAAGGCACAGTAAAACATCATGACAGAGTTTCTAATTTCACTCTCCTTTGATCTATCTGATCTTCTTGTTACTTGGGTTTCCTACTTTCTTTTTTGAATGGAAGCGGTCATCCTTTTGAAACCTTTGCAGCCAGAAAGCAGAGTTCTGGGTTTTCCCAATAAAAGGGGGAGGGATATGAAGACAATTCTGTACAAGAGACCAAAGCTACCCCCCATAGTTTTAGCCTTTTATCTGAAGCTGCGCATCACTCAAATTAGACAAAAGCCATCAAAAGATGGCAAATTAACACCAGTCTGAGAAAAACACAGCCCAAGGCCACCCAGAGGGAACTCTTTGGTCTCCTGCACCCCCCAGTGGTGAGTTGTTTGTGGGGGTCAACATGGGGCCAAACAGTCCTGGTGTGAACAAGATGGTGTGTGGGCAGCAAGGGGTTAGGATTATATTATTATCCCCACTTTGCCACTTTGCCAGGTACTGGTTTACCTGTTTATGTAGCCTATGTTGGCCTAAGTATAGCGCTAGCCTGGGTACCATCTGAGTGCAAGGAGCCCCGGTAGAAATCGTATGGTACCCAGGCTAGTGTTACTGTTAGCCTGGTATCCAGCCAAGTTACAGCTCCCGAGCTTTACATGTACAGCTGACATAAAAAGTAATGCCAAACGATGGAGAGATAATCAATATCAAATTCAAACCAACTCAAAAATCTTCACAATCATCAGTAGACTATTGTTTGAGAATGCCTGTCTCTTTTTTATAAAGTACACTTGAAGTCTTTACAATATTTACCCTTTTAGCACTGCAGTTTGTTGTTTACAGGATCATTTGATCTACTACTTTACAATTTACAATTTGCCAGTTGGCTAATGTTTGGCGAGTAAATTAATGTTGGAGCACTGAAGAAATGGGAGAAGAAAAACATCCTGAATTTGCAAAGGGGAAATTTATTGACTGCTTGTTTATAGACACTCCCTAATCAGCCACAGGGGTCCAGTGTTGGAAGGCTTCACACAGTTGTGATAATATTACAGCTTTCACACCTTTGAACAGCTAAGTAGACAAGAACAGAGGAAATTGACCAGATGGGGCCCTATCTCAAGTACACTGTAACTATCGGCCATTGTCTTTTATGATCTGATGATGACGCAGGGGGTTCATCTCAGGAAAAGGAAACTGTTTTTGTTTTGAGTTTGGCCAGATATGCTGTAGAATGAGAGGTGACAGTCAGAAAAATTTTGTGGGATGAAAACATATTTATCTTACCTTTTTACACACAGCTTAGGTTTGAAGAGAGTTTGGAAATATGATTTTTTTGTTCACAGGAAATATGGAAAATGTGGCATCATTAACAAAGAAGGCTGAAATAGGTTAAACTTGTTTACCTATACAATAGTTGATGATTGTGGGCTGAATTGCCACCAGCTGGACCAGGTGTTTAGTCTAGTAAGACTAAGAGCGCACTGGGATAGGTGCATGGGAATGTTGATGCTTGGGAATGTAAAACAAACAGAACAGCCTGACGACAGGGCAAATTGAAGATTTTGATGAGAGAGAGTGCTGGGCACAAGATGTAAATATGTTAGCAACTTGCCAACATATGATATGAAAGTGAAATTACCTTTGTATGACAAATTTACAGTGAAAGTGAAAAATATTTGCTACCAAACATTGAGTGGGATGGAGACTCTACTCTACTACCAGCCTCCCTAGGTGGCAAACTGTATTCCTCCGCACAACGTCTTTTTGGCCAATTTCTACTAGTTGTCCAGTGACCTGGGGATTCTGCTAGAGGCTAACTCTCCTGACCTGTAATGAAGTGCAGTTTATTTGCAGGATGTGACTTGTACATGTCCTTGTCCCAAATACTGAAATAGTCTGTGGAAAGCTACCAGGCACGTATGCAGCAATATAATATCCAGCTTCACAAGTCATATAACCACAGCTGACATTGCACTGTGTGTAACTGTTATGCATACCTCAGAGTATCCATCTCATCACAAGTGTTGCTCTCTGAAGCGTGACGATTAAATTGCTCCATCACCAGTGCAGAAGCTCTACATTATTTAGGGATACAGCAATATCACAACATGTAGGTAGCTGATTTTATCTTTTGTTTTGTCTTTCTGGATCATTGAAATTGTGACAGTAACTTTTTCAGATATTGTCTCTTCAATTTCACTTGAAGGAGTAAGTGTGTGATAGAAGTGGGAAATATTGGTAGTTATAAATCATATATAGCTACTGTACATATACATATTTGTATTCGTACGAGTAATTATAGCATGGCTGGCCCATGGTAAAATATTGCCTCCATCACAGACAGGGAAGATACATGCAGAGGTACCAGACTCCCTAATACATGTGCCAGGACTCATTAGTACTTAATTATTCTGTAATGACCCAGATTCTTGTTTCCTCCATTTCCCAAGGGGACATTGGGGAGTGTGATAACCACCCATCCAGGGATGCACCTGCTACAGACTCTCCAATCAAGGAGGTTATAAGGGGAAAATCGCCTGGCTAAAGTCATGTAGTTATGTAGAGAAACCAAGTCGAAGTCTGTTGGTGTGTTGTTACCAAGGCTATTAGCAGTAAGCCAGATTTGGGGCCACCTTTGAAGATTTAATCGGCAAATACTCTTCTTAGCAAAATAGAAATTGTCCGAAAGAGAGTCATATGATGGAAATTATAAACGTCAACAATATTTCTCTGTCAGGTGATATTTATAAACATTTTTTTAAAGATTGATTCATGTAGATTCCTCAAATTAGGACTTGATATCTTGAGGTCGTCTGAAAGATTAAGTCTAGTAATTGTTATGCAGTTATTTTGGTTAACCATCAATCTATCGCAATAGAGTATGTTTTTATGTTTAAGGTTGAAATAGGATGTGGATGCTTTATCTTGGATCAATAATGTCACACTTTGTTCTGCAATATTGAAGAACAATTGGGCATTACAAAAGTAAAGGAATGGTTCAGTATAGTTGCGGAAGATAGGAATGTTTCTAACTGCATTGCAGTGGTCTACAGGGATGACATGCTGCAAAAGTAGATGTCTTGTGTGGTTGCTGTGTGCACAGTTGTCCTGGTGTTGAGATGTGACTGAACTGAAGTGGTACAATGGATGACTGAATGGACTCCTGGAGGACTGTTGGCACTGCTTGACCCCAGGTTGTCAGCATGCATGCCACTGGATGCCTTGATGGTCCTCTGTGTGATAGCCAAGATAGAAGAAATAAAATCTTGTGTGGCACAGCAGTTTTGTTTTGGTACGTAAGGTAAAAGAAATGAAAATCTTGTTAAGTGTTATTCACCTGCACCTGCAACAACAGAGCTCTTGAAGTTAGCAATGTTTTAACCGCACTGCAGTGGTCTACAGGGATGGCATGCTGCAAAAGGAGATGTCATGTCATGTGTGGTTGCTGTGTGCACAGTTGTCCTGCTGTTGAGATGTGAGTGAAGTTGGGTACAATAGATGGCTGAGCAGAGGACTGCTGGCTCTCCACGACCCTAGGTCGTTACCATGACAATTATGGCTGTCATTGCAGCTATGCTGTAATTTCACAGACAGTTGGGGACCAAATGAAAGCTGTGGGCATGGCAGCCACATGCCCCTTTCACCAGAAATAAAAGCATTGTGTTTCTAGTTCACTTCTTGTCAGCAGGTGCTTCTGCCTACGCAGGGAAAAGGGGGAGGAAAAAGATGGGAAATACGATATGTTTCTCTCCATCCCCCTTGCAGTCTTATCAACAATAGTTGCATCTGTTGCCAGATGTTTTGATACCCATACATTAAATGTTACATGCTGAGTTAATACAGTTTGTATCTTGTTGCACATGACTGGAGACCTCACAAAATTTCTACATTTGGCAGCCACTTCTTTGACTGACCATCTGTGACAATGACACCTCACCCTACAATTGAGCATGCATTGTTCCAACAGACAAAGGATGAAGACCTAACAGTTATTTTTGCAGTCCATAAATAAAGTTGCCTACAATAAAACTTTGGACATGTTATGATTTTAGAATTAGCTGGAAAATGTTAGTAGCATATTTAGTTTTGCAAAACCACTATTTTGCCATAGGTTGACAGATGTCTTTCCAGCTAAGTTAGCCTTTTGGCACTGTGTATATATGTATATAAAGTCATTGCTGTTAGCAAGCTGTATCATATACTTCCAGACATATTTGTCAATATCTGTGAAAAAAAGATCCATCATAACATGTTTTGTTGTTAATTTCCCCTACCCCTAATACTTATATATATTTCATATCAGGTTCAGTAAGTCCCTGGAGATTAGATACACTGGTATCGTTTAGAAATACATCATAACGACACTCTGCTCAACAAGGCAATGCATTAATAATTCCAGGGCCCTGACCCTGTAGAATATGATTTGGCGTTCATAAGTCATGCCCGAATGCAATTCCACAGATAATTTAGTAGGTGTAACGACATTAAGGGGGCCTAAAGCAGCAGATGGCATTTGTTTCATACTTTGAGCAATTGTGGATGCGACTGATTGAACGTGATTTCCCGGGATGGAAATTCAATTGGGGATGCCTAATTTGTTTGTGCGTGGAAGCAGTGTTCTTCTAGAGCATGATCAGAATATACAGAAGATTCCAGTATTATCGGCCCAGGGTAGACTTCCCAGCAGCAGTATCTTCTAGCTAGGGTCATGCATATATGTTCAGACATCCCTCTTTTCGGACATCCCCTTACCCTAACCCTAAGGTAGGACTGTGTCAGGACGTGTGTCCCTATCTTCTGGAGCTCCGGACCCAAAGCAATCTCCAACATTGCTACAATTCAAAGTGGGACTACTGAAGAAACGTCTAGAGTCGCAGACTCATTTCTTGTCGGAAACAATGCAGACAAATCATGAGCGGTTCTTGAAATACCTTCCTGCAACCTGTTAAAACTATTTGCAAAAACGTGACATTGCAGAAAAACATAACAACCAGGTGCAATTAAACAAGTGAAAAGGATGTAGGCTCAATATTATGAAAATAATCACATATTACAGAAATTAGTATTTTGAGCTCTAATAAGGGATGATACGATTGCAGTGCTATGTTGTCAGATGACTTGATGGCTTTCCACTTGTATCTAAGGAATGATGCATGCTCAAAGGCCAAAAATGATTCGAAATTCTCCATCCATGAGATCGTCTTGAATTATGCTTGAAAGTGTTTGAAGGTTTGCTCAGTGATGCATCGTGCAAAGCCCTCAGTTCTACCTGGCATGCTTACTCTTTAGACAGCATTAGAATGACCTACTTTTCTGGTATAAATCAAGATGTGGAAAAAGAAGATATTTTGACTGCTATGTGTAAGTTGTTGTTGAGATTTTATTGTTAACAATAACATTAATCTTTGGTGAATTTTGTTGTCTTCCTCCACCCCATTGAAAATTTTGATGTTAAAAATACAAAAACAAAGGTCTGCAAACATTTGCATAAAACATGCCTCGGGAAATGAAAAATATTTGTAATACCACTGTCGAGGGAGACTGCAGGAAATTGCAGACAGAATGGAATTATTCATTTTACATGTGGGAACTGTCGATAAGATGCTGTGAGGCAAATGATCAACACATCAACACATCATATATATATATATGTATATTACCAAACAGATTGAATAAGGAAGTACAGGATGTGACTGTAAAACAAAATTACAGTTGATGTAACAAATATTGTGCTATTTGTATATACTGTATGTACATAAACATATATAAACACGTATAAAGGAAAGTGTTAAGTTACCTTCAAAGCTGTCTTAATGATGGTACTTCAAAGTCTGTGACATTTCTTATGAAAGTTGTTTATGTCCATAATCTGATATCATTGATGGACATGCAAAGTTAGGAGTTACAGGAAATACTCCATGTATCTCTCCACAAAGGCATCTACACTAAGATTAGATACCTTAGGTATCAATCCCTGATATTCCGTATTGTAGAGTTGACTAGAAGAAATGTTAAATTTAACATTCATATTTGAACCAAATAGTCTATAATTTTACAAAATAGGAAAATGACAGTAGAAGGGGGTTAAGCAGTCCTATGGGGCAGAGGGAATAATAGGATACAAAAGGGCATTAGGTGACAGTACAGGGGAGAAAAGGCTGTCAGCATCTAAGCGTGATAAATAACCACACCTGATGCTAGTCACATCTCTGGGGTATACAAGGACAGCTTGTTAAGGAAGGGCTCTTGAAAGTTGTATTTGAAAGGTGCCACAGATCCTGGAGACGTTCTCATTAGGCTATAGCTCTGTCCTGTCTGTCTGCCCTGTGTGGGACTCTGCAATGTGTCTGTCTTCAGACTTGTCTCACAATGTCTGCCTGGAAGGACCAACTTTCAAGACAGATTTGTCCAATTTACAAATGACTTTAGGTTAATCTATGTATTAGTAAGAGCATATAGAGATAATCAGTATGAATGCATTTGCTTTATTACTATATCTCGGAATACAAATTTGCACTACATCTTAGGTTATATAGAGATGTTCATATATGAGAGTTTTCGTATGATGATGCTTGTATCTATCTCATAAAGAATTTCTAGTCATTATGATATTTTTCTGTATTGTCATGGAAGGAACTAGCAAAAAGATTGCATTAAAATGTCAGTATAGCCTTTTCTGTTTTCACCATATACAGCTTGTGAATAATTTATTACCATACAGAAAGGTGGGGGTGTAATCAGATTGTTTATAATCATCAACTTCTGTTGCCATGGATACATACGGGATAGAAGATTCAGTACCAATTATGACTTTCATGTCCAAGACTTGTAACTGCATCCTTGATTGACAAGACATATCAAATCCTCTAATTCCAGATAATCTTCTACAATCAAGTCCAAATGAAAGATGGGTTTTACATGAGTCAAAGTGAAAGATAGTTTTGATGATGACTGTCAGGCAAGGTGAACCTGAATCATACTCTGAATTTGGCTCTCATTTAATCCTCTGACATATCCTATCTATTACAAGGAGAGATGTCTTCTGTCTTCTTTTGTTACTTGTGAAAGTTGGGCCAAGTTCTTAAAGAATCTGCATGAGTAAGGGAAAATTGTAGATAAGTAAACAGAACTTTGTCACAGGTCATTTTCCTCTTAGTGACATGAACTATCGCAATGTTATTGTCAAAGTCCTGAGAAAAAGCAGAGAAATTGGAACCTTGCAAATTTTGCTGTGCGTCATTTTGACATTAAATATTAATGACTAAGATCCAGGCAATAGATAGCCCTGTTGATCTAGTGTATGTGATAATCTATTGAAGTTTGATCAAGGTTGAGATGAATGTACTTTCCATTAACGCTTTACTGCCTAATATAGGTGTAGACAGTGTTGAGTGATAACATATACAATTTGAAGTAGAATGAAGTATCACAGTGCTAACTAGGCTCATTTTAGAGGAAAGGTGATGGATGTGAAAATACATTAATTTTGAATTGATGAAACAATATTGTTGACTGGTCATCACAAAATGACAGACTGCAAGGTTGTGCACACCTATTTGGCTATCCCAGTTCTTAAGGGGTAGGCAGCATCAAGACTTCCAAAAGTCGTCAGCCACTCCTTTGTGCTACCTTAGTGTTTTTCGTGGACAGATAAATTCTTGCTGTTGATACTGGTTGTTTACATGTTTGTATTACTGTATCCACATCCTTGTAGGATTGTTTGGAAACATTATGTTCATGTCATTATGTGTTGGATAAATTTTTCTGTAAACTCATGTTTTTATTGTCTCTTTGCTTCCAGTGAAGGGGTGTTTGAGTGTCCAGAGGACAAACTAGCGCTGGATTATGCCAAGGTGAGAAAAACATTTTCTCTATTGTAAATGTGATCAACCGTGATGTTAACGCTAGTTCATCTTTATCCGTTGGGTAACCTATATCCATTGCTTTTAAAAACAGGGTATTTGGGGATATCACGTTGACAGACGTTGGTTTAAAATTTCAATATTTTCAGTACGTTGCAGTTTAAAACTGCCACCCGTCGAATAGATGTGCCTAAATACACTGTTTTACCAAACAACGGATATAGGTTACCCCGCGGATAAAGGTGAACTAGCGTTAGATACTTATCTGCCTAAAAGGGCATGGCGCAGTTGTCATTCTTTTATTGCAGTTCTACAAATTTAGCCACAAATAACTCTAATATTGCTGTATTACAACATTGTATGCTGAGGAGACTTTCGAGGTTAGCTAAAGAATAAGATACAAGCAAACATGTCTCGTGGCAGCTCTTCTATAATTAGGAATTGGTGAACAGAAGCCATACCTGCGTAAGGCCTCAGGAATGTGGTACAATTCATCAGTAATGATTCCAGATGCAGGTCATTAATATTTCATACAACATCTCTGTGCACCAACCATTAAATCATCATTAGGATTCTTCACAGTGTAGACAAAAATATCTGACTCATGCAAGCGTTGTTTGATGGGTTGTATGTGGATGGAAGCTCTAAGACGTGTACAATGTACGAGCAAGAAGGTTATACTCTATATAATCTTCTTGGTATGAGGAAAGAGGGCCGTGTATGAGACTTAAATGCAATGATATGAAATTGGGAAAAATTCAGTAGAAATCCCCCAAAGTTTGTTTTTTTTGATTGACGCAATGTTGTTGAAACAAATAATGATGGATTAGAACATGTTTTCTGACTGTGGGCTCATCAACAATACCTAATAGCAAAGGTAGTACATGTATGCACATGATTGATTGCCAGCAAGGGAAATAAAAAGTACAATTTTAGCTGATGGCAGCTAACAACAATGTGCTTGTCCCATTTTATACTTTGTACTTTCCTTGCTTATCATGTTTGCACTTTTCACAAGCAAGGCTTTCCCCTCCTTACACCCCTTAGATATGCCAGTAGAACCTCAGAATTGAATAAGATGTAGAAAGACCCTCTACTTCACCCAGCAATTGTCATGTAATCTACTTTCCATAGTTGGGCCAAGGGGGGTAACCTAAACATTGTTCTTGCTGTCAACACCACTGAAGTTAGACATGGTTATTGTACCACAACTTTTGTACACACTGTGTGAGAATAAAGTTTTAACAAGTAGATCCCTGGGCTTTTAACAGCATCTATAGAATTACTAATGCATTAAAAGCATTTCTTGTACATTTTAGTCTTTTAGACCTGCTCTTCTTAGTTAGCCAGTCTAGTACATGTCCTTAAAGTTTAACTAGTTAAAGTTGCCACAAAACCTAACATGTGTTGTTTTGAGAAACACTTATTTCATTTCAAATTGTTAACTGTTATGAAAAGGGAAAGTACCTTAGTCCATGTGAAAAGAGAGGAAATTTAATCTGTTACGGTAAGAAAGTAGATTTAGTAGAAAGCCCGCACAAAATAGCAAGATTACATAAATTGTTGTTGAAAAAGGTGTAAAAGAACGATGGTGGCATGTTGGGGGGGGGGGGGGGGGGGGGGGGTTAAATCCATATCTGCAGTCATTACATTCCTCTTACACTTTAAAAGACTCCAGTAAGAAAACTCTCTTTGATTTTGACTTCGAAATCTCGCATACAAGCAGTTCTATCCATATGGCAAGCTGAAACGCACAAATTTGTCATAATGAACGACATGTTCAGTGATGTATTGTGCAAAAAATTAACTTTGACTTGGGGAGAGTTTCCCAGCTGACATCTGGCTTTACGAGATGGTCCCAGCCTGTCTAACGAGTCCCCGGTGACAAGTACCTGACATTCTCTGTCTGAGGAATGGCCCGGCGAAAAGCCAAGTCTGTAGGAGGAATTTTTAGTCAAATTTTTGGACAATGACAGTCAGGCACTGTCTCCTGTATAAAATGGTAGGAATTGGTGGCGCCCAGATTCTCATATTCATAACTTAGATACTAGGGGGATATCAGGATGTCCAGCCTCTTAGTGTAAAGGGCCAGAATGGTAAGTCAGCCGTTTCTTTACAGTCATGCCATACAGCACGTCTTTTATCACTCTACGCAAATGTACCAGTAGTAGTAAGGTTTAAATTGAGGAGCTTCTTTCTCTCCCTGTTTCAAATTCATTCGCTTCAATTACGTTAATGACATGACGTTATGCATTTATTCCCACTGTCCTGATCTCTTTTTCTCCTTTTTTGTCATAGCTTATAATTACTGTCTAACAGTACCTTTGTTATCTTCCTGTCTCCTCCTTCCATTAAGCAATTAAGTTACCACAAAAACACTAGTCATCTTGTCTACCCATCTGTTGTAATGAAGTTGTACGCAAATGTACCAGTAGTAGTAAGGTTTAAATTGAGGAGCTTCTTTCTCTCCCTGTTTCAAATTCATTCGCTTCAATTACGTTAATGACCACAAAGCCTGCCAAGCTGCTCTTGTCAAACAGAGTAATTGAATTTACTAGCATGTACACGTGGTAAATCCTTAAAATCATTCAGATGAAATCGTTTACCTCTCTGCGCTGTGGTCTCGTAAAACTGATTATAGGTAAGTCAGTTGCCTCTCCTTTGTTTTCTTCTTCATGTTTGGTGACATCAAATTTTTACCTACAGCACTTTCAGTCTAGTTTTCTTCCGTTTTTTTTTCTGAACCTACTTGAGGTTTCTTCAGCACAGTGTAATGAAGTTACTTTTTACATGCTGGTTTGCCTATTTGCCCCATTTCCTTTACTTTACTTAGTTTGCATATTTTGTCTGAAGAGCACTGATAAAAGGGCTCGAGCAATTTCCCTAATTTGTGTGGCTGTAGCGCTACCACCTTTCACCAAGTTTAGGTCTATACTCATCGTAATACTGCAGTATGCATTTATTCCCACTGTCCTGATCTCTTTTTCTCCTTTTTTGTCATAGCTTATAATTACTGTCTAACAGTACCTTTGTTATCTTCCTGTCTCCTCCTTCCATTAAGCAATTAAGTTACCACAAAAACACTAGTCATCTTGTCTACCCATCTGTTGTAATGAAGTTAAATTATCCCTATATGTGGTTTAAAATGCTGTCAATCAGTTCAAACTATTTGTCAATGTAAAATTCTGTGTGTTTTTAAGATAAGACTAAGAGGGTCTGCATGCTCTTTTCCGTAAGGCGTAGGCAGGCCTTTTTAATTTCCCGTAATTCGTAGGGAAGCTATTTTATCTTACGTAATTCGTAATGGGGATGAAGCATAAAGCGTTGGTAGCCTTCGTGAATTTAGCGTAAAGCGTTGTCAGGACCCCCCATGCAAACCCTCAGATAAGGCATAGCATAATCATTTCTCCAAGTTTATCTAAAAATTTATATCGTATAAAGTACTCTATTCTTCTGATCTTTCTTATAGGTTATATCAGTTATTCAATGTTTGCTAATTGTTGAGTCCCCACACACTCAAATATACCAATTCTCCCTGGCATTTACAGCAGGTTACTACAAGCTGTTAAAAGTAACCGATCATCATTACACCAAATCCCCTCCAACATTTATCATGTTACACTAAAGGTTCTCCTGACAAGCAGCCCTAATTCATACCCTGATAACCAATAATACAAGCTCTATAGGGGATGAGCTTAGCATGCCAACTTGATAACCCGTGCAGTTATGCAATACTGAAATAGCACTGGTAGCTAACAACTAAGGTATGACTGACTGTAAATGTTGAAACGTTATATCTTGACAGTTTTCAAGCTGAAATTTTGTGAATTTTATATTATATGCCAGGCCATGAAATGTCTCCTGCAGCTCAGTATTTGCTAAAAGCCTTTCTGACGTGAGAATCCCCCCATCACTCTCAATGCATATTCTTCACATAAGGCCACAGGGATGAGAGGGCTTTCTTGTCAGATATGCAAACTCCGAACGTGAGCTGAATTCAGCACAGATATCTCTGCACGCATCAAGCATATGTATGAAATGATAAGTGTATGGTTGAATGAAATCCTATTTGTGTGCATAAAATGATATCATCCCTGCTATCTATGCGTTTTCATGACATTGTTCCTATATGACTTCTCGATGACTATTATATGGATAGCAATACAATACAATGTTTCACAAAGTGTCAAGATTCCACCCTAGGTTTGTGTGATACCCGTGATCAATCAATGTCTATAATGTATTTTAGTTCACTTGTTTTGATATTATCTTTTTTCAACAAGGAAGCAGACGCTAAATTGATCATATTTTTTTCAAGAGCTGCTACAAGATGGAAAAGAAAAAGCACAAAAATACTTGCCACCATTTTGAATATCCTTTTCACCCTCAGTTATGTACAAATGTAATACATTAGTGAGACACAAGAGGCAAGTGCATACAGTCTCCTGGCTCCTGGGTTTCGAACCCTGGCTGCCAGATTGCAAAAAAATTCCATTCTGCGTGTATTTTGCTTCACTTAGTCTTGTCCATCTGTACAGAGTACTGTAATGAAGAAATTTGTTTTAATGCCAAACCTTGAGGTGATGACAGATATTAGAAGCAAATTAAGAGAAAAGGGTTTACCCCCAGTGGCCCTGACCCCTCACCCCAGAACCATTAGGCCAGTCTAATGTAATCCAGGGTCTTACAGCGACCTGGGTTTGAACCAGCGGCTTTAACTTCTCATTGTCAGGACTGATTACATCAGGGCTGTTTCCAGGACACATCCATCCTACCACAGGGATGGAAATTTCACCCCATCCGTCCCAAAATCTGAACTTAAGTGCATGAAATTTATGAAGATGTGTTTTTATAAGCTTAAAATGACAGATTTAACCAGAAAAAAATCAACGACGTGATCTACCAAATCATGAGTCAGATGGAAGACAAAAATCTAAAGCTGGAGACAGCCTTGTATTAGATCAAGGCTGCAGTCACTAGCCTGGAGTCCAGCCTTGTTGACTTCCGTTTGCTCCTGACGGTCGCTACCCCGCCAGGCTGGCTGTCTCCAGGACCCGTCCCTCTTTAGAAGCTGCAGGTAATATATAAACGCTAAGACAGTCACATGAAAATTAGGTGTTTTGCGAGGACATTTTCACGCACAGTTCTGAAGCTCACTAATGCAGGATGCCAACTTCAATCACCTGGTTGTTTTTTGTGTACTTTTTCATCTAATTTTCTAAACAGTGAGTTTGTGTCCTCTAAAACTCCTTGACTAAGATATGTAAAACCTGCAGTACAATGGTAACTGCACTCTTCAGACTGTTTTGCTTAGAGTTTATGAACATGCCAGATTATTTTTGATATGTACCTGTCTTTAATTGAACTGTCTGCTTGCAGATCTACCCTGATGAGGATATGCATGAGGAGATCATCAACACCAAAGTACGCTGTTCTCACTGGACTGACGGCTGTTACTGGGTGGACAAGGTCACACGATTACAGGTCAGTCAAACTTTTCAACCAGGAGGAGGCTCAATACATTATGCTTAGCGGAAATATGTTAAGAAGTAGTGATTATCTTATGTTATACCCAAGAACAATAGGTAAGCCTAGAGGTGTCACGTGTCTGACATACCATATTAGGACAGGTCTATACATGTCTGGTGTCTATCTATAGTTTCTGCCTGACAGGTGAGAAACCACTTGTTCAAGATGCAATACTGCGTGTGTGTGTGTGTGTGAGAGAGTGCCTGCGTGCATGCGTGTGTGCGTGCGCATGGGTGCGTGTACGTGTTTATAACCAATGGGGCTTGGGCATGAGGTAGCACATGTATAAGCCAAGTATAGAACTAAAGGAGCTTTGTATTCATTCTAAGAACTTACCAAAATATTTGTTTGATCTCAAAGATGAAAAGGATAGCCTGTGGTTCTTCATGATTTAGAGCGTAGTTTAGCAAGCATTATCTAATTATATTAGATTTACAGCTTTAAATTGGGTAACAATCTGGTTAGTCAACTTCTACTGAGTCATGTGAGTGGGAGACTATGGGGGTGGGTACAGAAAAGGACAACACAACTTCTTAATACCCTGAGAAAGTTAAAGTGAGAGTGACGAAGTCCATCTTCTGCTGAGATTTCTCCATTAATGATTTGTTAACCTCTGTTATTTGGTGTTGGCTTTTAACTTTTTTGACACCTTGTACCCTCAGAAGACCAAATGAGTTGACCCCAAATTGCATAGATGTCATTTCCCTGCCACCTGTCAAATCCTTATTCTTCTTAATGATATACAAGTAACCCTCATGGCTCTTGCCATAGGCAGTTTGTTAGGCATCCTCGGACAAACATACATGTCAAATGTACACCCACTGAATGTTGAGTCATACTCTCTGCCCCGCAAGGTGTAGATATTCCTTTTCAAAAAGAAGAAAATGACAGGGAATGAATCACAATCATTCTTTGTGCAATACTTTTATGGTGTGGAATGTTTAAGAAGAGTATGTAATTAACGAAAGTGATATGTAATTAAAGGAAATCCGAAGACTGTGCCAATTTTCTATTCAAGTGGTATTACGCTTTGAAGGCTTGCAGACAACATTCTTGCTAGGTACTACTAAAGATAAGACATTCCCCTAGGCAGAGTGTCTGAGTAATGTGTATATCTTCCACTTGAGATCACACCGCTCCACAAGCATCATCTCCTTAAGGACTAGTGGGAAAGTTTGAAGATCTCAAAATCAAATGCAGCAACTTCGTAGCAGAAAGCAAATTGAGGAAAGAGATGCATGGATATCGCAGACCCGTTAGAATTCTTTCAAAAACTTTGGATAATCCACAAAGTTGTGAAGGATAAGAATCTGTCACTGTACATGTCTAGCAAAGATAGGTTTCTACCCTGGGGTTTACATTGATGGATGCATAGTGACTGCATAAGTGCAGGTCCTGGATTATAAACTGAATGGCCTGGAGCGTGACCAAATACTCAGGGAAATCCTGGGATCTCTACCCTGTAGAGATTGGCAGCAATCATGAATTGTGGGTCACAGGAAACAAAAAGAAAGCTTAAGCCCCAGAATCCAAAAGTATACAAACACTCTGTCAACAAAGTGTCAAAGGGATGTTTTTCTAAGCCACATGCAGGCAACTTCCATTTAGAAAAGTAAATTTTCTAAAAGCATTGAGGTGAAGTTTGTTTTGGTTTGAAGTCTTTGTATTTGTTTGTGACCCAGAAACATATGATAGGAGCAATGAATAAAAGTGGCCGCAGTAATTGAAGTTTTGACCTAATTGTTTTACATTTACATTAAGTCTATTGGCAGACATACTGACAGTAACGTCTCAGTATATGTGTTTTGGGGTTGCATTCAGTTAAGCATGAAGTGAATGAAAAAATACTTCTTCTTGAAAAACGCGGATTTGTTACACCGCCTCACACAACCACTTGCCAAACGTAAAGGCATTTGTGTATCAGTTACCACATTTAGAAATTCAATAATGAAATTCCTCTTGAAAAGACATCTTCTTGGCTTTTAAGATATTTCTAAAAGAATTCCGAACATCTGGAGAATTCTAGATATTTCTTATAATCCGAACCCAGCTCAGTTTACACTCACACATACGCACAACAAAGACATATATAATCCAAGCTTTGTAGATTTTCACAATAATTTCCATGTTTTCCATCTCTAGAAAATTCCAAGAATCCTCCCACTTACAGCAAACATGTCATCCAGGGTTTAAGATTTTTCCATGTATACACCTGTCACCATTATTGTTGTAATCCCCGGGGATTTCTACATGATTCAGGCAAGACTTATCACCTGTGTCAGGCAGGCGCAGTGCAGGGGAGGATGTCAGGTGGTACACTGCTACATAATGGCACTATTAATCTTGCTGTGGATGGACTCCTCTGAGACAAGCAGAACATGGAATGCCAGTGACATGTTGGGGCTAACAAAGCTTTACTTGGGCAACCCGAAGGCATGGAATGTTGAAAATGCACATATTCTCTGTTGATGTACGTCAAATGCACGTCATTCAGATGAATAAGACAACTAAGGTGTCTCCTTTGCTGTACCTGAAATTTCTTGCGGCATACTTTTTGACAACTGAGGCATTAGAAGCTGACTTACAAAGGAAACAAAAAATCTTGGAGTGAACAGTGTTTTTTTTTGGAGATGAAGAAAGAATTATGTAGAATCAAGGAGGTCCCTTTTTCAACCTCCTTGGTAGAATATTACATAGAGTCGGCTACACTTGACAATTCAGCCATTAATAATCTCAAGTTGTCATTAGGGACCATATGTCAGGAGCAATGCATTTAAAATGATGTCTTTCAGTTTGACCCTTCAAAAAGGATTTTGTCTTCTCCTGCATTTAAATACGAAGTAAGCCACTGGGACTGTTGTAACATGTAGGCTTTCAATTGCCTCGAGCAAAAACCAGCATATCCATGCTTAATGTACTTACACATTTGCACATGTCCTTATTCAATGTCATGTAGGTACACGGTGTAAACACATGGATAGATCACGTTCAGCTTTGAACATGTCCTTCACCCTTCTGCATCAGCTGTAGCATATTTTATCTTGCTGTTCCTTCTGTAATGCAAGAAATGGGTGTTCCACCTGCCTTGATCAAAACATGTTGAACAGTATAATGCACACATAATGGATCCATGTTAAAGAAGATTACCTAATCTGAAGGGAATTTTGCAGGAATTTGTTCAGTATCCCTTTTTGCAAATGAATTATTCACCACGCATACATGTACCTGTAGTGCGTGCAGTAACATGGTATGCCATTAAACAGACACGTTCCAGGGAAACATTTCCTGTGTGGGGAAAAGCAATAATGATTCTTCATTTCCCGCAAGTCTTTATAACGCAGAAGAGGGAATGGTAACGCATGATTACTGCTGCAAGCGTTCTGTTATGGACAATCAACTACAATATCGTTTGTCAGTAGGTGCTAGCAGCAGTTGTCACTGGATAGTTCATAGCGCCCGAATGTGTGACAGTTTTAAAGCCAGATAAATGTCTCAGTTCATGCATGATGGCTGAGGTGAAGTGTAGTTAGACTTAGAGGCTGCAGCCTGTGGTGATGGAGGAATTTTTTCATAAGGTACAACAAGTCAATTTCTAGCAACGTAACAACGTAGAATATCAGAACAATTTAGCATATTGTTAGATTAAATATGCATACATACATGCATGCAAGTAAGCGATATGTCAGAAAGGCAAATAGAGGAAATTTCACTCAATGGAATATTTGCATGACAAATTGTGCCTTGAAATGTGTTTGAAACATACTTTCATGTCTGACTGCTCCAAGGGGTCGACCTAAATCTGTCCTTACGACCTTGAAGCCATGACAATTCTGCCGCAAATAAATCATGCAACAATAAAACACTGCTATCACCTTTCCAACAGGGAATATGTTATCACTTCTGACGCAGGGTTAGATCAATATAATTGATTTTTAGCAGGTAAATTTATTACACAGTCCCCCTGTATGGATATTAAGATGTGTGGAGTGACATGGGTGACCTGTTCAGCCTTGTGCTAATGCTTATTGAATTGTAAATTGCAGTTTTATATCGAGTTAGGTGAAAATGTGGGTCTTCCGGAGTTGTTGTAATTGGTGGGTTATTGGTGGTAATAAAGATATAGTGCCCTTTTCCATTTAAGTTCTCTCATGAGGCATGCATGGAGTGGTCGTGTTAAAATCAAGGTTTCAATGTAGATTTTCCAGTTCAGGGGAGCATGTTTGAAAGTGATGATTCAGTGTACAAAATACTTTTCTGAGTCAGGTTGCACAGTTGCACAGTGTGCACAAAAAATCACCAGTCTAAGAAATGTTGAAAACAACATCAGTTGCCTGTGGTGTGCTTTGAGTTTGATGGGCCATAGGGAAACAAGTCAATTTCCTAAAGAAATATAGTAAACATTATGTGACCTTTGTGACAGGGGTCAACATGAAATATAATAAGAGTACAACAGGGGAGATTGTTACTGCCAAGCTAGCAGTCTTCTCTGCAATTAAGTACAAAATAACGTCGTTATCAGTGACCTCAGTGCACATATATTTCATCTGGGAATTAATTTGTGCCAGATTTACATTATAAACAGCCCAATTGGATGCCCCCACATCTAATGCGATCTATCTGGTGGAAGTTGCAAGTATTTGCACCCTGCTGTCTGTACTCCATGTTGAGCCGCAATCTTGAGAAAAGGTTAGGAGATGTAGATTTTTGCAATTGCAGGGTGCGAGACCTTAGCTGGCCTTTAGAGTAATGGCAGGCCCAGAGGTTGCACTGGAGGTCAATGTTACATCAATGTCATGTCCTCCACAGAAGAGAGCTCTTAGGACTGGGGGGCTGGCTTTCTCCCATGAAGGGTTAGAGGGAGATTGCAGTGTCTTGTTCTGATGAAAGCCTGTTAAAAGGTTTAAACAGTCACAGCTGTATCTGTTTCATGGTCATTGCCAGTTGGGTGGGTGGGTGGTGTGGGTGGGTGGGTGGATGGATGGATGGATGGATGGATGGATGGATGGGGAATGGATGGATGGATGGAGGATGGATGAATGCTTAGATGAATGTTTGGATGAATGCTTGGATGGATGGATGGTTTATTCAATCATGATCAGATAAAAAGTACATAGAAGCCATAGGCTGTAACAAGGATAATTTTATCTGAAAGTGAAACAGCTATTAAACAGTGTCATGTCACCTTCTGTTCCAGGACCACCTGAGAACGTGTAAGTACACGCCCGTCCAGTGTCCCAACGAATGCTCCGCTCTGCTCACACGGCTGCGTCTGGACGACCATCTGGAGCACGAGTGTTCCCGCCGACAGTGCAAGTGCGAGTTCTGCGGCATGCGGATGTCCTGGGAGAGAATGGAGGTATGTACAGCAACTGTTTACTTATGCCATCTAGTGGATATACACAGTACTGCATGCTGGTGAAGTCTTTTATTCTTTGGATGCACCTTTAAGTTAACTGTGAGGTTACAAAGTGTGGCAATGGTGTATAAACTATTAGAATTTCAATTTCCCCAGTACATAAACCTGTATGTACATGTACTATATGATTGCTCCTGGCCTTCTTACCACAACAGATAGAGGAATAGTTTTTTTTTTTTTTTCTTTCTGTAAACTAACTCTGTCGCATTGGCTGAAAATAAGGATCGGGTGCTAAAGCCATGCACACATCAATGTCAAAATCTACATATTAAGATATTTTACTGCCCAACCCTCATTTTTGCCCAACATACCAGGGTTTGGAAAGTGGTTTATTAAACAACCTTGCATCTTTTCCAGCACCACGAGGGCAGCTGTCCCCAGGAGTCTGTGTACTGTGAGAACAAGTGTGGAGCCCGCATGCTTCGCCGCTTCCTCAGTAACCACACCCTCAACGAGTGCGCCAAGAGAACCGTTCCCTGTCCGCACTGTGGCAAACAGTTCCTCTACGATACCCTGCCGGTAAGTGTTATCAAAGTATTCAGAGATGTCTTAAGACATATCAAGTTGGAAAGACATTGGGGTCTTGGATAATCCTATTGTCTTCACACTTTGAAGTTCATCTTTTTGGTGATTGTACACTAGAATTTCAATGTCATTTAAAAACAGCTTGCTTTCATTTGAATCATTTCCGCCACGACATACATTGTTATAGATTTATAGAAATACAGATATGTCTCTAAAACTAGTAAAATCCCAATTTTATCTTTTAGTCTTTCCAACTCTTAAAGGGGGTAGTATAGTACATGGTGTATCATCTTTTGTCATTCCAATTGGATGTGGGACAAAACACATGACTGACATATCTACAGTGGGTGATTTATAGGTGACATTATACTCACGACTGTCTATTGTTAGGGAATCCTCCACACTTCACAACTTTCACACAAAGGCTGACAAAGCATTGTCACCCCCAATTTTGTGGTACAGATGCGAGCCAGGGATGTCAACTATTAAGACATCTGGACTGTCTTGGCAAGGACCTTGGTTGGTCTTCGTGCTAACGTAGGAAACATTTCCCATTCCTGCCCTCCAGGATCACTCCTACAACTGCCCCAGGTTCCCCGTCAGCTGTCCCAACCGGTGTGACCCGACAAAGATCCCTCGAGAGGAGGTAGAACAGCATCTCCATGACAACTGCCCGTCCACTATGGTCGCCTGCCCGTTCTACGAGTCTGGCTGTAAACACAAGGTTGGCGCACACATCATTTTGTTGTTGTTGTCAAAAACTTGAAGATTGTAACAAACTTGAAAAGAAAGAACTTGTTAAATTTATTGACAAGATAATTGTTTGTCTATTAGATGACATTTCTGCTTTAAAATCCTAAGTTCAAAAAATACGGTGGTGGCTGTAAGATGTAAACAGAACAACAGAATATTATATGAATATGTTGACCAAAATCTGCTGCAAACTGACCATTCACATCTCCCTTTCTACAGTGTCCCCGGAATTCCCTGGACAGACATCTACAGCAGGAGAGTGGGTCCCATCTCAAACTCATGTGCCAACTGGTCAGCCGACAGAAGAACGACATCTCGCAACTCAGGAACCAGCTCCAAACAGTCACGACCAACCAGGACGGGACGCTGCTGTGGAAACTCTCCGACATCGATGCCAAATTCAAGGAAGCCAAAGCCAGCAACAACTGTGAACTGGTCAGCCCTCCCTTCTTCACGGGGAAGCACGGGTACAAGTTATCGCTCTCAGTGTTCCTCAACGGTAACGGGTCCGGGGAGGGTTCACATTTGTCGCTGTACGTGCGCTTGCTGCCGGGGGAGTACGATTCACTGTTGCAGTGGCCGTTCACTCACGCGATGACGTTCATGGTGCTGGACCAGGGAGATCCCACCAACAAGCGTGAACACCTGACGGAGTCCTTCATCCCTGACCCCACCTGGAAACACTTCCAGAAGCCCAGCCACCACGACAAGAAGTCCCTGGGGTTCGGCTACCCGCAGTTTGTCTCACACCAGACCCTGAAGACGCGAGGGTACGTTGTGGATGACTGTCTCTACATCAAGTGTATCGTGGATCCGTCACGAATTGTTGAGCCATAGAGATATGATGAAGATCTAAGAGATTAGCAGTTGGCTGAGGAATCTGTAGCCTAATACTTGAACATCCAAAATCGTTAGTGTAACATCAAAGGGAAAGTCTAATGTATGATGTACAAGAAGTCAATATGTTTTTAAAATAACGTGTAACACTGCGATTCTACAATTTATCGGCATAAAGGCTTTTCTGCCGAGATCTAGAGGTGGTACTGAAGTATGTACATTACAATATTCAAATAGATTTTAATAGTGACAGAATTTGTGTTTTAGTGATGTCCACCTAATAAAAGAGCTATGTTTTAATGTAACATGAACTGAGATTTTCAAACCTTTGATTTTATCTCACAAGCTATTTAAAACCACTGAAAGATTGCATAGTATATATGCGTGTATTGGTTCTTAACAGATGTTGCTTGTATAGACAAATGTCTTTGTTGATTGTTGAATCTAATGTGTCTTTTCGGAATGCATAATTGCCATATTGTCTGGTGGTATGATATGATAAATGCTACACACTTACCATGAGGATATAGCAAACTGTGTTGATGATATTGTTACAATAAGAGTATGTGACTAATACTCAAGTGGAAAATAAATGTTATTACGGTAATGCAAAATGTTAAGCCAGTTATTTAAGAATAAAAATGATCATTGACAGACATTAGCAGATATGTTACAATGCTGTAAGGAACAGACAATTTGCGCCACAGAAAAGTCGACATATGGTCCTTGTGCCAGTGCAGTGACAGCGAATTTGTTGTAAGAAAATTGCTCATAAAGTCATATGCATGTTAAAGAGCACATGTATTTGTTGACAGTAGCCATGTTAGACTACAGGTATGATGTGAGCCACGAAATGTTAAGTGAAAACTCTGTAAGCCACAATTTTGTCAACTTGCCATTCATAGAATCATGTAAACTAGCCTACATACATGGAACAAGCTTTGGGTGTTGTCGCAGTTTCTTTACCTGATCTGACATTTTTCCATGGTGATGATTTGTTTACATATAATAATGATAATATCAATAATAGAAGCATTGTTGTATTAAAGCACCACCAATAATAGCCAGCTGTTGATGCCAAATCTATAATTGTAACCAAGAATAATCAATCATACCTCAGACAACAGCCACATTTTCTCAAAATTGACAAGGTTACGATGTTTGTCATCAATGATAATTACTGTATGTGACTATCTACCACAACAGTGTTGAACTCAATGTTTGTTTATCTTCAGTGATCTCCAGGCAGATTTTGGGAAGGGTACGAAACATAAGCTAATATTTTACTGGGTTTTGCTTGTCAGAAAATGGCGAAGGCAGACTGCCGCAGATAACATTACAATCTTCCCTTCTCACATCTGTTTGGAGGTGGATCTATTGTACAGTGATGAAGGTTATTGTCTTGTACAGATGTGTTTTATAACTGTTTTATGTTTCATGTTTGTAAATAAACTATGAACTGTGAAAATTTGTGATGTCTCTTGGACTCAACAGAAGAGTAAACAGATTTGGATATGGATGGGTCAGTATGAAAATAGAAAAAAAAATTGATAGGAAACCTGATCGATAAACATGAAAACCTCCAAATTAAAAACAGTAATATGTTTCAAAATTTGTTGATTTGGAATATGTTATATCCAGCAAGTAGCAAATGATTCGTGGGAGGGGAATGATATGACCGTGTGGTGCAAATCACACGATCTAACCACTCGCATTTAAAAACTCCAAGAGAGGCCATCTTTTTTCCCTAAGTCGTGAAATGGCTAAATCTGGGATGAGAGATGCTTCGTTTAGCGAGAAATTGACATTTTGGGAAGGACTCTCAAATCAATGAAAATGAAGCTGACACAGAAAATGACATTACTTGGCTTTCTTGTTCATGGTCAGTTGCCTCATTCTCTGAGATAAAGAGAAGGTTGTAAAGCCTTCAGAACATTTAATAACATTATAAGTTACTACAGTTAGTGATTACAGTAAAAGCGACAGTTAAGCAATCCCCAAGCTAAAGTTATGAACTTCCCCGACATCTGTCTGGTTTTAATTCACATTCAACAATTAAATGTTCACTTCTGCAAAGACTTCTTACCTGCCCACAAACTGTAAGTATTCAGCCGATCTAAAAATCACAATTTTACTTTTAACTCGAGTCAAAATATGAACCTTCTTCGTCGACATGTCAGCGTTCACGGAACAGATCATCTGAATTTACATGCACGTGTCAGTGAGGACCCCTAGCGATCCAAAACATTTTTGCTTCTGCTGGGTGCTAGTTTGTCTGTAATAATACTATTAGCCGTTTGGCGGCGCTTTTGAGCCATGTGTGTTGAATGCAATTTCTTTGGAGTCTGGTTAAGGCCATGTTGATTTGAATTTTTGAATAACCCGCGCTCGCACCAATTTTCGGCCGTTTCCAAAACAAAGAAAAGTTTTCAACCACACAATAAATTGTGTAAAGCAGCTGTAAAATGAGCACAAATATTCCGTAGATTGAAAAAAAGTATCAGAAAACGGATAACTAATGCCATAGAATGCCAAAATAAATGTGAAAGGACAGAAAGAAAAAAAATCTATTGTTGGTTGGGGGAGGTACCAGTGCATCAAATTCAGGTCCAGAGGATCATTTCCAGGTCTAGACATGAACCTGGACCTGACTGTCTGTGGAAACTTGAGAACTGGCAATACTCAAAACAATGGTAATTGGTCAATTTTGCTACAAAGGAATCTGTTTGGTGGATTATTGGACTCCCACTGGCAGTTTAAAACCACATCTCCATGTAATAAAGGCTAACTGTCTCTGTACCTTTGACTGTAGAAACTTGGTACAATTGACTATAAACTCTACTTGACTTCGCTCTTGTTGTCTTCTTGGCCCCCGTTAAGACCCCAAATGCCTGCAGACAGTGTGTCCATTTGTTATTGGCGAAACCTGTTCCTCTGATTTTTTTCAGGTCTGTTTTCGGATTGGTCCAAGAAAAAAAAAAAATGTTTTGCACCCATAGGATGTACTGGTCCCTACACCTAACTGTTGGTATACCATACTATGTGTGTTTAGTCCTATGTTCAACCGTCCTGGCCACTTTGATTTCATACTGAAGGGAACTTTTTTTTTTTTTGCCAAACTTTTTTTATTCGCTCGCTCGCATCAGTTTTGGAGTTCCCAGAGGATGTCATCCATATAATCAAATCAACATGGCCTAACTATGGGGTACCGGCTCAAGGAAATGTAGTGCTTTGATAAGTAGAAAAAGCTGCAACTCAGAAGTCAAGGACTGATACCAAAATACATAAGCATTTGGGTGTACCGGGTCAATTCATATCCTGTGAATGCTATGGCCCAGGCATGGTCTTGAATATCAACTCGAATAATTCCATCGCATGCCATATTACTGCCACATAATGAAAGATACATGAATTTGAAGTGATTTAACAGATGTACCAATGCAGTATCAGTAATCCTGAGGTATATACACTTCAACTATTTAGGTGTTCACGACAATCTCCTAAGGTTTCTCAAAGTTTTAATTTTTTTAAATGGCAGTATTGTAGTACCTAGTGACGTTTCCTACCGCCATCCTTACAATTCCTTATCTGGAAATTAATAGCCATTGTGTGAAACAGTAACTGAATTCGTGTTTCTCATAGCAACAAAAGGTGCAATGACTGCTTTCAATGTCAGGCACTAGATTCCAAAATGGGCTTTCCATTTACCTTTGTGTGCGTGTACTTTTGTGTGCTCTCATCATTATTCATAGTCGACATTCCTTGTTCAATATCAAATCAAAGACAATCAAGACTGGACATACTGAATCATTTAACAACCAATTTAATGTTAAAAGCATGACATCAGTTTACAAAGGTACAATCCTTGAATACAAATCTAGATATACAGGCAACAGTTGTTGGGTGTTGGGGGTAAGTTTTTTTTTTTAGCACCATCCAAACAGAAGGTTCCAATTCCAGTAGTACGCCATCACTAAGTTATAATTTAACGATAACATCCTATGAAAATCCCAACGATCGATTCCTACGCATTTTTCCCTTTCTTAATTTTTTGGGTTATTTGTTTTTGTAGATCCCCCTGGTGTTCCCACTCCCCACGGCTGCTGACATGAGCTTGGTCCAGTGGGAATCACCTGTTCTCTTCAACTCGTGCACTAACCATACCTTCAATTCTCAACACGCTAAGTGATTCCAACTGCAGATTTTCAAAAGGCTGAATAACCAATTGTAGCCTTGCACTTGACAGCTGGTTTTTCCACATGCAGTTTGTTACAAAACCACTAGGTGGAGCAGCTGACAGTACAAGGCGAGTGGTAAAATTGCCTCCTTTCTGACATGGAATTCAAAAAGCCGGCTGTACCTTACCATCAGTCACGGTTCAAATTTGTTATGCTAGACATTCCCCAAGCAATCAACTTCTTTCAACAATCCCCTTCCTTGGTGTTTTCAGAATTCAATGCTCCTCAATTTCCTGCAGTTTTCACTGCTGAGGCATACTGGTCAGTGACCTAACAGTCTTTGTCTACAGTTCTTACTTTTCCAAAAAACAAGAAGCATAACAAATGGAAGCTGACGTGATGTTTGGGATAGCTTTCAGGCTTTCCACTCCTAGGGCAGGCTCCGCTAGAGATCATTACAACTGCTGACTAGCCCAAAAGCCTTCAGATTTAAGTTCAGGCCAACAGGGCGAGTCAACTTCAGCAGTTTCCTGTCTCGTACGACAGCCATGCCACACGTTTCCAAACAGTACACACTGAGAAGAGAACCACCCAACAACCAGTTGCTACTACACAACAAGGAACTTTCGGAATGTAATGATGTAATGCCCATGATATGTCTATGCGTAGCGGGACTCGACGACAAGAAAAACAAAGCGATGAAAGTACCATTTTTATCCAGGCGAATTTGGTCGTCACTGACTGGTCTAGAACGGACACAGTAATGTTTGGTGGATTTCTAAAGCTGCATCAAGGGCAGCGAATTCACAATATTCAACCCCACAAGGTACTACATTTTCTTTTCTTCCTTTGTATGTTCCGCAGCAATACAGTGTTCCTGATGGCACTCATATACAAGTGACTTACTGACTACATGGGAAGGAAAACCAAAATCAACAATCATTGTCTCAATCGTAAATATAGACATGACAACTACGAGACAGGCTTGACTACATTTAACTTAAGACACATAACAAGCCTACAATACTACATCAGTTCTAAGATAGAGGGTTCAGAGATATGGACTAATGGCTGGTAGTTAGTTAGGGTGAGTAGGGCCCACTACTGGTCTGAGATGCAGCCCAGCACTTGGGACTTGTAAAGGATCACTTGCGCTGAGTCGTCGACAGATCTGAGAGTGGATTTTTGGCCAGTACCTTTGCAGAACTGAAACGCGGCGTGTAGGCGTCGTCTGGTTACACATGGGCTTAGTACTACTACATGGCAACATTGGAAGCAAACTCATGGTATCATAATTTAAATTGAAGGATAGTAGGCAAACACAAACCTCATTCCTAACAGCCATATTGGGCCGTGGTATTCAGAGAAACCCTCTGATCTCGCAGCTACTATGTCATGCTAACTCACTACAGAATCAAGAAGGGTTTTGGACACATTCAAAAACAATTTTCCCCACGACATAATCCAGATGACAAAAAAATCGGTCAGTACAGGGAATAAGTGCACTAAACAAAAACAATATATATCATGGCGAGAAGAAACTGACATGATACTTTCCCTAACTTGAGATGGACAGAGATCTCTGTCTGTTGAGAAATAGACTCACGGCAGATAAACCTACATTACGTGAAATTATCAAGTAGTTCTGTCTTTCTTTCAATCAGTCTTCTAATTGAATTTGGGGGGAACTATGAGTCTAGGTTCTCTAAAGTGACACTGGTGTCTAATTCGTGACCAACACGTGCCACAAGGTTGTCATTTGACACCCCCTCTCTTCTATTCTCTGCCGCTGGCTCATAGAAGGCTTGGTGCCTGAGTAAGAAAGTGTGTGCTAAACTTGTCGGGAGATCTAAACACAAATTAAAGGGGGCAGAGTGACGCTGCAGTGTGCTCATTGGGCGTTGCCCTCTTCTGCCTCTACGTCCTGCACCTGCTCTTTGTCACCTCCCTCACCTGCAGAATAGCACAGAAACAGCATGTCAGAACAGCACAAAAACAGCACGTCAGGAGGGAAAAACAGAAGAGGGGACAGGGTTGTACAAGTCCACAAGCCTGATTGTCCAGGGCAAGTGAAAGTGTTAATCATACATGTCGTACTCCACTAAGTCCACTTGTCCAATAAGATTTTTCCCTGGGTAAGATTTTGATATATTTGCTGCTTATCACAGTCATGGCATTAAGCATTGGTCGTCAACACAGAAAAATAGAGCCAATAATAAAAGACTGGAAGTGAAAATACATACTGTGCAAAATGTTACTTAAATTTCAGGCAAGTGAAAAGTTAGTTCGGGCAAGTAAATTTTCCATGTACTTGATGCACAAATTCACAACAAAGAACTACAACAAAGTCATCTCTACTGGTTGACAATGGTACTTCAATGGCAATAAAATTATTTCTCTACAGTCTACAATAGACAAATTGCAAGTTTAAAAATGTTTGCAACAGTAGGTAAGTGCCGATTAATCTAGACAATCCCTACAGTTACAAGAGAATGTAATATCAGATCTTAATTCAGACAAACGCTAGTTGCAAGAAAATCTAATGATTTTTTAGCCCTTTGTTTTTTATTGCATAAAGGCTGCATACCGATACTCACTGTACCGAAAAATTGATAATGGATGATGAAGTACCGGTACTGCACCGATACAAATTTACACAGAATGTGCTTAACATGCAGGTTGCATGCAGGTGGGTGCTGGGAGCCCCAAAACAAGCGAGTTTGTGTTACCATCGTCCTTACCGTCCGTCGTCATGTCTGATGTCCAGAGGGTCAGGTTGTCTCGTAACAACTGCATGATGAGTGTGGAGTCCTTGTAGCTCTCTTCACTCAGTGTGTCCAGCTCTGCAATGGCATCATCAAATGCAGCCTGCAACAAACAACACAAAACAGCCGTTTAGAGTTGTCAACAAGTACCTTTATGGCCTCCCTCAGTCAATATTGACCATGGTAAAATCCTAATTGATATCAGCCCTACAGCTTCAAGCCTTCAACTATGATTAAACAGTTCTATACGAGAATGACAGTCTCTGCCACATAGGCCACATCTGTAAGCTGACTCAGGTCTGTTGCAATGTTCTTTTCTCAGAATCCGCTTTTCTTCTGCCATGTCTGGTTTCTCCCTATTTTAGCTGCCTGGACAGCATGCATCTCCAGCTGTCAGCAAGTACACACTGAGGATAGGAGCAAGGTGATCTTAACTGCCTCCAAACATTTTACCAAACAGCTTTTCCTTACAAATACTGTAAATTCATAGGAGTTATGATCAGCCCCAGGGAAGCAGGCAAAGGAATCCTAGTGATTTTAATCTCTGTCATTTCACCACTGACTACTGATTGCATCCTTGTAGAAATGCATGTGTAGCTACTGCTCTTTTCAAGTATCTCTTCTTTCAGCATGAGACATTTTCAAGTGGACTGTTAACATTCTTATCTGATGTTTGGCTCTTTATGTCTACTGACAGATAAAGTACTGCTCCAGGCATCGCCAGTGCATTTGCAAACAGCTGTCAGCCTAGCATTCCATGTCCAGTGACAACTTAAGCCTATCCTTACATAGCAGTGTGTCTGTGTCCCTACATGGTTTGTGTCACTAGGGGGTAGAGGTGGTCAGACTCATATCTTATGTCATAGACTCTCAGACTCATGTCATAGACTCATCTGCCTTACTGTATCAGCAGGCATCAAGTGAAAGCAATGGGAACAGATTTGGTTGGAAGGTTGGAATTTAGTGTTGGGTGACAGGGAATTTGGATACAAAGTTTGTTCAGGTCCAGGAATTAA
Organism: Branchiostoma floridae x Branchiostoma belcheri; assembly: GCA_019207045.1. Classification (NCBI taxonomy): domain Eukaryota; kingdom Metazoa; phylum Chordata; class Leptocardii; order Amphioxiformes; family Branchiostomatidae; genus Branchiostoma; species Branchiostoma floridae x Branchiostoma belcheri. The sequence goes on from CM033036.1 coordinate 17,027,429, forward strand.
CCACAGCAAGATAGGGTCATATCCGGGGCAGCTTTCTTTCCAACTTTTGGCGACAAACAAGTAAATTGTATGGTTCCCAATACCACCTTAGCGAAATAACACGGTTAACAATACTACCTCAGTAAAATCCATTGCTCTTCTTTGTCAAGTGCAAGTTAAATGGACATTTTCAACTCCATCCAAGAAATTCCACCTTGAGCGAGACTAAACTGTTAATGTATCTTTACTTGGTAGACGCAGACATACATTTGCCATCTCTGTTTACGTATTTGGTTTTGCTCTGTAGCCAGCCAGATTGCAGGCAAGATGTTTTCTCACACCAAACTGTGAATACTGTCTGTGTAACCATTTCAGAACATGTAAAGCTTGGTTACAAAAATGTTTCATGAAGGCTGCTTGATACAAGTTTTCCCTGTTCAACTTGCAGTTATTGTAGGAGGCTGAAAGCACACATACTTTTTGTGTAACCATATCAGAACATGTAAAGCTTGGTTACAAAAAAAATTTTCACAAATTTTTATATCTGACCCTCAAACATGAAATGCTATAATAGGCATGACATCCAGGTTTGATTTGTCAACGAGGCACTCCGTTTTAGACTTTTACTATGCATGTGATACCTCGAATCAATGATCCCAACCCCTGAACAAAACGCTGTTGCTAATCACGATGACTTACTTTAGCGAGACGGCATGCGCGGTCGGGTGAGTTCAGGATCTCGTAGTAGAAGACAGAAAAGTTGAGGGCGAGACCGAGGCGGATGGGGTGTGTGGGCGCCAGTTCCATCATGGCGATGTCGTTGGCGGCCTTGTACGCCAGCAGGCTGTTCTCTGCAGCCGCTGCCCTGTCGTTACTTTTGGCAAACTCTGCCAGGTACCGGTGGTAGTCGCCCTTCCTGTTATCACACAACACACACAATTCTTTTAGAATTCTCATAAATTTGATGCAAATCACTAAAAAAACACACTTTTGCCTAGTGCTTTGAACAGGTATTTTCCAAGTAAATGTGTATCCTATACCTATAGACAGTATATGGTCCTTTCTATCCCCTCCCACCTACTCATACATCCTGGCACTAACATATCCTACCAAGTGCTATCTGTTTTACACGCACTCGCGCACACGCCCCTGTAGTTCTTAAAATCTAGCCAGCTGTTGTAATAAGCAAATATAAAGAATGTTACTAAGAGATGAGAAAATATTGAAGAACAGTTCTCACATCTTGTAGTAGAAGACCCTGGACTCTCCTGACCCAGCTGAAGGGATAAGGTTTTTGTCGATGACGTCGAGGATGTCATCACAAATTGACTTCAGCTCCTGCTCCACCTGAATAAAACGGAATCACCGATTTATGTTTCATTGTATGCAGGTTTAGACAAGCTTTCTAAAAGTCACTCATAGAAAAATCTTGCCAGATCGGGCAAGTAGGGTAGGATATGCACTTGCCCGATCAGTATTTTCACTTGCCCAGTTATCTTTTCCTATCAAAAAATGTTGCTTTTCAACATATTTCACTAACACCCAAATACGATAAGACCACACCAATTCAATCTGTTGCTTCTTGGAATTTCTCAATGTATGTAATATGTGGTTCATCTGGACGACATCGTCTGGGAACCCGAAAAGTGGAAAACTGCTGTGAGTGTACAAATGAAAAAAAAAAAAAACTGACCAACAAAAGAACAAAACATGTCTTCAGTATGAAATCCAAGTGGTCAGGAAGGTTACACAAATCTCATTTAGAAAATCGTATACAAAACATTAGATTTCTCATTTTTGTTCATTCACATTTCTGCAACTCTGGAATTTATTTTAGCATTCAATGAGATTAGTATCTGTTTCCCAAGATCTTATGCAGTAATTTTTTTTTTTTTCAAATCAGAACTAGGATACTTTTGAGAGCCTTTCCAGGAAGCAACTGATTCCACTGGTGTGGGGTAAGACAAGGTGATGGTTGTAGCTAGCCTTACCGCCAACCTGTACTCCTCCGTTTTTGCCACCTTCTCTGAGTTGCCCTTATCCTTCTCCTTCTGCTCAATGCTACTTATGATCCTCCAGGAGGCACGCCGGGCGCCGATCACGTTCTTGTACGCCACAGACAGCAGGTTCCTCTCCTCAACACTCAGCTCCGTGTTTCGCTCCGCCACTTTCTTCATGGCCTCAACCATTTCTGCACACACAAAGGGGGGAGAGATGCAAGATTTTTAAAACAAATAAACAATGGAACTGTTTTTGTATTCACAGCAATGTTCAGTCCTAGGAATAATGTACTGAAGATGCTTATCCAGCTACTGGTATCCATAGTGTATATAGTACTCCCACCATACTGGTGTGTGAAGCTGGTATGTTGCGCCAATGGGCAGTTATACCGGCTATAAAGATACAAAAACTGTTATCTCTGTTTACAAGATGTTACACTTTAAAGTACCTGGTTTGTGCATGAGTGCACTTATTCTAGGCTCAACACACAGGCAAAATTGGACCCCAAAATAGGCACTGTATTGTATTGTCATTGCAGACAATGTAACAAGGTTGCAGATAATATTCTGGAAGATTTCAGTGTGGACAAAAGAGCATCTTGAGCTCTGCTGACCCTATTGACACAAGGCCACTCTTCGTGCAAACAATACTGGCCAGTTGCTCCGTGTTTGTTTGTATCCAAGATACATAATTGTCTTTTTCTGGTCCATTAAGTATATCACTGGTGCACACACACAAGAGGCACTCTGGATGCTACACCATTTCCCATGTCCCACGGAACACTGGAAGAAAACTACTGGCAAGGGGAGTGGTGATTCAGTCGTGTAACTGTACTGTGTACATGTCTCATCAGTCAGAACTCTTAATCGGAAGGGCAAAAACTACTGGTATATTTAAAAAAAAAAAAAACATAAAAATAGAAGTCATAAATTATTCAAGTCAAATAGTTTAAACATAAAATGCAAATGTTATAGTTTACATATTAATGGTATTTTTCATCCTAACATGTGGTACCAGAAATATTCAATAACATGAACCAGTAAATTCTACGGACCACACCTTAGTGGAGATACACAATGTTTGGAACAGCCAACAGCAGACATCTCTGCCCATCAAATATGGCTGTTATATTTTCCACCATCTGGAATAACATTATTTCCCTTCTGATGTACAATGTGTTTGGGATGACACATCCAGAGAGATGGGGACAGGTATATTTTGCATTCACTTTAGATATATGATGTCTTTCCAGTTTCTTTTTTGTCCTTATATGGTGCTAATGCTGGTCACGACTGGATAGCTAACACTACCACTTACATTATCATGATATCGTCAGTTTACTTTGATCTCAACAAGCCAGGCTGAAGACTAAAGACTGCAATATAGCACATTACTTTCAACGCCTCTGCACACCAATTTAACTCCATGAAATGATTCGTTCCTTGAACTGTTACTCTATTTGGTTAATAATAGCCCGATATGCATTTTTGTCTTCATTTCTCTGTATGCAGGATTTTTATTCAATAGTATCAATAGCCAATGAAAATGGAATTGGAAAACATGTAAACTTCTGAATAAAATTAAAATCACGAAGTGGCCTTTATGCATAATGGTGCTTCTAAAATAAATCTGTTTGACACATAAAAACTAAAAAAGGGTTCAGACTTAACTAACATCACTAGCAGTCATTCCAATCTATTCAAATTTCTGTGTTGACAAAGCAGCCACTACAATATGATAATGGCAGTATGTAAAATATATCTCACAAGGGTTACCTTCCTAAGAGCACTAGTTTATTAATCTTATTATTTATAGAGTCGTTATTTGTAGACTGGTCTGTATGTTCCAAGCTTATGATTATCCCTGTCCTAATTTGTCTGGCTTCGATACACAGCACACACTGAGTAGGTCCTGACATATATAACAACAGCATGGAAATTACATTTGAAAAATATAGGACACGTTTCTGAATATACAGCAGGGGCTAATCTACTGCCTTCACCTCTGGAAACAGTTCTTGATAGCTTTTGCTGCTTATAGTTATACACATAAATACACAATATCATAACTGACTAGCCTTCAAACAACTAAAATACTATGTAATAGAAATGTAACATTTTCACACCTTAAAGCTTCATGCATGTCTAACCATCAAACTATCAACAGTTTTCAAAACCTCATTGTGACTTAATGCTTTCCGGGACTAATTCTTGTTTATCAGTCCATTTTCCTTGTACAATACAAGCGAGAGTGTCAGGACTGCTGATGTTCTATTAACGTCTCCTGCGGGATAATAATATATGGGGGAAATACAACAGGAAGTAAGGATGAATATGTAACAATGGTGTCTCAAGCATGCAGATATACATGATGTTTATCTTGGTCAATGGCTATATTATGCCAGCCATGATTCATTTTTTGTCACAGCATTGTCCCGAATTAGTTAGTAGCATATCATGCCGTCTCTTTCCCCTCTTCCATGTCTTCTGGCTCCACTTCTGGATTCTTCTGGAAGCTGCATGAAATAACATGTCCATTGGGGTATCTGACCATGACTATTTGTACATGCAGATTGAGATATTACAAGTCAACATGACAATCAGGGGCATCCAGAACAAGTAGTGCTTGAACTTAGAAGAAAGATGGAAATGGCCGTAGTGGCAGATGGAGTTTTTCAACATTCCCTGGTCCATGTGTGACAGCAGAAAAGCCGATGTACAACTTCAATGCAGCTGCTTCTTTGTAATATATTGTATGATTCATGTTATTGTCGTAAGACCAGAAATCATCCTTGTGTGAATCGGGTCATAGTATCATACTGTATCACCAGTTTCTTCTTTTAGCTATACATTCAAGATAACATCAGATAATCAAGATTCTCGTGTTTGCTGAAAGCCAACTACATTATGTATTTCCTAAATCTACTTTAAGTTTGTTCGATACAGCAATTGGGATCAAATAGCACTTGACTACATGCTGAGAATATACCATGATATACAATAAAATGGATGATACAATAATGCTCACAGGTAATCATATTTGAGTGGCCCAAAGTAGACATATGAACACAGTGATGAAAAAAGATCCTGGTTATGTGAAGTGCTTGTGGTGATAAGATACCTTCACAGTCCACTAATGTATTAATTAACCTTTAAATTATATCATGAACATTCTGTCAGACTCAGATTTCCATCCGGATATCCTTCTTGTCCAGTGGAAGATAGCACCAAGAGGACAAGCAGTCATTCACATTTAATAATAAGTGATAATAATTCTCTAGTAGAATATGACTGTTGATCATATACAACTATCTCATGAAAATTTATCTTGGACAAAGCAGTTGTTAACACCTAATTAAAGCTAAATGGTCCAGACAGACTGTGTCAACAGTGAACTTTGGCCACTACAAGTTGGCTTGGCACTAGTGTGCCTTCCAAAGTTCAGATACATCCAATGATTTATTACTAAAACATAGCAAGGCATGGGAGCACATTACAGTACAGTACCATCATCATAGTCATACTTTTGTTCATCACTTCCAATCTGAGTAATGGTCAATCCATGATTCACATATTTCTACAGCAAGGACACATTCTAGACTAATGTAATCTGAACTTCTAACAGATTGTCACAAGGAAGGAGCATACCTATCTTGCATGAATTGAAACTGCAAAAATATCTCGTACAATTTACAAAGTGCACATCGTCATAATCATCAAAAATTAATTAAATCATCAGTTGAGACTTGAGCACATGCATACTTGATGCACAATGGTTCTATTTAGATGATGTGGTCTGGAAGAAAGCACATTCAAGATGTAGACAAAGCACTTGATACTGAGGACTGTATAGTATGTGGAATATCCAAGGCTCTCAGATAAGGGACCAACATAGGACAGAACATTTCTCTCATTAATAAAATTATCTCAGCTTTCAGCTTATTACTTTGGAATGAATTACTGAAATAATGATAATAGTCGATTTTGAAATCTATCAAGGTGTGGTGGTATTACCCTAAATAGGATGGTTAATCGCTTTATGTACAACATATGTCTTTCAATATTTTGCTTGAACTGAAGCAAACAGCCTGCTGTTATCACTATGCTGCTTTAGAAGCATAATTGGAGTTGCTATTTAGGAAATCATGGCGTGTGTGCAACCATCGATTAACAACTGGGTACCATTTCAGCATTTCCCCCAATCATAATTTCCCTATTCTGACGGACGAAATTTTTTCATTTCTCTTGAAACCTTGTATCTGTCAAATCCTGTACTGTTTACGCCTAGATTCTGGGGCGATAATTTTGGGGACGAGATTTATGGACCCTTTTAATTACAGGATCAGGTACAACGAAAGTGATGGACGGGCTATCGTCCTGCCCCTGTCGGGATATGTCCGATCATCACTCCCGCGCCTACGGATAAACTTGGAACAAATCCAGATCGGATGCAGGTAGCTAACAACTATCTTGACGGTCATCAACTGACAGCAAAGGAACAAATATTTCCTTGATACTGGCGTTATGTTGGAGAATAAATGCCGCTAGTAGTTAAACAACGGTCCGGCGATGTTTCTAAATGGAGCTATCGACGTACTGCGTGAAAACGTTTCGAGAATGAGTCATCATAGAGGACGATTTTTCAGTTGCTAAGGTTGGGAGGGGCTCAAGATGGCGGCCCGCTAGCGGTGATTTCCGCCTTCGTTTAGCTCTGATTTTAACCTCAGTTATCGTTGTAGATGCTACAAAACGAAATCAACAGATAGGAAAGGCTTCGCTCTATGCTGAGATGTCTGCATATCTCAACAGGATGCCACACCTTTTTCTCTGCAGATGCCCAAATCAGGCAGAACAGGAAGTATTCGGCATAGCTTGACTTTGATGGCGAATTTTTAGGAAGGATGGTTACCTACCATCATATCGTTCAGCCTGCTCTGCCAGCTTGGCTCTGTAGACCTCTTCCTCTCTGTCTGCCGAGACGGACATGGTGGATGGATGGAAGAAGGGCTGGATTCGAATCGATTCAAGCTGCAAGTTTATCGTTACAAATTTTCTGATCAAAGATGGCCGCGCCCGCCAACTCTGAAATAGTTCCGGGTTTAAGCGGAACCAACGTAGGATATCACTACGCGTAGGTGATACGGTCTTGAGTACCCCTATAAGTAGTGAATTCTATTATATGATTTAAAACAGCACACACTTTCTGAAATATATAAGCGTACTTCACATTCTGAAGAATTGATGTTTGCATCAATACTCCATGCTTGAATCTCGATATACTTTGAATGATGCACATTTGATGCAGTTGAAAGCTCAACTGAAATGACATGTTGCGCCTCAGCCTATCAAACATGACGGTCAAACTTGATCTCCAATGAATCTTCGCTGCAGAATTTGAAAGTCGTCGGTCATTATCATGTCGGGGGCTTTTTTTACGTTGAAATTCGAAACTTTTTGTGACGCTACGATGAAAAAAAATTAAGCACTCGTCCCGAAAGACGTCGAAAGATCTAGAAACGCACGCGCCAAGGGATGGCCCGAAAAATATGCCATGAAATTTGAGCATGAAACTTTTGAAAGGAAAATCTTCTCACGGCATGTGCTAAATAACCCCAAATGCTGACATGAAGATGGATGAATAAATGCTGGCAAGTTTTATTGTGTGTATGCACTCCTTGGTATGTATAAAGTTCGATATCGAGAACAATTCAAGTATGCTAGAAAATTCACAATATTGCTACTATCAATTTTTCTTCTAACAGTGTCACTGTGTCACTGTTAGAAGAAAAATTGATAGTAACTGTAAACATACGTGACTGATGAACGTCTTCAATCACAATATTGCATTTTTTTAAGCCGATGAAGTTCTTTTATTGCATTTTCATATCCAGTCTTTACTCACAAATGTCTAAATTGGAAGCTTGGAAATATTATACTTTGATCGAATTAAAATCAGTAAGTTGTGTCAGTATCCATGCAAAGTTTCCCACTATCGCCGAAACGGTCAAATGTGGATGATCTGAATGATCAACCTCCTTGGAATGATCTAGGCCGCTTTAGTCACTAGTGTAAGTTCAATGTTTTAGTGTAATAATAATATCGGGTGTATCGGGTGTAGAAGCAAACCATGTGTTGTCCTTAGAATATCAAAACTGGAAAGCGCATAAATCAAAATGATCCAAAATCCTTCTGACCGTTACTGGACCTACTTCGCCTGGCGGACGGGTACTAGATGAGCTTCATGTTACATTGCGGCCAGAAGAATGACGTCAGAGGTCTCCCCGGCGGTTGCTATAACAACCAGGACTGGTCCACGTCAGCGTGATCCCAGGGGTGGTTGGCTTAGGCTTCTTGGCTTTCTGAATTTGTTAGATTTGTGATTTAAAAAAAGAGGCTATCATTCAACGTTGCTCTAAGATTTATTATTTTCTCTGAAGCTCTGTGAAGTTGTTTTAGGAAATTTTGGCCCGTTTTTACTCAAGAACGCGACATACTAAATGCCATATATAAATGTGTGGTCAGAAGTGACGAAATGCACCTGTCAGTATAATGATCAAAACCATCGTGGCTCCTAATATGGTCAGCGAAACGTTGCTGGGGGAATTGATCATCCTGTTTGAGTTCCACCTTAGCTCCTGGGAATGTTTTGCCGTGCGTGACACTATCATGAGAAACTCACTTCATCTAGCACGTATTGACGTTAGCTACACGGTTTTCCTTCGTAAATGTCGTTTGCATATTGCCAAGGGACATCTCCGATAATCCCTGTCAAGAAAAGATGAGTCTTCTTAGGTCTTCTTAATGGAATGAACAGATTTGAACATTTGTAAACAGGAGCTGGTCGTTGCAAAGGAAGATACATGTATTCTCCATGGTGATCAGACCATCGCGCGAAAGTACACAATGCATATGACGTCATTTCCTTTGATATCGTCCCATCGCTCACGAATTTGACGAAATTCGGAAGTCTTTACAAACAAACAATGATAAATCATCGAATACACAAAGGGTTTCTCTGGCCTCTAGAATGCCCCTTTTGTGTTTGAATAGATTAGATATTGGCCCGAATTTGGTGAAGCTGACGGAACGACATTAACGTTATATTGACATGTTGCTGAAGTAAAAACTCAATTGCATAATTGACTGGATGGTGTCTCCTGTTCGGTAATCCATGGAGGAGTGGGACAGATACTAAATTGCTACGTCCAAACTCAGTATTAGATTGGCTGAAAGATTGGTAACACAGCTAAACGGCAAATTGACCCCACCCCACCCGTACTTTTTGGTATGGCCCTTGTCACCTGGAATGGTTGACACAGACTTCACTAAATATTGACTGTCGGTAAACAGGACCGACGGCGCAGAGATGGTCGAAGAAAACATGCTTAGGACAACTGGCAATCCAAAACAAACTAGCAACATTCCTGGTTGTGCTAATCTCCAAACAGATTGTTTTGCTGCGTCCTTTGGCTCTTTTTAAACCGTTCGCTTTTCCCCGTTCTTCTGAAGATTAAAAGCGCCCTCCACAAGTACAAGCGGATAACAGCACATGCAACTTGATAATTAATACAAAATAGCTGGAACACAAGCTTATTTTGTTCCACAATTTTGGGGGTTTTGACTGGCCATACTTCGTGAATCCATTTCCCCCCTTTCTGTCCTTAGTCTTTGCAAGGAGGTAAAGAAAATACAGTAACCTCCTTGGTCTTAGTCTATCTTTGTCTTAAAAAAAACCTTTAGCTCAACTTCATACACATATCGCCACTATCTCCTTACGTACACCAAGAAGTAACCTTTTTGCGTACATGTTGGAAGGCAGGTTGTAAGTTTTCCCCACTGTTCAACCAGAGTTTTTTTCCTTCTCTCCAAGCAGAGATTGTGACCTTTTTATGGTTTTATAATCTGCCTCGTTTTCGGTCCGCACTCCTAGCAGGTTTTTCAGAGTAGCGTCTATCCACTCGAGTCTCGCCTGCTTCGTACCCATGTCGCTAGGTGTACTCCTCAAGCAGAGGTTCTGCTTCGGCTGTTTTGAACGTGTTTCGTTGGGCTTTCTGTTTTCTTTATGTCCGCCAGCAAAACCTGCTTCTCGCTGCTATATGTAGCCGATGTAGGTGGCGCTTTTGTGGCGAGAACACAATCCCAAACGTGGCTAACTTTGTACCCCCCTCCAGTTAGAAGCTGATGAAGATGTCTGACAGGCATCATCGAAACTTCAGCAGGTAAGATTAACGTATCTTCTTCTTCTCTTGGCGTCAGAGGAGTGACTCTAGAAGCCACCAAAGTCTTCCTCCCTCTAAGTCCATATAACTTGTGCTGCAAAAGAAAACTCTACTGTCCAATGACGTAAGCTGTCTGCAATGCAACTTGCACACAACCAAAAAGCTGATATCATGTTGTTAACGTTTCCAGGTTTCTCGGATACCTTTGTTATCCTACTAGTATATGCCTAAACCAAACCAAGGAGGATAAAATGGACCATGAATCATTTGAAAGGGAACAAATTCTTTTTGACGCCAAAATTAGGAAGTTCTTTATTACTTAAGTATCAAATGATTTTAATGCATGTTATCATATTGATTGCTAATATTATAGTTATTTCTACCAGTTTGTATATTTAAGATATGCATAAAACTGAAGACAAGGCAAAGGCAAAACACAATAAGGCAATCACATAACACTTGGCTTAGTATTTAATAATTCTTTATTCATTCTGTGTGAGTTACTCTGGATCTAGGACTTCTTTTCAATGCACAACTCCTCCATCTTTTGCCATTCCTCCCTCATGGTGAAGGCATGCTTTGCCCTTTGGCACAATTCCCAACACATTTAACCAACCTTACTACCCCTCAACTGTCATGGAACAGTCCAACCTGAGGCATCATGGATCATTCTACACTGTAATGAGGGGTGCACTGGGCAGCATAAAACATCACTGTGATAATGTACTGTCCTGTACTTTTTGCTATCTACGACTTTTCCTTTCTTTGCTCACTTCTAAAGGCAGTTACTGTGTATATCACCACCTGATGGAACAAACCAACTATGCAAAGTGGTTCCTTTGAAAAATCCAACAGTTCTCTGGTCCAGGTCTTTGTTAACGTTTACAGCAGAAGACACTTTTTCAGATGCAGTTTCCTTGATTATTAGTTAAGATGTTTATTTGTGTGTCAGCACCAGATTCTTTGGTTTTGCAATAGCAGATAGGATGTGGAAGAATAGCAGGTTGCCTGGTAAGGCATGCATTTTAGCTATGATAAAAGCTTGAGTGTGAAATACCTATTCCTGGCCTCCTCTCCTACAAAGTTCTAGACTATAGACTGTCAAGTCCAGTGGCAGCATTCACTCTATATCTAACCTTTCTGTAAGAGATGTCATGTCCTACCTCACAAGTTAAGGTTCATGCATATTCCAATATTCATAACATTCTGGTTCAGTTTTCTGAGTTAGTGCTACCCATTCAGAAAAAATGTACATTCCCCCTTATCAAGGTTTTCTTGCTGAATAGTGAATTTTAGCTCATTTGAATGCAGGCATAGGAAGCTGTAGTATAGATTTAATTTCATAGGAAATATTGTAGTAGGCATCTAGCAGCATTGACAGGAAGAAATTAGAAGTGTAAGAAACTGGATTTTGAGTATCAAGTGCTTGTAGGTTTAACTATTTTGCGGAGGCTTTCTCAGCACACGCTTTGCCCCCTAACTCTCGACGCTGGAAGCTGTCAAATCTTTTCCGCAGTGTTTCCCGCAACTTTTCCCGCTCTTTGTCCAGGTGCTTCTGGTTGGCTTTAAAGAGCTGGATGTCCTCTTCTGAGATGAAGTCTTCGTCTTCTGACGGACAAGACTCCTGCAGAAAAATCATCAATCAGACATATGATCACCAAGCTTTGGGCAGTAGGAAGTACATAAAGTAGAACATTAGTTTGAAAGATCTATTTCCCAAGACTGCAAATCAGGGCTTTAGCCAGCTCGAATTTTTTTTCCGTCAGCCAATTACAATCGTTGCGAAAACCGCGAAAATTAATTAGAAGGACTGAACTGAGACCTTGAAAAACGGGTTTTAATGAGATTATCGTATGCGAAAGGGCACCGACACACAATGTCAACAATCATAACAATAGCAAAACAAACAGTGTGTGGCTTTTACGGCCGTGGACGGCGTCCCCAAGCCGCCTGTAGCTTCCACCAAGGATTTTTGTCCGTCAAGGTTGACGGATTGGTTTTAAAATTTTTCCGTCAGACGCAGCAAATTTCCGTCAATTGACGGAAAAACAGACGCTGGCTAGACCCCTGCTGCAAATACTGAACAGAATCCTTTTTCAAATTTTCAAGTCTTATAATTCTGTAACTCTCCACACTGAAATCAAGACAATTCACAAACTTCTCCGGGCAACGTACACCATTTTCACAAATATGAGCAAGTTCTACAAACCTTCACATTGTATGGTAAACTGTAGCACCTTCAAAACATCATTCTATGACCTTAAAAAAATGCTTCTAGGTCTTTTAGATTGTGCTGACCCATTTCTCTGAGATTAAGAGTCTAGCAGTCAGGCTCTTTAAGTGGGCTTAGTCTTCCTCTAGTGTATGACAGGGTGTCAAGTTTCGGGTTTCCATGTACCACGAAAACAAAGGTCTCTATAGGCATCAGGGACTTTGGCAGGAGTTAAAGACTAAGCTACTTGTTGACCTGAAGACTCTGAGAGCATTTCAGAATGGCGTAGCGCCGCCCACTTAATCATGATGAACTTGCGTACCTCTAGCATGTCCTGTAGACTACTCTGCCAACCCAGGGACGATGGCGGAGCCGAGGAGGGAGGCGGCATCCTTCTCTCCCCGTTCACCAGGCCCTGTCCTGCCTTACTTTCACCGGATTTCTGGGGAAAAATTGAGATGTACTTAGCTTTTAGCTTAACAAAAGGGTACTCAACTACTGGCTGCAACAAGTAGAGGCACTCTGTAAAGTACAAACATGCACAATGTGCAACGAAAAGTGAACCTTATGCATTTTGTACCTCTAATGGTTGTATGCAGGTGAGGCGAGAGACAACAAATTGGGTTCATCATCTTGCCTTTTAGTTTTAATCTTTTATGCCATGCTGATTTGACTCTATAGGTGACAATCATTCGTGGGCTGATTTTAATATGGTAAAAAAATGGAAAGCAAACACTTGCCAAGGGTTGAAAAAAAAAAGGAGGCCCCCCCTACTTTATTGCATGCTTCTTACCTTTTCACTTGCTTTCTTCTTTGCCTTCTTGCCCTGAGCTTTCTTACTGGCGACCTTGGAGGTTGGAGAGGATCCAGAGCTGGAGTTGGACTGGCAGTCACTACAGCCAGGATCATCTATCTCGTCACAGTGACTACATGGCTCTCCACTTATGTCACCTGGAGGGAGGGGGGTGAAACATCATCAGAACATGGTAAGGGCACCTGTCAAGTCTGCAATTGTTACTTTCATCTTAAGCATTGAAATTTGTATCATTCATTTGATTTCATCAAAATCATAAAGGCAAGCACAGACATTACTTGATTTGGAAAGGCATTAAGGCAATGAGCATTTGGAGAACTCAATCTATTTTCAGTGTGTTATATATTTATAATGACATCAGGACATAAAAGAATGTATAGAACATCATTCCTGTGTTCAGTTCTAGTCTGTCTATGTCCACTTCTTACAGTCCTGCTATCAAATTGAGAGACTGACCAAGAAAAAAACAGCCAACGGCTTACCTATGGACCCATGGTTACAGATTCCTTCGGAACACGCAATGTCGGACCCGTCTCTGGAACTGTGTCCGCTCAGACTCTCGCTCCCTTCCACACCGCTGGAGTAGCCGCAGTCGCTCCGGTAGCTTCTGCACGTGTTTCCCTTCGAGGAGGACGGGTGGAGCCGGTTGGAAGGGCAGGAACACGTTGAAGACGCGACGTCGTCGTCGCTTGGAAGGTCGTAGGTTGAACACCCACCATTGGCAGTGCAACTACTGTTGACGTCCACGTCATTGCACTGAAGGTTGAGGGAGTAGAATATATCAGTTCATCACTATAATACTTGTTCAACCCTTTTCAGAGCTCTTTATGTGAATTAAATGGTGATCAGGGAATAGTTACAAAGATAAATCCCCTATGATTGCAGAATGCATTTAGTGCATATAGAAAGTATTTCAACAGTCAACAGCTTGAAGAATTTACTCCTGTGCTCCTCACACCTGCATGATGTCTCAGTTCACCCTACCTTGCAGTTCTCCTTCTCCTCCTCCCCAGTGCAGGTCACCTTGTCTTCAGCCTTCTCGTCCCGGTCCCCGGCGGCGTTCTTGTTCTTGCGTTTCTTGCGCTTGAGACGTTTCTTCTCCTGCTTGAGCTCCCGAGCCCTCTCCTCCTCCTTGATCTCCAGACAGAGCTGCTCCAGCTGGGTGAAGCCTTGCTTCTGCTCCACAGCCATCTGGAAGGAAAAGCATGGGATATACAATACAGTTAACACCGGTTATCTGAAAAGACAGTAAGAATTTCGAAAATGTAATGCACCAAAGGACTTTAATTTCAAATTGCTGCTGAATAGATAGCACAATTTCCGTGAGAGGGCTCATTTTGCATGGAAGGACATAGTTTATTCTATGTCATGTAGCCTCACTTGTGCTTAGGGTTGTCTCTAGATTTATAATCTTTGGTGTCACACACTCACACTCATTGTTTGGGAGCCCATGTTGTTGACTTTACTTGTTAAACATGTCACTTTTAGCTTTCAACAGTCTTATGTCATGAAGTTCAGATTTTTGGGACGGATGGGATAATATTTTTTTTGTCCCAACAAGCAAATTTCTGTCCTAGGAGGGAGGAATGGGTCATGGTGACAACCCTGCTTCTGCTGTAGCCTTAGTGTTTGTTGTACATGTATATAGTTTCTGGCTGCACAAACCTCAAAGCTCTTGCGCAGGGTGTCCACCCCCACGTAGAATAGCATCTCCCAGGTCTGTTCCTCGGCGCGCAGTTTCTGCCAGATGCGGTGCAGCCTCTCGTACAGATGGATCCCCAGGCACGTCAGCACCTCCTCCTGCGCGATGTCGATCGTCTTGGCGTGGCGCTCCCGTCGGCTGGAAGAGAATCTACCATTTGGTAAAGGGTTTAATAACAACGTCAGTGGGTTGGTACAAAATGCCCCCTCCTTCACCAGAAATGTTTCCTCATGCATTAAAGCCTTGCAGAGTTTCCTCAACATGGGATGATCCCCAGTTGTCAATGTGGACATCTTCTATGGAAAAAGGATAGGTCAGGGTACGAAATACTAGTTTTGCTTTACCAAAACTGTAATTGTAACTAACAAAATAATATTTATTTGTCTTGCAGAGTACATGTAGTAATTTTACTTCTTGCAGCTTTCAGGTGAGTATTTCGTACCGTTAGTAACATGCAATGTTTACCCTCTTTCATCAATCCTCACACCACATAGGAAACTTTCAAACCAGACCAGCCCAACACCTTTGTCCTTAAACCCACCACAAAGGATTCAGCAAATAATGGAACAATTGTCAATTAAAACAACCATAAATGTCCCAACTACCTCTTTCCTTAATCCCTACCTGACATGGTACTAAGGCATTCCTTATCAGCATGCCCTCTTGATTATAAAAATTAAACCAACCTTCCAGCTAACTCAGGTTCAGCTCTCCCGATCAGGTGAGCGATGAAGTCTGTCTCGCCTGACACATGGATGTGTCTCTCGTGGGGACAGCAGCGCAGGCCCTCGTACAGCGTGGCGCAGTAGCCCTTCTCATTGGTGGAGTCAATGTCTCCAGTCAGCAGACTGTAGGCACGCAGCACCTTCGACTTGCACTCTGTACAGAACCTGCAAAACAACAAAAATGTTTCCTTCATTCTTGACCCCAAGAAACAGCAAAGTCTAAACCAGTTCATATCTGAATTCTGATGGATTCTCTTAGGAGAAGAAACTAGAAACAACAGTCAACTCTTACCTTCCAGTGAACTTTCTTCCTGATGTCCAAACTGACCAAAGTATCCTTTTCTGTATAGCCGACATACCAGTCCTTTTGCTTTACACAACGGCGCCGCAAGACCATGGAACAGCAGCTAGTTACATTACACTGAACAACCTTTGCACATCTAGTGTTAAGCCTTGCTTGTATAAAGCTATCTAATGAGGATGTCCCTACTATATTTGGTTGCAAGTTCAACTCTGTAAATGATACTTCTATGGAAAATAATTTGACCACCTCCATGTTGGGTTGATAACACTGGTACAAATACATCTAAAGGCATGACCATTTCTTGTTCATCCTCAAGAAGCTCTACCTGTCTTGAGGGACCTCCTTGCTCACCTGTGCTTCCTGAGGTAGGTCTCCATCGTCTCCAGCAGGCTCTCACAGTTGATGAGCACCACCTCGTCCCGGCAGTCCTGCGATAACAGCTCCCACACGTCAATCCAGCTCCTGAAGACACAATTACAGGAGGTCAACAAACCAATAAATGTACAGCATATTCAACTTTCTTTCTGAGTGGTGTGAAAATTAGCCAAATGCTGCCTACCCAAGTCAGGCACAGCAGCAGTAGTATAATCAAATATTGGATACTACAATGTACTACTTTCTGCTGAGGGAGCATTTGGCTCCAAACATGTGATGACCATGGCATTACATTGCAGGTAGAAGGTTTACGTACTTTCTGTTACCTTCTTGATGTGATCCTCTCAAGGCTGCATTGAGCAAATTTAATTGATTGCACTATTTCAGAAAGGTGCCATGAGTCAGACATCTGACTTGGTCTGCTATCACATTAATGCCACACCAAATTTTTGTGGGAATGTTATTTTCTTTAGCCTTTTCCCTTACATTCTGTCACATATTTTCCGACCTCGACTGAGCTACAGTACAACTAACCCAGTCAGCTTGGCCTTGTGGGTGTCCAAGGAGTGCAGCAGGCAGCGGTTGTTCTTCTTGCTGCTCTTCGGGATGGATTCCATCACGTCTTGGAGCCGAGCCCTACAAGAAAAGTACAGAAATCCTCACTGCATAGCTCACTTCAGAAATATTTACAGACTGCAGAATGAATCAATTTTATGGGGCTTTTTTCCTCTCAAAGAGAACTTGAAGTAGTATGGTATGCATAAGTAGTATATGTTCATCTATGTAGATACCAAGACTTGTCAGATTAAGACCAAACCTCAATTCATTGGTTGTGAGAATGTGACTTACCCATGCACGTAGAAAAGCGTGTAGACAGATCGAGGGTCGAACAGGTAGGCGTGTTTGATGGACAGAACGGAGTGGGGGGTGACGATCAGAGGTTCGATGGCAGGGTGACCAGACTCTACCAGTTGGTTGAACAGTCTCTCCACACTGAAAACATAACAAAGTTCAGTCTTGTTAACTCAAACGGAAATTATAAAGTGCCAAAAAAGAGGAGCAGTACACTTTTGCACGTTGTCATCCTGAACTACAGCAAAACATGACAGCACTGGTACTGTAATTTTTGTTTAAAAAACATGAGGCGTCCAAATATGGAAATGATATATACATCACAAAAAAACTAACCTTCTCCGACAGCCCACACAGGGCACCAACTGGGACAGCGCTCGGAACAGCTGTTTGCTGGTCACCATGAGTTCCACGGCCAGCTCGTCCTTGGACAGCACATCCAGCTTCTAAAGGAGACAGACAGCGAACAGCAAGTTAACAGTTGTGAAGTTAGAAGTGCATCTCGGTCCAGCTCAGCTCACTGGAAAACAGGCTAACTTTTTTACTTTGTGCTCCAAACGATGTGAGGAGTATGAATTTTCCAATGTTAATGACAATCAAGTCAGATGCTACATGTATGTCCATATGTACAGGTTCAAAATGTACGTGTATGTCCTTGGCTTGTCCAAGCTTGTTTGAGAAGTTGAACAGTGAGTTGATCACAGCTTCTAAAATCAAGTCCCAAGGACTGCTACCTTATCCAGCTGAATACAAGCCAGGCAGGTAAGCAATACAGCCAGGATCGACCTGTAAGTGTTTCAGTTCAGCAGCAGGGTCACTAAACACTGGACTACAAACCTTTTGTGTTATGCTACTGCTACCACATCAGTGTTTCCGCCAGACCTCAGCTGGGAGGCCGTCCACCTTGGGGCGCGAAAACCGCGAAAATTAAATTTAATTGCAAAACCGCGAACATTAAATTAAATTGTAAAACCGGAGAAAATTAAATTTAATTGTAAAATCGCGAAAATTAAAGTTAATGGTTAACTGTCGCAAGAAAAAAACAAAACAACTAACGTCCGATTAAGTTCAGTGCCGAAGTGTTATGATCTGTGCCGCATACCGGTATGCCGCACCGAACGGGTACTACGACTTTTAAAAAGTTCTAGAAACTGTTCTTGGGCTTTCAAAAAAGAAATAGCATTTGTATATATTCTCTTTTATGTTGTAGTATACTTATAAATCATCTAAAACCTTCCATAGATCGAGAAATTTGCGTTCAGAAATGAAGAAAAACATCGTCTATCGGCGACAGTGAGCGTAATGGCGGCCGAAATCCCGCAATCTCACGTGGTGACTTCTCGCGAGATCTGGGAAAGCTAGGACGTCACGGGAAACTAGCGCTGTGATTGGCTAGGATACACAACTACTACCGACCGCCATTTTTGATGCGTATTTATCCCGAAAATTTCTGCCGTTTTTCAGAGATTTTGCGGGCTCAAAACTCATATAAAAAGGAACCAAAGTTATACTTGATGCTTTTTACGTCCATCACCTCTTATGTGAACACTTTATTTTTCCGCTGTGTTGCCGATAACGAACTTGAAAGAGGTCTTGGATATCCCGTGCCAAGCACCCGGTGGGCACATGTTTCTGATCATCGTGTTTTGTTTTGTTTACGATGATTGATGATGAAAACAGAGACTAAAGTTTTTAATATCTAGACAGAGTTAGTGTGTTTTCTTATTAAGTTATTTCTCCCAATAACAACTATTAGTTTGTAGTGTAAAAGCGAGATCGACCTACCGCCAAGTTTTCGAAATGTGGCAGGGAAAATTCGCATAACTGAGACCTTGAAAAACAGGTTTTAATGAGATCATCGTATGCGAAAGGGCGCCGACACACATTGTCAACTATCATAACAATAGCAAAACAAACAGTGAGCGGCTTTCTGACTGTGGACGGCGTCCCCAAGCGTCTAGCTTCAATACAAAACACAAAACTGCGGTTTACATTTATCGACTTTGTACAGATTTCTCGGCAAAATGTGGGTCGCATTTTTTTTATGAGGACGGCCTCTGTTTGTGTTCAAGCCGTCCAAAACGAAATGAGACCGTCAATGGACGGGTGGACGCCCCTCTGGCGGAAACACTGTACCACATGTATACACTTTTTCAGTAGATGATTTTCTAATATTTGCACATACCTGGTGGAAACTGTCCAACTCCTTCTGCTTGACATTGTGGTAGTCCATGCTAAATCCTCCATCCTGAAACTCCATAACCATCTGCAACAAAAAAAAGTGACAATGTTGATATACAAAGTCATTTGTCTATAACAAAAGAGCTACAAAAAGGTCAAATTTAGATGTAGGGCTAAGCTTGACGAAACACTACAGTTATACAAGTACTTCAACTTTCAAGTCTTCAACACCACATGACTGAATGTGAGCCAACTCAAACCAAATGTCACCAAGTGTCAAGTGGGACAATTACAATTTTGTATCATGTCACCAGAAGCTAAGAAGGTTGGGGGTGAACTACAAAATAAGGCTCAGATTTAGGTCTGCGTGTATTCATGACATATGTGCGTTGGCATTATACATTTTTATCATTTTGCTTTGCATATAGCCTACAGCTGTAGTTGTCCCATGGTAACAGCTTTTCTGGGGTTTTCTTGGCACAGACAGGGTTAGACATGTCCAGTGTTTCCGCCAGAGGGGCGTCCACCCGTCCAATGACGTTCTCATTTCGTTTTGGACGGCTTGAACGCAACCAGAGGCCGTCCTCATAAAAAAAAATTGCGACCCACATTTTGCCGAGAAATCTGTACAAAGTCGATAAATGTAAATCGCAGTTTTGTGTTTTGTATTGAAGCTAGAGGCTTAGGGGACGCCGTCCACAGTCAGAAAGCCGCTCACTGTTTGTTTTGCTATTGTTATGGTTGTTGACAATGTGTGTCGGCGGCCTTTCACATACGATAATCTCATTAAAACCCGTTTTTCAAGGTCTCAGTTACGCGAATTTGCCCTGTCACATTTCGAAAACTTGGCTTGTATAACACTACAAACTAAACTTTGTTATTGTAAGAAATAAGACAACACACTAACTTTGTCTAGATTAACAACTTTAGTCTCTGTTTTCATCGTCAATCATCGTAAACAAAACAAAACACAATCAGAAACATGTGCCCACCGGCCCGGGTGCTCGGCACGGGAAATCCCCGACCTCGTTCAAGTTCGTTATCGGCAACACAGCGGAAAAATAAAGTGTTCACATAAGAGGTGCTGGACGTAAAAACATCAAGTATAACTTTGGTTCCTTTTGATATGAGTTTTGAGCCCGCAAAATCTCCGAAAACGGCAGAAATTTTCGGGATAAAAACACTTCAAAATGGCGCTCGAGAGCTTGTTGTTTATCCTGGCCAATCACAGCGCTAGTTTCCCATGACGTCGCTACCTTTCCCAGATCTCGCGAGAAGTCACCACGGGAGATTGCGGGATTTCGGCCGCCATTACGCACATTGCCGCCGATAGAGCGATAGACGATGTTTTTCTTCATTTCTGAACGCAAATTTCTCGATCTATGGAAGGTTTTAGATGATTTATAAGTATACCAGAACCCAAAATACAACATATACAAATGTTATTTCTTTTTTGAAAGTCCAAGAACCGTTTCTGGAACTTTTTAAAAGTAGTAGTACCCGTTCGGTCGGTGCGGCATAACGCAGCACAAATCAAAACATTCTTGTTGTTACGGCACTGAACTTTATCGGACGTTAGTTGTTTTGTTTTTTCTTGCGACAGTGAACCGTTAACTTGAATTTTCGCGGTTTTGCAATTGAATTTAATTTTCGCGGTTTTACAATTAAAATTAATTTTCGCGGTTTTTTAATTAAATCTAATTTTCGCGTTTTTTTGCGTCCCAAGGTGGACGGCCTCCCAGCTGAGGTCTGGCGGAAACACTGGACATGTCGACTAGTCTGATTGTCAACGGGCAAGTGAAACTGCTGATCAGGCAAGCACATGTCCAAACCCACTTGCATGATCAACCAATTTTTTCAGTAGTGAGATTTTGACTTGTTTTCACTGTCATGGCATCAAACATTGGTCAACACAGCCGCTATTAGAGCGACTAATGAAAGAATTCCATTACTGACAGTGAAAATACATTTAGATTTTTTTGTCATTTAGATTTTGGGTTTGAATACAGCTGATTCAGGCAAGTAAATTTTTAGTACTTGCCCAAAAGGGAAGGTGAAATTTAGAAAACTTGTCCAACCTGATAGATTAAGCAAAACAAATGTACATACTTTTAATTTTAAGAGCATGATGTAAAATCTGTGCTACAAACTATCTGTGCCCAAATGGGTTTGTTCACGTTCACAGCAGCAAGATATACATATGCTTAATATTATCTATAAATATAATGAGTGACATTGCTAACATATTGCATTGATGAGTCACAAGATATCATTTTGATACTAATTCTGTCTAAATAACCAAAATTAATCTAGACTGGGTCAAAAGTGAACATGATTTGTACCTGTACTTTAATGACAAAGAGTGGGACATAATGAAAACCACATTTGAAAGAGAAATCAGAGTAAGGTTAGGTCACACTATGTGAGTGCCAGGTCAAGTATGTGTACAGATGGGTAAGAGCGTAATGAGACACATTTCTTGGAATCACATCAATGGACTCTCCTCTTTGTTTAACCTCTTTAATCTTTTTCTATACATGTATCATTCAGACTGAATCAGAGAGAAAGATCTGCCTTTGGTACTGACCTTCAAGTAGTGTTTAAAAAATGCTGCAATATCGGATGATGAAACTGCTTTTGTTTTGCTAGTTTTACAGCATAAGATTTATAGTAAGTCTTCTACTTTTTGTAAAGGATTTAACTCACATTTCTAACAGCAATCACATACTGGGGAGTCTTCATCTCTATTGTCTATATATTCTTATACATTTATAATAGCTGAAGTAATTAATAAGTCACTACCAGCAACATTCAAAATTAATTCAAATATTTAACATTTTTGATACAAATTACAATGGTGCTATGAAACAAGCTTACCATTTATGAAAAACTGACAATGATTTTTAGTTATGTACAAATGGTGCAAAACAGCAAATTCTGGTGGTCGTATCACTAGCTTATATACATACATCATCGACCAGCGGTCGGAACCAAGCAAGTACATATCACTAGCTTACTTATTCAATAATTCAGGTTATAATATTACCTGATCATCAGCTATATGTGTTAATGATTTTCTGAACTTGTATCCAGACACAGTGGCAATGAGTTTTCCAACAAAGTACATAGACATCAAAAGCAGTGTTGGTCTTATTAATAAGAAAATGAGCCCTACAAATTACATGGACACACCAATAAACCTAAATAAAAGTAGTAAAGTTAGGAATTTTTTATTCAGCACATTGGTCGTACTTAGTCTAAGTTTTAAAAAAACAATCCTTTTCTTTTTGTGGCATTTATAAACTGCACGTAGACTGGATTTTTATGGATGTGCAACAATGGCATATGCAGCGTTCTTGTGTACTACCCACGGTCATAAAAAGTGCATGCACAACCTCATCCCACCAGTGTGCAATCCTCGTAACCTCACGCTCCCAAACTGATTGCGTGATATGGCCTTGCTTTTCAATAACAGCAATGGCTACCAAAGGGGCTGCCATCCAATCTTAAGGTAGCTGTCACTGTCATTGTCTATGCCATGTCTTGCATGCAACTTGCATTGCAAGTACATGTGCAAAAAGATTAAAACCACCATCCCTAGTATGACGAATAAATACAAAGCTTCTTCCTGCCCTGTAAGAAGTTGAGGTGGGTCAATGCTTTTTATACAACATAGTGTCTTGTGGGAGCCCTTGGTCCATGTGTATAAAAGGAAAGCTGTCTCGCAATTAAAAACTTTCCTCAGTCCTACATAATATATCGCGTCTTGGTCACTTGCTACAGCTAGAGTTCAAATGCTTAACTGTAAACCTCTGACTTAGTGATTGCCTGCCAAAACTTTCTGGCTGTAATAAACACATGTTTATGCAGCACTTACTTTCTGGTTAAAAAATATGTCAAAGTATGGAACACACTTGGAGTAATTCCAAAATGAAACCCCAAAAAATAAAATCTTGTTCCCTCCCTCTACATGACATCATCATCATCAAAATTCTGTTTGCGACAAGTGCAGTAAACAGAAGAAATGGATAAATGTGACCGGCCTTGAACATGCACAATACATTCCGTTTGTGTTGAGAAGTCAATTATCTTGGACAATAGACGTAATTAATGAGATTTACTGCAGAAGACCCAAGTACGCAGTGCAAAAGGTCATAGGTCACTGAGGGAGAGAAAAAGATTCGCACTTTGTGATTCTTAAAATCGTCATAAAATAAGAATACTACAAAACAGCGAGCATGTTATGATATAAGACAAATATATAGTGTTTCTTACATTTGACCTTGAAGGAAAAAGTACGACAGGCAACGCCCATCTTCCATATAGGAAATCATACACTTACCGTCAGAGTTTCATCGATGACCAACGGGATCTGTCTTCGGTCAAACTCGTACTCTTCCTCCCGATATACGGCAACCAGACGAGCCATGGCGCTCCTCCGTAGGCTCACACTTTTCTGTGAGCCGTTTACCCCTCTTGGAAGCCCTCGAGCCTATACTCGGGGACAAGAATAAAGGAATAATTTTGGAATTTCCTTTCCGTCCGCCACTGGCAGATGATGGAGGAATGATCAGCCTTCCTGCACACGTCGACAAACTATAACTCTCCGCACCGAAGAAAGTAGTCCCAATTGACTGTAAGTCTAGGTAACAAACGCTCAATTAAACTCATCCAAACGCACTTAAAGTAGAAAAGTGGAATTAAATATCTATGTAGAAATGATATATAATGTTCAGGTAAGGAACATTGCTACTATGTTGCTAAATCTTAGAAAATATAGATTTTCAGTTACCAGGATTGTATCCCTCCGCAGAAGGATTCGGAAAAGATGGCGCCCAAAATTTTGCACACGGCACCAAAGATTTTTGCACACGACGACCTGGCCTTTGTGGATAAACTTCCGGAGGTCAATATCCCACTTAAACCATTAAAAAAAACGTATCCAACAAATTGATGCATTTTTATGCTTATCAACATATCAATGGTAACAAACCTGTTGCATAGTTTCACAGACGCTACGGCTGATGCAACATCACTTCGGCTGATGCCACGTAGACGCGTCTCTCTCCTGACATATGACGTCATTTCTCGTGTCAAGGATAACCCGGAAGTGAAACGCCCAGGGATGACAACATGGAGAACACATGGAGTGATCTGAAGCTGAAGCTGGGCGATTCGACCCACGACACGCTGAAAGAGCTGGGGTTTCAACACATGACCCCTGTACAGGTAAGAAGGAAGGCAATCTAGTGATGTTTGCAAGCATAATCTTGGGAAGCAGCCGTTTAGATGAGGAGAATTGAACAAATTCACACATCTACAAACTACAACAGTTTTACCCCCATACAGTGTAGTTGAAACTGTAAAGTTTACATCATACTATTCATAGCAAATTTACCTTAACGTAGTAAAA
This sequence comes from Branchiostoma floridae x Branchiostoma belcheri, assembly GCA_019207045.1. NCBI lineage: Eukaryota > Metazoa > Chordata > Leptocardii > Amphioxiformes > Branchiostomatidae > Branchiostoma > Branchiostoma floridae x Branchiostoma belcheri. The sequence goes on from CM033036.1 coordinate 17,052,205, forward strand.
AGTACTGGTAATCTTTCGTAGTAACAAAATTAAATAATATCCACTTATAGTCAATTTCATTATCACCCTGCAGGCAGCCTGTATCCCACTCTTCATGTCCAACAAAGATGTTGCAGCGGAAGCAGTAAGTCCAAGTTCAGAAAACTTTCCATCATGTACTGTTACGGACAATATGGTGTTATGTTTGTGAAACCGCCATGAAAGTAAAACTACAGTGAACTTCTTAACATTGCGATCACTCCGTGTTTTTATTATCCCAGCAGATATTTCCCGTCTATAACTTGTTCCTATTGTAAGAATTCAGAGGGCCAGTAAGAACAGAAAGAAACAAACATGCTGACACCCGGGATCAAACCCAGGTCGGCAGATTACAACCCAGCAGCAAAACCACTGCGCTAGAAAAGGCTGATCAGCCAAGTCCGGCTGAAGTTTGATACTTCTTAAACCCCCCACTGTTACACTACTCCCCCTTTTCTTTTCAAGATTCATCCTCGAATCTTCGAGATCGACATCCCTGTGTGGCACATCTTAGGCTGTTACTCACAGTGTGGCACATCCGCTAGCCTGTTACTCACAGTGTGGCACATTTCTATCCTGTTACTCACAAGGCTGGTGTGGAAACCAATGTAAGAATTCGAGGGGCAAGTAAGAACAGAAAGGAACAAACATGTCGACACCCGGGATCGAACCTGGGTCGGCAGATTACAACCCAGCAGCGAAACCACTGCGCTAGAAAAGGCTGATTAGTTTGTCGCTACTTAAACCATCCCATTGTTACACTATTTTACCAGGTTACAGGCAGTGGGAAGACCTTGGCTTTTGTTATCCCCATCCTAGAGATTCTGCAGCGGAGAACAGAGACATTAAGGAAACATGAGGTATGTATGATAGTTGAAGCTCACACAACGTTAAGTTTGCAGCATGGTGAGACTCAAGAGCTTCTTCTACTTTACTCTTTACACTTACAGTGTACGTATTTGAGTTTGTGGTCGAAACGACGGTAGCAGGCGCATGATCAAAATCTCAGCAACTGGCTTAGGGTGTAATGACTTCAAGGTGGAGAGGTGACCACAAAATCTGTGAACTTGACTTAAAACACTGCAAATTTGTCCAAACATGCAGTGATGATGCTAGTATACTCCGTTTTTGGAACAAATGTGGGCCTTATATGTGACAATTTCAAGCCAGACATAGCATTTTGCAGTTCCAAGGTGTTTGTTCCTATCTGTCATTTGCAGAGATTCAGAACATCCTTTTTAATTTTATAATCTTCTTGGGCGTATTCCAGGTAGGAGCTTTGATCATCACACCCACCAGAGAGCTGGCTCTGCAGATAAATGAGGTGATATCAGCTTTCACAAAAAGACTTCCACAGCTGAGGTTTGTGTTAAACACTGTTATGTCATGTTCTGATGTCTTACTGAGTAAATTTTTTTATTTTTCTGAGTCCTAAAAAGAATAAATTTCCTTATATGAAGCTACTTAAACTAGTGGAGTGGCGGCTATGTAGGGAATTATTGACAAACTTTTTCTTATACCGGTACATTGTTCTTCCAGTCAACTTCTTCTGATTGGAGGAGGAAATCCTGTGGCAGACATCAAGAAATACCAAGAAAATGGGTAGGATAGACTGGCTATCATGTATATCAATGTTTTATTTTTCAGTGAGGGAGTATGTTTCAGTATATCAGGGGACACACTTGTTAGCTTGAAGTAAGCATTACTTATGAAATCCAGGTTGATTTAATGGGTTCTAAACATTATGTATTCCATATTTCTCAGTTTCCCCAACCTATAAACACAAATTGATATTCTAATACATGTACTTTAATGGACATGGTTGAACAACTGTTCCAGGGCCAACATTATAGTGTGCACACCTGGAAGACTAGAAGACATCCTACGAAGAAAAGAAGATGGCTTAAACCTGGCAGGACACCTTAAGTGTTTGGTAGGATGCAGATTTGGAGAGTACGATAAGACTTTCATATAAAAATTCAGATTTGTTGTGCTGAATGTTGCATTTAGTTGATGTACATGTGGAATGTTGTAAAAGCCACTTATTTCCTTTCATTGCTGTTTGAATTTTCCTTGATATATTTGTATATCCTTGACATAACTTGTTTCTTGTTTAGGAAGTGCTAGTTCTGGACGAGGCAGATAGACTACTGGACATGGGGTTTGAGATGAGGTAGGAAATGCTAGTATGTTTATATGTACTTTGCAATTGCTACTAGTATATTACATGTTCTAAAAGAGATAAAACAGACATTTCTATCGTTTTAGATCATTTTGCTACGATTAATGATATACAAACAACATTGTATTGGTACTTTGTAGAGCTTTTCTTGTTGTGTTATCGAAAAACTTTGACATGAGTTTGAAATGAAAATACTTATCATGACTCATAACTTTGAATATATAATGCTAGTTAACCTTTGTTTACAGGGCAGCCTTTATCCAAGGTATCTAAAACTAGGGAATTTGGGGATATCAAGTTCTTACTGTTATGGAAAAATATTCGCGGTGGTTAAAAATTCGCAGTGAAGCGGCCGCTGCAAAAACCGCGAACATTAATCCACCGCGAACATTTCTGCATTTACAGTAATTTGAAACCACCATTCATCGATGTGATATCCCTAAATACCATGTTTACAACGGATATAGGTTACTCTGCAGATAAAGGTGAACTAGTGTTAATCTTATTGGCTCAAATGCTTTCTCGGGAAAGCATTTCTCTGCCTTTTAAAGGTGCAGTTTGATGAATTAGTCATGATGAGCTAACCAGGCATGTTTGTTGTGTTGTTTCAGCATCAACACCATCCTGTCGTACCTGCCCAAACAGCGCAGGACGGGTCTGTTTTCAGCCACACAGACTAAAGAGGTGGAAGCTTTGGTCAGGGCGGGCCTCAGAAACCCAGTCAGAATCACAGTCAAGGAGAAAAATGTAGCAGAAAATGTAAATATCCTGTCAATCACATAGTTTTTATGTAATTGTAAATGTGCCTAAAGCATTATTTCTTGCCATATTTGACACATGCCTTCTTTTTTATTTCAAACTGGTAATTCTGTTGCAAATAACATTAGTGTAGAAAGCTGTACTCCCTGCCTTTAGCAATTCTCCCACTCATTAATTTTTGCAATTAGCCTTCTTGAATGTAACATGCATTGGCATAATACCGGTAGTAAGACTTATACCGGTAGATTAAAAATACTGGAACTAAAAGAGATCTACACATGCAACAATAGTTATTTCTGAGCTGTGCACACTTCAGACATCTAGGTGTCCAATACATCATTTACAAAGCATCGATAACAATGCATTCGAAGACAACAAGTCCAAAAGTTTTCAGTATCTTTTTCGGGGTAGGCAGCTCGTCGTGGGACGAACACACTGTCACATTCATTGCCAAATTTATAGATCATAATTACACATGCTCACGGCACAAGACGAACATGATTCAACAACAATCTTGAATTTCTGTTGGTGACCTACAACTCATGTAAAAGTGTGAAGAACCGTTGCATAATAGCCCGGATCTACGACTGAATAGGCAAAATTGAACGTACGCAGCCATTTTCCCGCCATTTTTATATCTACGCTAGCAGTAAAGTGTTACGCCAGCGGTTGTGACAGACAAAAGTTAAATGAAAATTCTTGACAGTATACGTCCGTTTTCTCATGACATTTTGTATGCTCATGTAGGTTTATGTTTTATGCATTTACTGACAGAAAAGGAAGGAACATCAGAGGATGTATAAATGTACATAGCGGCAGTTAATTGTGCCGTGTTTCTTCCTACCGGTATTTTTTTACCCCCTCCCAACCACGCGCCCGTTCGCCGTGTAATTCCGCGGCGTGTTACAATTACAATATTACGCTTTTAGCAGGACAAGAGTGGCAGAAAAGTTACACAGAAGAAGTGGCAAGGGTAAGCTATAACAGCAACATGTAACTGGAGAAAATGATGCGTTGACAATTTGTCAAATCAGTATGGCTAGAGAAATTGTCGTAAACGTACCGGTATTATGATAATAGATGTTACTTGCAAATAAATTTCATTATTGTACAATGTATATGTTTTTTTTTTCTTTCAGGTACAACAAAGAACACCAGCTTCATTAGACAACCTTTACATGGTAACTAAAGTAGTGCATGTATTTTTAAAAAGAAGTAATTCAATGGAAGAATGATAAAAGATGCTACTAGTATGTAGCAATGTAAATTTCATGTGTTTGTTCTCTTTGCATCACTTTTAAAGTATTTTCTGCAAGAGAATTTTAAGCTTGTTACACAGTTCTATTTTGTACCTACCAGATGTGCAGGAGTGATGAGAAGTTCAACCATTTGGTAGCCTTCCTTCGTTCCCATGGCAACGAGAAGCACATGGTGTTCTTCAGCACCTGTGCAGGGGTGGACTACTTCTCCAGCGCTCTCAGAGAGTAAGTCAAGTTTCCTCTTCAAATATGTCTTTCTTGCATATTGGTGTTTTGTTGTTGTTTTTTTACATTGTGAGTTAGGTAGCCTGACTAAAATTGTGCTCCTAGAGGCCAGCCCTAAAGTTGCCACCACCTAGTAGGTGGGTCATTGACCCCTCTTGGGGAGGACGACATTAACCCCAGCCAGCAAGAGATTGTGTAAACGCAGGCTAGTAAGTTAAGCGGCGGTCACATTCAATAATCATACCATCATAAAATACATGCAAGGGCAATATTGGAATAGTCATGTATGTGTTGCACAGAATTCAGCTGTTACTGAAAAGGCTTATGTTGGTGACTGGTCTTTCACTGCCTGCTGAAAAATCCTACAGCATCAAAGCTGTAGGAGAAAAAGACCAACAAAGTACTAGTAGAACCTCGGTAGAAAGACCATGACTTTGGTTATGATTTTGTGTATTCTATCTGATTCCAGACTTCTGAAGAACACAAGAGTCATGTCCATTCATGGGAAAATGAAGCAGAAGAGGAACAAGATCTTTGCACAGTTCAGACAGGCAGAAAGGTATGTTTGTCAACTTTATGGTTTCTGAAATTATGAGTGATGATAACTTTTGTTTCACTGTAACAGTTATAGTAGTGTGTTTGTCTGAAATAAAGGATGGAAATTGTAGTATGTTCGTAGGACAGACGTCACAATGATGGAAGGAGAAACGTGCACTGTAGGTCTTTTAAATCCTGCAATGAAAGCAGTACAATTTGTATTGAACTTGAAGGTCTGTTACCGGTACACATTTTGTAGTATGATAGAGGTTCTGCTACTGGTTTTTAATGCTGTTTCTGTACATGTACAGTGGTGTTCTGGTGTGTACTGATGTCATGGCCAGAGGGGTGGATATCCCAGAGGTCAACTGGGTTCTACAGTTTGATCCACCGAGTAATGCAAGGTGAGGAAGATATACCTGATTACATGAAAAAACAGCCTCGAAATAAACACAGGCAGCCAGCTTAGAGTCCATTCCAAGACACCATGCGGATTTTTGTTGCCATTGTTTAGAATTGATTTTAAAGTTTTGTAATTATATGTCTTGGACATTTGATACTTCAGAAATATTTTTAACACTGTTTCAACTTTATAAATATTTCCCTGGTCCTGTAAAACTTTGGAAATATTCATGGTGTGGAATTGGATACTTCTAATGGTTTCTAAATAATGATAACAGCATTCTACCATTATTTACCATTTTCTACCATTTTTGTAAATGGTTCAGTGGGCTGGGAAGATAGCAATTCACACATCCTTGCAAAGTATGGTTGGGTGCCATGCAACAATGGCCCACCACAAAGGATCCACCAGTGCCCAGCAGTGAAATCTAAAAATATACAGATGCAACAATAGGGCTTACTTTTATGGGGGCAATAAACTAATTTTACCATTTGGCCAGGTTTACCATTTTTTGCAAATATTTGTAAATGTGAAATAATCACAGAGAGGTTTCACAATTATTCTAAATAAATATATTTTTGTACAGTTACTTTAAAAATGTTTCTAAAATATTCAAAGAAATTCAAATAAATGAGTATTTTCTTAGTCAATTTTTTGAAAATAATTTAATTATTGTGGCTCAGATATTCTTTTATTCAAAATAATTCAGACTAATTATCAATATCGCCTAAAAACCCTCATGGTGTCTTGGAATGGACTCTAATATAAGCACATCAGCAAGACACATCATGTAAAGGTGTGTTAATGTATATCAGGATGATATCCCATGTATAAAATTCTGTGTCGGGAAAGAAATGGATAACATTACAAGATTAGAAAGATATAAGCAGTTGTATGAACAAGCAAGACGCATTTTGCTAAAATTACGATTCTCCATTTTAAGCTTGTGTACTTTGTTCGCCAGTGGGTCCGAAAGGGTTGCAAGGCACTATGGCAAAGTTTGCCATCTCTGACTGCCTTGTTATGTCTGAAAAGTAAAATCATTCTCTCATTCCCAACAGTGCTTTTGTACATCGGAGTGGGCGTACAGCCAGGATGGGTCGTGAGGGCAGTGCTGTAGTGTTCCTACTGCCAGAGGAGGACACTTATATTGAGTTTATAGCTATCAACCAAAAGGTGAGCGGTAATAATGTTTTCAATAGAAAATGTTTTTCGTTCAAGCTATTTCATCTTAAACATTTTGTTAGGGAAAATTTCTTTGTCATTGTTTCATTCTTGATTTCTTCATAACAGAGGGTATTTTCTCCAGTGTTTTCCAACATGGCCTTTATGTATGTACTACCCTTTATTTTCTGACTTGCATGCAGGTTACCCTGACACAGTACAGGCCTGGTTATGAGGTAAAAGATGTGCTGCCAAAACTCAGAAAGATGGCCTTAAAGGACAGGTGAGAAATTATTTCTCAAGTGTTACATATCACATATTGATCTGCTCTCTTAAGAACAAAACATAAACATACATGTCAAATGTAGAGAGTTTGTGTTTTTGCCGTATTCTTAGATTTGATTGTCTACCATTGAAGTTCAAAAGTGACATTTCAACTTTGCCATGCTCTGGACAGGGCCATGTATGAGAAGGCCATGCGGGCATTCGTGTCCTTTGTCCAGTTTTACCGCAAACACGAGTGCAGCCTTATCTTCAGGTTCAAGGGTAAGACACCTATTTTTCTTGTGTTATAGTAGACGATCCTTTTAAACCTCTTCTACATGTATTTCAGCTTGTTGTTTACTAAATGTGTATTGTAAGTTACATCGATGCATGTTAGACATCCAAGTAATAAAATACCCCCAAAAGCAGTTACTTAAGTCGAAAGCAACTGGATATGATTTTGGAAACGGGCAGACGTGTCAGATAACGTCTGACCGTTTCTAAATGTTATCTGAAGTGTCTGACCATTTCCAAAATCATATCCAGTTGCTTGAGTAACTGTTCTTCTCATACGTTGTTTGTTGTCACATGTCAAAGAATAAGACTACTTTCCTGTCATAACAGCAGCAGTATTTTCCGAATTTCTATTGTCTTTCAATTCTAAAAGTGACCAGTGCAATAATGTGTTGTTACCCAGATCTCCACATCCCCAGTTTAGCCCAAGGATTTGGGCTGTTGAAAATTCCCAGCATGCCTGAGCTAAGGGGCCAACAGTTCCCAGAATTCATTGCTGCAGATGTTGACATCAGCACCATTCCATACAAGTAAGAATGACATTTTATTTTTCTATTTCTGTGTCTAATCTTGCAATCAGCTATTTAGGCATGAATGTGCACATAATGATTGTCATCCGTCATAGGTATGACTTGACTGATATCAGCAGTTGGGGCTACCATCTTGTAGTGTACAGATTTGGAATAAGATTAACTTTCTTTTGAATTCTATTTTCACAGAGACAAGCAAAGGGAGAAGTTAAGGCAACAAAGGCTCAGAGAAGGTGTCATTGATGACAAGAAGAAGAAATTCAAACCAAAGGTGGGTGTTCTTATACAGCATCTTCTGTGTCGACCTACCTTTAGCAAGAAACATTCTACATGTACTTGTGCTGTGCAACAAAGTTTCATGAATTTGAAAACGTCTTGATAATAATTTTTTTTGTCTTCATAGTCATCCTGGTCTGATCAAAAAGAAGCAAAAGGAAGAAAGCAGGACAGAAGAATGAGAAAAGAAATGGCTGGGAAAAGAAAGGTAGAACAGGTAAGCATAAGGAAGCAGTGGACTTGGTTTGCTCCTGTCATGTCTGTGTAATTTGAAAAAAAATGTACCAGTATGTTTATAAAAAGGATTTGCCAGAAAGATGAAAATGTGAAGGTACAGATTTGACAGTTGCTAACTTTCTTGAATGTAGCGTTTGGTAATTGTTGTACCCTTTTTTTCCAACTTTGTTGATTTAGACATTTAAAGAAAAGGAGGATGACTTGGCTGAGTTGGCACGAGATACAAGATTATTAAAGAAGCTGAAGAAGGGAAAGGTTAGTGTGATGAGATTTGATAAATTAATGGCTGTTACTAGTGTTAGAACCATGGCTTGGGTGATAGTTTTTCATGTATCATTGATGTTGATCATAAGGTACTGTAGTTTAGTAGTTGTAGTTTTCAATATCATGGAAAAAGGTATGTTTTCTTCAATGATACTGGAATTTCTGTTCATATTAAGGACATAGTCGACAGCAGTCTACAATAGATTGTAGTCTTTTTGGAAGGTTTCCCATGTGAAGTACTGATTCCTTGTTTTTGTGTCCAGATCACTGCAGATAGCTGTGACAAAGAGCTGCTGGGGGAGGGGAGTGTAGGAGAGAGTGAAGACGATGTGGAAGGTTGATCATCTTAAAGGATTCAGATAAAAGGCCCTGGAAACTCAACCTCACAGAAAAGCCATTCTTCATACATACTAAAGAAATGCCATATTAAAACTGCTGTTTAAAGCATTTCATCATGACCACAATTGTATACTGATGTGTGACTGATAAATCCTAACAAGACTGAAGAAAAATTACTTGTAGCATATTTTCAGAAGTAAATTTACATCTTGCTTACTGCCTGTAGATTATAATTCAGATAAAAATCTATTGTCTTTATGAGTACATCAATGTTAATATAATAAAGTCAAAGCTAAGCAATTTCATCTCATATTATTTTATTTCTATACTTTTATGAATTATTGATAACAATAGATGCTCCTCAATAGATGAATGTTGAAGACATTGTTAGAAGTTATAGCAGCTTTGTTGTGGTCTTTAGTTGTCTTTGATTAACTCAATGGGTCCATGGACCAATGGGATGCCCTGAGAGCTGACATCACTCCTTGCTTCTCTGCGACTGACACGGTCGCATCCCTGGGCACATCTGGAGTCCTTGTCTGACGCCACGCACACCAGCACCTGACAGCGTAGCACCACCGACCCTGACGACACACCGGCAAACTTGAAGGCCTGGAACCCGAACCGTTGGGCTGACGGGACGTCAGAGGTGATGGTCTGGAATGTAGGATCCACGCCACAGCTAGAAGGAAGATATTTTTTGCTACATATTAATTACAAGCTGTACAATATGCTTGTATATGTCAAAGAGCTTGTCCCCAGTTTTAGGTCTGGTGCACTTGTTATAATATGAAGGTTAAGCTGTTACTGCATTACATGGCAACTTCTTTCTCATTGATTGATCAAACTCTGTTGGACAGGATATTTCTTACGGCTCACTCCCTTCAAGGGAAATTGCAGCCACTACTATCCCCCAGCTAAACTTCTGATTGGTGAATGGGACAGGCATGATTGCTCTTAATTTTTTGTTGGAATTTTGAGAATAGATTAAGTGATTAGATTAAAGAGTGACATACCCATTCTTGATGATGTCATACAGCAGTGGCCCGGCGGTGTCCGCAGCTGTCGGTGTTGCCCAGCAGTCCAGAGCGAACACCCGCAGGTCAGGGTCGGCAGAATACAGCTGGATCTGTACGTACACCATGTCACACACCCGCACACTCAGCGGCTCGGGCGCCGGAACCTGGTAGTCCAAGTCTGCATAGAACGTCATCGTCAAGTGGAAATGCCCATGTCCAGTGCTGTAGAATCTGTGTCAAAAACAAAGCCCCCACTTGATAAGAACAGAAAACTTTTAGAGAGCTTCAAAATCATTATTGAACTGTGAGCATCGTCTCAGGAATTAAGCGACATAGAAGCTCTGAAAATCTGCGACAATTTCTTATGTTTGAAATATGTTTTACCTAGCTAAGGTGTTAGATATATTCTGTAACATGTAGTTGTAGTATTTAACTACAGTATTATCTGTCTTTGTCAGAAGAGCTGGCCATTTTTACTATCTTCCCGACTAGTTGGGCAGTTCTGGCTGAAGAGTGTGAAGTTGTTTTTCACTGGACTTCTAGTGCTGACGACCACTTCAGCACTGGTGTTCCAGTGCTGACAGAGGAGACCGCTACTTTTGTATATTTGCTGATCTGTCAGCAACACATTAAAGGTACCTTTCTGGCTCGGTGATGGCGTTGAAGGCTCCCGTAGTGGCGACAGTCCCCGTCCGGGCCATGCGGCAGGTGAACCTGACCTGCAGACCGCACTGCTGAGCGGGATTCCCACCCGTGGGCGCCTGCACGAGGTCCAGGTCCTCAACAACTGTGTTGGTGTACACGATAGAGTCATCCGTTTCCTGTGAAAAGTTGATGGGAATGTACATATGTATATCTCGATAAAGTTTAATCACAGTGTAAGAATTGCTAAGATAGTGCTTAAAAAAGCTATCTACCATCCGAAAAGTGTGACCATCAGCATGTGCAGTACACGCAAGGAGGTTGGCAAAGGAAACCTTGGTACACGAGATACAAAATCTGAAAATTCCCGTACCAAAGTAGACCGCTAGGGAGCCAAAAATCTAACTATTTATAACTGCCAACCACAAATAGATTGTACTGAAAGCATAATTGGTGAAGGTAACAAACAAGGGCCCAACGGCCAACTGACTGTTCTACTGGTGCCACAACCATCCAGGTACGTCCACAGGGTCACGTGAGTGGCATTACTGGTCGCTCTGCAGGATGGGTCTATCAGGCGCATGCGCCTCGCCTCCAGCTGAGGCAGCTGCACGCGGGACAGGTCCACCTGCATGTGGTAGGACGTGCACGTCACCGTCACGTTAGCGCCGCCTGGGACAACATTGGAAAGAAGGCAATTACAGATTGCAGACTTCACCCGATCAGAGGTAATTGCCTTCTGACAGAACATGCTACTGCTACTAATAGTCAGTCTATATAGACTATGGCCCTTTACTAAACAGAAAACAAAGTTACAATACAAAATACTGTACTCCAATTTTATGATTTTAAATATAAAGTTACAGAAAATGCAAAACAATGTCATTATGCACTAGGAAGGATAAAAGACTTGGTCTGTATTTGTATTTATTTGTATCTATGTAATTTGTATCTACATAGCCAGTGTACCTGGCCTTTGGTGTAACACATCTTTGCAGGTACAGGGTGAGGCAGCAGGTGGTTATCTTACACAGAACGACCTGTCACACCTAACCTTCGTACATCTAGCAGTTGAGCGCTGTTTTAAAACTATCTAGTGAGGATGCCACTACTATGCTTGGTGGTAGTGGTTCCACTCTATGATACCTTACTTAGACCTTAGATCCGCCAGCAACAATGTTGCATAGAAAGATAGATGATAAATCTAGGAAAAACATTTTTAACACCTGGTCTCACCGAGACAAACGCTCTGCTGTATGGAGTCTTGTAGTGACAGCATCATGAGCGAGTCGAAGTCCGTGACGTGGTACACCTTGGAGCTGTCGCTGGCGGCGGTCTCGAGCTCCGCCTCGTCCACGGCCTCCCCCACCCCCACCGCGTACACCACCACCCCGGCCGTGTGGAGCTCATGAGCCGCTGACCACACGGATATCTAATGTACATGGCAAAACGTTATTTTTGTATCAACGATACGGTGAAATCACAAATTACTGTGATATGCTATTAATATTGTTTGCTTGTTTGTTTCATATCGTTTTCGATTACTGTATGTATCCCCCCCCCCCCCCCATTTTTGAAAATCGCCAGCCAGGTGACATATACCCCTGGATGAATAAAAATAAAAAAGAAACAAACAAACATTCATCTTTACAAATAAGTTAACGTTACAAATGTACTATCGGCATGTTCTTGTGTTTGGAAGCGGAAGTTAAGATTTTGCGGTATAACAGCTACACATTTGTATGTCTAAGCAAGAAATCTAAAAAAAAACTCTTAAAAAAGGAACGCCTCCTTTTTTTAACCTTGGTATCACGTTATAAGCAATGCACTGCTGTTCCAAAAGGTTGTAGTTGACCTGTGACTCTGGTGAGCTCCTGCCGTCCGTAATGAGGATGACTATCCGGGGAACATCCTGCGTTTCCGGACGGGCCCCGTACAGCTCCGAGAACAGCCGTCTCTTCGTGAACACCAGCGCTTTGCCGATCTCTGTCCCAGGGCCGTCCATGTAGCGGATTCTAGCTGATTACATACAAACGCCACACAGAAATTACAACATAAACATTCAAAAGCTCCAAGGCGAAAAAAATAATTAAAAAAAAACTTAAAAACTTTCCTAAAATGAAAACACAGTTGTGACAGTTACAATCAGCAAATGAAACATAACGTCGGAAAGAGCCCTGTTGTAATAGTGTTTTTTGCGATATGGATGTTTGGGACTCATAGTTTTGGGTGCGAATGATGGCGCTTCAGTACCAAGGTCGCAACAAGTACAGCCGGAAACGAAAGCCCTCAGTTTAGTCAGTAGTTGTGCGAGTCAGGTTTTTTTTCTTTTGCCATACAATTTCTACTGCTCTACATGTCCAAGCTAGTGACAAGACATCGAGTTCAATAGACCTGATATGCAGTAAGAAAGAAAACTGACTCTTATAGCCTGCTAAGGAGGACATAGAACCAAAGAGGGATGCATTGTGCCGACCAGTTTGCTAGGGCAGCTGCTTGCGTGTTGCGCAATACAAGCTTAGGGCAGCGAGATCAACGTTAACGATTAGATATGTGTACCTATGGCGTTCCTGAGGTCTGTGCCGTCCAGGTAATCCCCCAGGTTAAACTCGGCCTGCACCATCCAGGCGAACTGCACCACGCCTACCCGCGTCTGCGAGGCACCGATGTTGAACCCGTCCACCATGTCCCGCACGAACTTCTTGGACTTCTCGAACTGCAGCGGCCCCACACTGGCCGAGCCGTCTATCACAAAGGCCAGGTCCACCGGGGTATTGCACTCTGAGGAGAAAGGTGGTCAGTACTCGCCAAGCAGAGGGTAAGCACCGTTTTTAGGTATTTTTATCGGGCTTTCTATTTTGCACCGTTTTCCTTATGTCTGGCCTAGAAAACGGGAAAAAACAGTTGGAGCCTAACCTCTGCTTAATTGGAGTGCAGGTCTGCCAAATATACATCATCCAATGGTGTCCTTACGTTATGATCACATTATTCATACATGTACATAACAATGTCCTATAGAGGATACAGTACCGACTGTTGGTGCGCGATGTCTGGATGCCAACAGGAAAGGGTTGAAAGGTGGTGCTGGATAGATCGGAGCATCTGAAAAAAATAAGCTTAAGATTAGTGCATGTTTTTTTTCTTTCTTTATGATTCTTTATTATATTTTCACTGATAAATATAACAGTCACACAACAGAAAATGAAGAACCTCCCTTAAATATTAACCTATCCAAGTCTAAAAGCCACATTGTAAACTTAACAGCTCATATAATATGATTATTATTATGTCATTACTAACGTTATTCATTTTGGTTATCAAATCATTACATATCATTTTATCACATTACATGTCATCTTTTTCATATAAGCATTGTATCATTACTCGCATAATCATTTCAGTATTGTAATCAAATATCATTATCACGTCATTTCTATATTCTTTCATGATTATTGCATGTTTATGTTTATGTTTACACAAATTACCAATGACCAATCAGAAAAAGCGTCAGCGTAATGGAATGAAGCGTCAAATTAAGGTAGAAAATTAAGTACATAAGACGATTACGTTTTTCACTTTATCTTTATCTTGCTCCCGACAGAGAGTTGGGATACCTTAACTAGTAAAATAAACAAATGGTATGTTACCATCGCACTTGCTCGGTATCCGCGCCCTACACTGGCCAGCCGGGCACCTGCAGAGCGGGGAAGGCCGCTGGGTGGCGCAGTTGCCGATGTCGCATTCACAGCCAATGTCTGGGTATCCCAAGGAGCCACAACGGTCTGTTCGCTCATGGAAACAGGAAAACACAACCACATATCAATTTGAATGGCAGTATTAGAACATGGCAGCATAAATGGCTCTAAACCTAACACGACACGAATGTAACTACGTGGTTGAATGTGTTGTCTTGTAATCTTGTCATACATTCCGACGCGTTTAAATCTTCAGGAAAAAGACTAGATACAGACCGATTCTATTCTAGGTGTGGGCCTTTGCATATCACTGATAGCAGATTGATGTTACGTGAACGGATATGGCTTTAATAAACGTTTTGCTCAGTTTCCAATGGAAGGCACAGCCACAGAGATGATCTTAGCTCACCGACACATTCGTCCTCGTCCCGTCCATCGCGGCAGTCCTCCGTCCCGTCACAGATCCAGAGTTGGGGGACGGTCTCCCCCTCCCCGCATCTGTACTCCCGGGCTGGGTGGGCGATACATGTTTACTTGACGCAAATAACGTTAGTTAGAGTACATTGTGTGTTTGGTACACACACCAACGTGCTGCCGCTGTACTCCAATATGGTCGCCGAATATTCAAATTAGAATCATTCATATGACGTCAACGAAATGCCTGAAAACGTAGGCGTATGGCTAAGGTTACACCAATAGCGCTGGCAACTATTAAGGTTGAGCATGCCGACCAAAGTTTTCTCTAGTTGATTTTTCCTTCGATCCAAACGTGCAATTGGCTAATTAGTGGCGGATTTGTCATTCGACCAGGGACCAGGCTACAGACATTCATTTTAGAAATAGCATTCTTCACTTGAAGCAAAAGTTAATAATATATTCAATATTTATCTCACCGAACACCCCAAGCACCTTCCTCTCGCTCGCCCTTCCGCGGATGTCAGCAGCCTGCTTAAGTCTATCCTCGCTGTCGGTCCGCTCGGTCTCGTTGGTCTCTCCGGCTGGTCGGAAAAATATACTCGCCCTGATTCGCCGCAGGCTTTCTGGATTGTCTTCCTCATCTAAATCTGAGAGATTGTAAATGGTAGCGTACTCGTTAGCGCATATAGTTTTAGCATCGTTAGCGCATATAGTTTTAGCATCCGTATCACTTTTTAATTAAAACTAGTATTCACAATATATTTAACGAACTTCAACGCAGAAGATGTCCAGTCAGCAAAACGGGACGATGGGAAATGATTCCCCTCCAACTGTCTGCTTGAAGTTAAGATGTCGTGCCCACCGTGTATTGTGCGATAGTTGTTGCGCCCACGTGGCAAGCAAGCAACAAGTAGGAAATGAAATTATTGAGGGAAGCTAAGATTTGTTGCAAGATGACCTGAGAAAAAACTGCGCGTTAATTTGATCAAGTACATAAACGGTTAACCACGTGAAAATCCTTCATGCTGATCTACACAACAAAGTAAACCTACCTGCTCGTTACATATTCTTATGGTGATTCAATAATCTCGAAAATGGTACGTGCGGAACAGTGTACATTGTACGAATTTTAAATAAGTCTTGTAACGTTACAGTCAAACGTTTTGTCTGACAATTTAGCAGTAAACAAACACGTATGATGTACTGAGTGGTGACGACGGTTAATGTCAAGACGAGATGTTACTTTAATTGGTATGACATACAAAGACTGAGAGATAAATTAGAGATCATATTCTGGTAGTTTTACAAGGACCCAAGCAAGGATCACACTCCTTCTATCCGAAGTTGCACTTATTGCACTTACTTGTTGCTTTTAAAAAATCACGGGAAGATGGAGTCCAGATCTCACGACTGAAAGCTAATGTTGTCGTGTCTGAGAATAGGCAATATACATACCTTCGGACGCCACTCTTATCAAACAGACGAACAGCAGAACACAGAGACCCCAACAGAACCATCCATTGCCAACCGGAGTCATGGCTGACTCCCCCGTTCATAGGTCACTGTATGCTGCCAGGTGTCCTTCTCCACGTCACCAAAATGGTCATGTGATTTTCTAATGGTTCCCTCGCATCACACAGATGCAAATTATCTACATGTAAGGGCCATGTAATGTTGATTTAATTATATGGATGACATCCTCGGGAACCCCAAAACTGATGCACGCGTGCGAATAAAAAGAAGTCGCCTTCAATATGAAATCTAGGTGGTCAAGATGAACAAAATGACTGAACACGTAGAGAAACTATACCGAACAATAAATTCATTTTAGTTTCACATCTTCTTCTTTGACCTTGGAATTGACGTTGGCAAGCTATGACATTAGTATATGCTGAAATTTGATGCGCGCGCGGATGTCATCAATATAGCAAAACTACGAAAGCTTCACCCTCCTTTTTCAGCACTGGAAACCAGTGCTGAAGATGGCTTCAGCACTGGAAACCGAGTGCTGAATGTTCGTCAGCACTGGAAAACCAGTGCTGACGCGCTCTCAGCACTGGAGACGCCGGCTTCAGCACTGGAAACCGAGTGCTGAATGTTCGTCAGCACTGGAAACCGAGTGCTGACGCTCTCAGCACTGGAAACGCCGGCTTCAGCACTGGAAACCGAGTGCTGACGAACATTCAGCACTGGAAACCGAGTGCTGATGAACATTCAGCACTGGAAACCGAGTGCTGAGTGAGCGGGAGACCAGACTCTGACATACTAGTATACAGTAATTTGGAGTTACGACACGTCCTTTGCTCGACTCAAGGACGTTATATAACGTCCTTGCTCGACTAAAACGTAAGATTGCTGGATTATAAACGTCACCTATCGTTACATTCTGCTCTATAACACCTCTATAACTCTATAACAGTGTTCATTTGTCGATTACCTTCGGGGATAATGGAAAATACTCGCGATCGTCGTGACGCTTTCTTTACGTGGGCGGTAATAATAATAAAGTTGTTTGCAATCCCGTTTTAATGATATCCATTCCTTATACATTTCAATTACACAAAACAACACAAATTCAGGCTTTTTTGCATCTGTATCTATCTTACGTTATATAGCCGGTATAACCGCCGTTCGGCGTAACGTTAACACAACAGCTAAAACTGCATAAACTTGAAAAATCATCTTTATTAGTATCGTATATAGTACCGCTTTCAGTACTTTGTATCTATACTCTATACATACACCAAGTTACACATTAAATTGAATAGCACAACCAAAAGTTTAACTTTATTTTTAATCAGTATACGTCAAGTACCGCTCTCAGCACTAGGACACTCCAGTGCTCGAAAGACTTCGGCACTGGTTTGAAGAACGTTCCAGTGCTGAAAAGACGTCAGCACTCGTTTTCCTGTGCTGAAGATTTCTCAGCACTGGTGTTCCAGTGCTGAAGTGCCCCTGAGCACTGGAAAATCGAGTGCGGAAGGCGAAGCTTTTGTATAACAGCACTCGGTTCCGGTGCTGACGGCGGTTTCAGCACTGGGTAACCAGTGCTGAGTGAGTCCAGCCTTGTTGTGCTTTTAGTCGCCCCCCAAAGGCTACAGCGGACGATGGACACCTTTTGGGTAACAAACGCGTGGAGTCTGTTATTGAAATTCTCTTTACTTGCGAATTGATACCCATTGTGTAATTCATCAGCCTGATTTAATGGCGCCTTTAGAAGTGGCCCGCCTAACTTGCCGGCCCGTTACAGCTCCAAGCAGCGGAGTTTGCGTTGCGTTACAGACTATGTTAATTATCATCCTTCGCTTGAAAGTTGACATATAAGAGATTCAAAATTTACCCGGCAGCTTCAATGGTTAACCATCCAACATGGCGGGAAATACCTCATTGTCACGTGAGGACAAACGCCATTTTGGTGGATACGTAACGTGACGTTCAAGATGACGGTAAATCTGGCTTTCAGTGTAATCCGTCTGTTGTAGTGGCACCACTGTGCTGAAATTTCACGTTTATCTATTTGAAGAATGGAACTATAATTCTAATTATGTCATTTCTACTTACTAGTATTTCTTCCTACTTGCCTTTCCTGACAGTGTCATGGTACTTTTCACAACAACGATAAAAGAGCCTTGTCAATAAACATAGCTACAATATTGAACGGCAACTTACATTGCAGATGACACGGAGTGTATCTCTTAAAAGTTGGCTGGGGTGCCTTTTCCCATGTGGTATTTAGATGGTGTACCTCCTACATGGCACCTCTGTGGCCAATGGCCATTCTGAGTGTCCGTTGTGGGCAACTTTAATTTGTTGACTGCATGTATTTGTTACTCTATAAATTTGTTGTTTGCTCACATGCCCAAGGCCTACCACAGATCATAGACAAATCATGTAGATAAACTTTATTCATCTCCTAACATACAAACCATCCATCCTATGCTCCGACTGCTGGGGTGAACGGAAGGACGCCTAAACCCAGAGGCTCCCATGACCGCCTATCAGAAATACTGGATAAAAGTTGTGGAGGTCTGCTATGCAGCTACATGATACTGGCATGCCCATAGGTGCTTGTAAAATCGGGAGAAGCTGATAACCTTGTTATGTATACCTGATCATTTGCTTTGTATCCTGTAATTGTATGGAAGACAGAACTCCCTTCACACTTCTTAGCTGCAGTCCAGGGCCTTCCTTGAACTATGTATGATTATAAATAACTTGACAAACTATAACATTCACTATGTCATTACATCGTTGTAATGATGATTCATATGACCCTGTTTGTAAATTGTATGTTGTATATAGCCTTGTCTGTAAATTGTATATGGCCTTGTCTGTAAATTGCGTGTTGTATAATATGAGAAGGCTTTAATTTTTTGTTCTTATTTTGCCCAATCCTGCCCATGTGTGTGATTAAAACAAAATAAAGCAAACATGCAGATTAAGTGATGGTGTCACAGACAAAGATGACAATGACCACAGTAATGTTTTGTTTTATTTTATTGGTGTCTACAAAAAAAGTCAAACAAAAATTCAGTTCGACCTCCTCCACCCGGCAATCTTCTCTGATCTGCTTTTCTTAACAGGATAAAACAAAAGGGCCATTTTGCACCCTTTTCATATCTGCCAACACTTAGTGACGTTCCATCATTCAATACTCTCTTTTAACTTCTTTCTTCTTTAATTTAGTTCCCAGATTTTTTTTTTCTTCTCTACAATCTAAAACAGTCGTAGCTTCATTAA
The DNA here is from genome assembly GCA_019207045.1 of Branchiostoma floridae x Branchiostoma belcheri. Taxonomy (NCBI): domain Eukaryota; kingdom Metazoa; phylum Chordata; class Leptocardii; order Amphioxiformes; family Branchiostomatidae; genus Branchiostoma; species Branchiostoma floridae x Branchiostoma belcheri. The sequence goes on from CM033036.1 coordinate 17,071,469, forward strand.
TTATAGGTGTGCTGGCATGTCGTTGTAAGATTCCTCCGACACGGAGTTGTTGTGACCGCTGCGCATTGCGACCAATCCCGGAAGGCCGTCCCCTCAGACTAGTTTCCCTGCTGGTAGGCTTGCATGGGAGGCTGTTGGTGATGAGCTGGGGACAACAAAAACGAAAAATCAGACAGAGCTGACTAACAAGTTCTTCTATCAAGCCATTGAAACACAGAACTATGAAATATGCTAGGTTCTTTGCATTATACAAATCTGGTGCATCAATGAATAAAAAGACTTTTTTCCATTTCAGGACGTGTTGTAAAAATTTGCATAAGCAGTCATTGTACATATGTAAGTACTTTACTTTGGGACTGCATTTGTAACTGTAAGTAGCAACACTAGTAAGTAAGCTTATACGACTGGTAAGTAAGCTGCAGTAAAACGTGAAACAGTCAGAATTGCCCAGAGGAAGGTGACAGATGGTCACTGAAACATCAGCTGAATAGAGCAAGGGTTGTGAAAAAGAAGAGTCTCTTTATTCAAATCTGGGAGTTGTAAGTGAAGGTCTTTGGTGAGGCAAGTCATTCATAGCACTACAAACAGCAAACCCACATGCCTGCAAAGCTAGTGTGTTACAACAAAAGGCTTATAGTGGAAGCTCATCTATGTTGGTAGTAATCATAGTGCAATGCTAAACTTTTTTCCTACGCAAAAGAACACATGTATCAAATTTCTGATGACCACTGTCACCTTCTTCAGGATCAATACTGATGACCAATCACTCTGACCAAACCCGTAACTCTTGCGAGTTTACTTTCGATCTGAAGTGATTGGTCACCAGTATTGATCCTAAAGAAGGCGACAGTGGTCATTGAAAATTTGATCCAAGGTCTTTTGTATTGCAAGAAAGTTTAGCACTGGACATAAGAGTTTTCTTTTACATAACCAGTTTTTCTCATCTGCTGACGTTTCATCTGCTACATATAGCATCGAGAAGCAGAACTCCAGTTAGAAGCTCTGAGGAAGATGTCTGACAGATATCGAAATGTCAGCAGGTGAGAAAAACTGGTTATGTAAAAGAAAACTCTTATGTCCCATGATCTACCAATGTGATGAAATTATTTTCAAAAGTTTAACATTATACAACAAAAGGCTTAATGACAAGGGCAGCCACATACAGGTGCGCTGCTGACCTTGAGCATGTGTGAGGTACTGTGGTGTCATCTGGGCGGTAGCAGCAGAGGATGCTGGGATTGCAGCAATGGCCCCGTGAGGTGCACTGGTGGGACTGTGGCCCTGCCCACTCATCTGTGCCTGTAACGGCAGTGTTCCAACAACCAGTCGCAACCACTAACAGTCAACTACCTCATCTTAGTTTGCCATGTACGTAGCTCAAAATGTCAGGCACGAATTCTCTGATTCAAAGCGTGTCCTTTCTCTATACTAGTTACAATCGTTGCTGTACTTCTTTTATTTGTGCACGCAACAATATTAACAGTGCATTACTGGTGTCTTCTTCTTCACTTGTCTTCAGACAATTACATTTTGAGGGGTTTCTTATGTTGAGAAACTAGAATAAACCAAATATTTCAAGGACCTTTTTAAGACATAAGAGCAAACAACTATCACTTAATTCTTATTTTTACACCATAGGTACATTATATTCAACTTTTATGCAAAGATATGTTCTTCTGGGACTTAATGAATAACTGTATGTACAAGAGGAAAGTTAGAAAAGCACTACGACTACTAGAATGACAAGCGAACGACAGTCACCTTCCTTACCTGGGGCACCAACACCATCTGTGCCTGGGGATGGGGGTGCTGGCCGTGCGCCTGCGTCATGTGTGTGACAGGAGCGCCCGCGGCGTGCGGAGCGAACTGGGGCTGCTGCCCGGGGCCCATGCTGTGGTGGTGTAACGTCTGCGAGCTCTGGCTGTGAGCCTGGTTACCAGCCGGAATCATCTGGGGAAAAAGATATAGACATACACTTAAACAAGGAATGTGAAATGGAAATGTATCTGGAGAGGCTTATGCTACAGTCTTCCACAGATTGTCCAATAAAGAGCACATGAGATGATTTTTACACAGTTGTAAAAGTTCAATATACCACAGACACTGCCACTCACTCACACACGCATGCGCGGGCACACACACCTGTGCACTAAGAAACACACACACATGCCCACCCATCCACATACCCGCCCACGCACACACACAATTTCTACAGTCCCCTACTGACCTGCTGGGGCATGTGGTAGACCAGCTGCTGTGGCATGTGCTGCTGCTGTGCCTGTCCCTGCCCCTGGCCGTGTCCCTGCTGGTGCACGGGGCTGGGGGTGGGGTGGTTACTCTGCTGCTGCTGCATGACTGAGGACTGGGGCTGGGGGGAGGCGTGCTGCTGGGAGGCGTTGGGGTGCCCCTGGGTCAGGTGGGGAGGGGGCTGGGCGTGGTGGTGCACCTGGGCGGCCTGTTGGTAGATCTGCTGTCCCCCTTGCATGGTACCGGCAGAGTGGACTGGAAGTGTGAGGAAAGGAAATAACACATATATTCAACTTCCTCATTTATGGTACCAGCAGAGTGAGTAACTGAAAGTGTAAGGAAAGCAAATGAAACATATATCCAACCTCCTTATCTATGGAATTCTCCAAGCAGAGGTTGAGTCACAGAGATATAGTAGTAGTCAGGATTTTTACCAGCTCGCTCCTCTCACAACTACTACTATATCTCTGCAACTCAACCTCTACTTGGAGAATAACTTATGGTACTGGCAGAGTGAGCAACTGGAAGTGTAAGGAAAGGAAATAAAATATCCAACTTCCTTGTTTATGGTATTTTCCATGGTATTAACTTATGGTACCGGCAGAGTGAATAACTGTAAAAGTAAGGAAAGGAAATAAAAAAGAGGAAATAAAAAAATATCCAACTTCCTCATTTATGGTACCAGCAGAGTGAGTAACTGGAGTGTAAGGAAAGAAAATAAAACATATATCCATCTTCCTCATTTATGGTAAAGGCAAAGTGAGTAACTGTAAGTGTAAGGAAAGGAAATAATACATATATCCAACTTCCTTAACTATCATGAAAGGAAACATTTCAAATGGATTAGCTATGAATGATGAGCACACCATCATTCCTCTTCAGACTAAGTATACTTATATATGATAATGTCCCTGATGTAATAAAGGTAAAGATTTAAGGAGCAGAGTTTTAAGTTTCCATTTTGTTTTTATTTTTGCAACTTGGGTAAAATTTTCACAGACCAAAACTCCAAGCTGCACATGTCGCAAACATCCTGTAACGTCCAACCCCCTAAGACAGGGAACAACGGTCGCTAAATAAATATAGAGATATAATAGAGATATAGAGAGAGTAGAAACTAACCGAACATGGGAGCTGAGTGTTGGTCTGTGGGGTAGCCCTGTGGTGGGTGGGCATTCTGGAGCTGCATCTGCTGGGGGGTCACCATCCTCGCTGTTCCCTGCACCATAGGGTACATGGTTTGCTGCAGAGAGAACAGGACATAAGAAATGTATGTTTGGTTTCCTTAAAAGAGCTGTTTTCTCACCAAGAGAATAAATCTGCACCGTTCCCTTAAATTACAGACCATATCTATCTATTTATTAGGATTCTCCATACGCAATGGAGGGTAGTTGAAGCAAATCTTTAGCATTCAATTAAGTTGATACTCTTGGACTTCAGATTTCAATTCCTTGTTTGCTTGCTTGTAAGGCAAGAGTTATCAGCAAAGTCCAATCCAAACCAAGACCTAAAACCCATATTATCAAATAGAAAACAAGGGTCCCTTACCTGTGGATAGAACGTGCCTAATGAAATCTGACCCATGGCCCCCTACATGTAGATAGACAGCACCTAATGAAACCTAAACCAAGGCCCCTTACCTGTGGATAGCCAGGTGCCTGTTGAGGCATCATGGTCTGGCCTGGCCCCACGATGCCCTGCGGATACTGCACGAACTGTTGTTGGTAAGGTCCAGGGGAGATGAGAGGGGTGACTGGTCCAGTCTGAGGGGGGTGTCCATCTGACCGCTGCTGGTGGGCCATCACTGGACAAATTGGACCAACACCAAATGAGTACACCATACAGGATAGATGATTCTTTGTCGTTCCAGCAAGAGGACGACTTGCTAAAAATCTGACAAAGACTCCTGTCCCTGCTTTGCAGTGGTCTTGCCCAAATGCGCATGGGCGTACGTCGATGGTTAGGACAGTACCATCCCCCAAAAAGGGGTGATGGTGTAAGGAACCAAAAGAAACATAGGATCCAAGCTGCAATTTGTTAGGAAGCGGAATTTTAATCAGATGTCCTGAAGGCCGGCTCCTTGCCAAATGCCTGAAAATTGAAATTTGGAGTCATGGCATGAAAAGGAGACCACTTAGTATTCCACTTGCTTGGGGCATGATTTGTTACGCAACGAGTGTTATTAGTCCATTGCTTTATCCTCTCAGCCTCCCACAAGTTGGTCCAGGATTTATCACTGAAATAAAGTTACAGCAGGGTTAGATCTTACCTGGGGTCCATCCTGTCACATCAGGAATGGTCGGCATTGTTACATTTCTTTTGTTTTTTCTTTGTTCCAGATTATGCTTGCAACAGGTTAAGTTTTAACTTAATTTGTCATGCAAGCATCTGGGTTGATCCAGCAGAGGTCCTTGCTGCTTTCTATTTGGACGGTTTTAAGATATTTGGTTATATAATTCAACTGTCTTTCTTGGGTAACTACTTTGATCACAGACTGTCAAATTGACAAAATGCAGCTGGTGACACATTTGATATTCAGTGTTTCTTTCCTGGATTTTTAAAAAATGACAGAACCCTTTTTTATGCAGGTGTTTTTTCTGGACATCCAGAGCTCATAACAAAACTTGGATCAGAGAGATCGAAAGAAAATAATCATGTCCCACAACCAAAAACATATGAGGGTGTTTTTCTTCTACGATTAGTTTCTTGGAAAGAGTTAGTTTTCTACACGCTGGAAGTATTAGCACTGCAAGCATCTTTCTAGCCACATGAGCTTCCCAATTCTATGTTACAAGCACACACTGCAAATCATACAGTAAATCTCACTTGCGTGATCTAATTGTGGAAAATGAGTTAGAATTAGTTCCTTGTGAAAGACCATCTACTTTCTTCTCTTGCCTTTTGCCTTTCCGTTCCTAGAAAGAATTCTCTTTTGGTTTGACCAAAAAAAAAGGAAGAAGAACGAAGGTTAAGCGATACAGACCGGAGGTTGGAACAGGATTTTCAGAAGCGGCGGACAAGGCTTGGGTCTGCCCAGTGTGAGACTCTGCCCACTCCCAATGGGGCAACACTAAAAAATAAAAGCAAACAAAAGTGTGAGTCAGCAGTTGACTGTTACGTAAAGTAACCCATCTTCCAGACAACGACAACTAAACAGAACAACGCCAAACACAACATCAGACTTGTTTGTTTGATCAACTCATTTTGTGCAACACTCAAACCAATCAGCAAAGAGCTGTATCAAAACCACACGTAAAATTTATGGCATGTTCTCAATAACCAGAAAATATCAACAGCAAATTTCATGGCTTCAAACCATGGGCAAACCAATTATGAGAAATAGAAAGTAAAAGAAAAAGATACTGTTTTTAAGTAACATAAAGGTGATGCTACATTCAAGCAACAAAATGGATATCTTCTTGGTTCAGAGGCTGACTTTTGGCTAAGTTTTGCCTTGTCTTCTGGCATTGTTCAGTTGGTTTATGCCCACTTGTTTTATATTCTCACACATGAATCATATTGGACATCACTAGACATGGACACTGTCACTTTTCACAAGACAATACAGTACTTGCTAGTCTAAAACCAAAAATCAGGGCTCAAAACCAATTTTATACTTCTTGACCCAATGTCCTGGTTTTCAGATCATCTATAAACTTTTACATATGGCAGATGAAACCTAATTTGCATCTGCAAAGAATAAACCCTCCCAAAAATGGGGTTCATTCACATTTGTAACAGACTCAACAGCAGAAACAGCCTGATTTATTGAAGAAATGTCAAGCTATGTTGGGGACCTGCCACCATCAATACATCAGTCATCAATTAACTTCTTCACTTCTGGTAACACACATTAACCTGTACATGCAGGTACAAGCAGTTTCAAGCCCTGATGTTGGCAACATTCAAAACATCAACTCATGCTTAGTCAACTATTTCTAAGGATCTTTCCAATACATTAATCTAGCACATTCCAAAGCTAAAACACAATTCTTTCTTTCTTCAAACAAAAACAACAAAATAAACCCATTCCAGTAGGAACATTAACATTTTAAAATTAACATTTCTTAACACCTTACTTTGGAAAAAGATCGATCAATTTGTGGTTTCTGTTAAGACCCGTTATCACAATAGGTAAAAGATACATTATACAAGTTACAGAGGAAATCTTATTTTCTGTCCGCACATAAGATGTAACTTGTAACATGTAACATAACATATAAAATGGCCGGCTATGAACATAGGATTTAAAGTCAATGGTTACCTTTTTTGGCGTATATTGTCTTCTGCTGCTGCTGAGCGTAAATGGGACCTACGAACGTGGGGTGGCCAGTCATCGTCATCGTGGAGCCCGTGGAAACAATGCCGTACGATGGAACACTGGTGAACAACGGGGTTCCGTGGACAATCATGGGACCCTGCAGGGGTGCACAATTCATGGTTCTACTCAATCTTTCAAGTTTGCAACTTGTTCTATATTTGGCAGGGTCCACAAGGCCTATTGTCCCGGGCAAGTGTAAATGCTGTTCTGGCAAGTGCATGTCCTACCTCACTTGCTTTTGATATACTTGCTACGTTCACAGACATGACATTGATCAATGCAGAAAAATAGAGCCAGTAATTCCATCGGAATGGAAGTGAAAATACATAGAAAAATGTCACTTAAATTTCGGGTAAGTGAAAAGTTGGTTCGGGCAAAAAAATCCTTCAAATTACCTGTGATGTTAACAGAGTTTAGTCACCTAATGGTTACCCTTACAATGGCAACTTTTTACTCTACATTTTCAAAATCTCACTGAGGAAAGGCCAAGATCCCCCTTCCACACCACCCCCCAGATTGCTCCCTTTGCTCTTACCATTATGCTAAAATAAAATCCTGACTAGAACCCTGGAATAAGCTGTACCTGTTGTTGCATGACGACTGGACTCTGTGTCTGTGGGCGGGGAGGGGTGGGGGTCTGATTCCTGGCCCGGGGGGCTGACGAGATGGCTGCTGCTGCTGGGACAAACGGCTTTGCTGATGGATTGAACTCCTTTGCATTTGGATTCAACTGGGACTTCTTCACGGTCCTGGAAGAAACACTGAAGAATTCAGTCAACGATTGTCCAATACACAAGATACAAAGATACAATCATGACAAACTCATGAAATTTTCTGACTTAGGGAAATCACATATTGTCCACAGTTCTTCAGCGTGTCATTGTGGGTTCATTTATGAAGGTTAGACATCTAGGTAAACAATGCTTAAAAAAACAATTCAATCTATTCAACTGGAGAAGATTCGGAGATTGCTTCCAAACATTTCAAGTGAAACCCATCGCTCTTCTTCAGCGTCCCTATTCTTGTTTTTTAAATTAAGAATTTGTAGGTCATTCTCTCTTCCTGTAGTTCTTACTCTAACTTTGACTAATACTAAAACAAATTTCTGTACTTACTCGGAAATCCCCTCCCCTTGTTTGGGGTTGTCTTGAGACTTGTCACCCTTCTGGTCACCCTCCTTCATGGGAACCGTCTCTGTTGCTTTGCTTTCTTTTCTCTCCTCTTTAACTGTAGTACTTGATTCTTTGTCTTTTGACAAGGACGCATCTTTCGACAGTTCCTTAGTATCCTTAATTTCTTCTGCTTTGGGTTTGGGATCATGTTTATTTGTACCCTCAGAGAGCTGTAAAAAAAGGGGGCCACAATTAAAGTTAGATTTGTTGTCTCCTTATCTTATATGTATTATCAATAACTGAATAAGTACATAAGTACACACTTATCAGGGCTCGAAATACCACCAGCATAACCTGCATACACACACATGTATTTCTGATGTCTACCTAAATACCTAAATATATGCAAATGGCCAAAATGACTTACCCTGAACTCCTCTGAGAATTTCTTGAGAGATGTCAATTGCGGAGTGAGACCTAAAGGACAAAATGAGGTAAATAATTGTTTGAAATAAAGTTAACAAAACATACAAAAGAAAAAATGCTTCCAGATGAATTTTAAACATACATCTACAACGTAATATCATAAAAAAAGTACTTTGAGGAATAAAATTTCACACAAAAAGTGAAGAGTGGTAGAGCTCACCTTTAGCTGTAGTATTCTTTCTCTCTGTATTAGAATAAATAGTAGAACTAGGGTGAGGCGCGTTAGCCTGGGCTGGCGGGAGGGCGGGCTTGTTGAGGTCGTCTCTCCGAGGCACGTTCCTACTCACTACTTCACTAGCGGGGTGCTTGCTACCATCAGGCTGGCCAGGGGCTACGGGAGAGGGCTGGGGGATGGAGGCTTCTGGGGACAGAAAACACAGTAACTACGCAGCACTCAGAACTAACACAAAATAGAAATGTATATTTGTCTCACTTAGCATAGCTACAAAGATTACTTTTCCCTACTCTCACAGGAATGGAGGCTTCTGGGGACAGAAAACACAGTAACTACGCAGCACTCAGAACTAACACACAATAGAAATGTATCTTTGTCTCACTTAGCACAGCCACAAAGATTACTTTTTCTCTAATCTCACAGGGACAGAGAGTATATACAGGATTGATGTATCAGGGAATTTCTCTGCTACAGAATAGCAATTCTTGAGAGCTATACTCTACTGAGTCTAAATACATTAAGTGACGTTACAGTTTAATACAGGTGGGTAAGTATCTGCTATTCCACACAGGCTGTGGCGAGGGACTAGTTTATCTTACATCTTCTAAACATGTACTGACAATTATAAGACGACGAGCAAAGGACAAGGCAAGATACTGAGTGAGAGAGATTTACCTTCATTAACAGTGGAAGAGAATTTGCTATCATTCTTGGCAGGCTACTGAGAGGGACTATTTTATCATCTTGAACATGTACTGACAATTATAAGACGACAAGCAAAGGAAAAGGCAAGACAGAGAGAGATTTACCTCCATTAACAGTGGGAGGGACACTATAACTAAATCATTCTTGGTAGGCTGCTGAGAGGGACTATTCTATCTTACATCTTCTGAACATGTGGACACTGACAATTATAAAGACGACGAGCAAAGGACAAGGCAAGATAGAGAGAGATTTACCTCCATTAACAGTGGGAGGGATACTATTGCTATCGTTCTTGGCGGAGCTCGCAGGGGGCGGGCCGTGCTGCGGAGCTTGCGAGCTGGCGTGCGGAGGGACGCCTCCTGGTCTCCTGTTCTGCGGAGACACGGCGTGGGGGTGGGTGCCGACCGTGTGTGGTGAGCCGGCACCCGCACGCGGCGAGCCTCGCGGCCCCATGCCGCCTGGACCGTGGTGTCCCGTCCTCTGGGGCTTGGGTGACATCTGCTGTCCCCGGCCCCGCGACGTGTCTTTCCTCATGTGTGGTGGTACATAGCGGCTACAGGATGTAGAAATGAAAATACATCAATTCAAGCATACACTTTAACTAATTGTTGCTAGTCCGTGTAACACAAACTCTGCTGTAACTGGACCCTCCCTGCAAGAGGTCGGCGGATATTGGGCGGGCTGCTATAGGCGAAATTTAATCAGGCTAACTAGTTGCAAATTACTGATAACTCCACAATAACAAAATCATCATCACTCTCTATTTGCTCTCCTCACATTCTGATGTTAGACCAGTATTTGCTACTTTTGGCATGTGACAACCAGTGCTAGAAATACCACCTGAATATGTAGGTTAGAGCAGGTTTATTTAAGCTGTATTTCTAATGTCTCCCACCAATATTCATTTGGAATCAAACTTCAGCACATACTTGTGCAGATCCCCGCCTCCATCGTTCCTACTCGGCCGGTGGACTGCGCTGAATGCCGCTTCCTCGTCATCATGGACCTCCAGAGCCACGCGGCGCTGGTAGTCAGTACTCCGCTCGATTTCATCAGCAATGCGCTGGGCGCGGTCTCGCTTTTCACGGTACTCTTTGGTGTCTTCTTCCTTTAGCTGGGTCCTAGGATGTCAAGAGAAGAACTTGCTTTGCTTATTGATTATCTATACCATCAAGTATTTTCCTCTTAGCTGTCCATTTGCACTGTACTGCTACAGAGGATAACTTTTGTTTGTATCCTCTGCATAAGAGGTAAACACAACAATTTGTTCAGTAGGCACAAGCTGTGCAAGGCCAGACTTTTAAGTTTGATCCACTCACATCGGGTACGAATCCTACTCTTTCAAACAAATGTGGTGGCATCATCAACATTCTCGAGGTATACTAGTAGCTCCTTTCAAACGACTGATCTAGACCTCCAGTCTCAATTGAGGGAACGCTGCTAGCAGAAGCTAGGTACACATTTTCTCCTGAGTCCAGGGAGAAAATTGGTGTCAAGTGTCTTTCCCATGGGCACAACATCGGGACCTGTCAGGAACTTGAACTCCTTACCACCAGGTTGAATCAACAACTCTGACTACAAGCCCACCGTGCCACTTACTCTGTATGAAGACAGGAAGTACGGCCTACTCACGTGTATCCAGCCAAGCTGCTGTCGTAGGAAGACTGGACCCCGTAGCGCTTCTCGTTGGTGCGGAACATTTCGGCGGCATCCCAACCATTGGACTGTAGAGAACAAGACTACGCATTTCAGTCCATTCCTTCAACCTTGCTTGATTACTATAAAAGTAGTATAAACCTAAGTAATGTATGTCATTGAAACAAACAAAATGATCAATATCTCAATGGTGTGTAGTTATTTCTTCTTATAGATATAGTCTTTTTCCAGTGTTCATTTCTTTGTAATATTTGCTACTTTATGAGCAATGTAACAAACAAGGGCTATCTACCACCTAAAAATCATCATGTCCAGAACACAAGATGACCTTCGTTTTCCCAACCTATACCAACCTAACAACTAGCATAAGGAATCATCCATAGCGTCTTGCATCATGCTTGTCAAAGACGCAAATGACACCAAGAACAGAACCTTGGAGAAACCTGAACTCACACTAACGGTGCCCCCATCAGCGTCAAGCAGTAAATCCGGCGCCTGATCAGAGTCGGCTTCCCACGGCTGCAGCTCTTTCTCCGCGATCTGCCCATTAAACTTGCTGATGGCTGCGTCTGTGAATGAGTCGGCTGGAAGAGGGCAAACATCAACGTTACAAAAAGTACAGGAAACCAAAGAAGCAGTTTAACAATATCTGCTAGAGAAACCCTCCCTTTCTTGTCAGCTTTTCACCTTCCAAGATATAGCAGTTTCAGGAAATATCAGGCAAGTAGTACAGGGTTGTACTCAAAGTCATGTAATTTCTAAGCATGTTTACTTGTTTCAAAAGCCAGTATGATCCATCACAACCCAGTGATGGCATGATAATCCAATACCACATGCTAACTTTCACAAAAATAAATATATGTCATTGATACAAATGTGGCTTCACTTAGCTTCTGTTAAGTGTTTAGGGTTCAGCTATGCCATATTTAAGAATGCCCTTTTGATTTGTATGTCTACGTGTTGTCTGGAGAAACAACCTAAGCTTCTAATCCGCTGCATGCAATTTTCATAGTCACAGGAATAGTCATTCACACATAGCCCACTCTGCTACATGCCGGCCTGACCAAACTGAGAGGGCGATATTCATGGACTAAGAAGAGACGCAAGCAACAACTTGAAATTCTTCAAAAAGCCACTATTATCAACCTTCTTCCTGCTTTTTAGTACCAAATTGAAATTGGTTCTACCAAGATGTTGACAAACTATGTGGTCTGATTTGCATTCAGGGACAAGCCCTCTACAGCAAGGCTAGCGGAGAGTTGAAACAGGAGCTTGCTGAATGCTGACATGCGAGGCTAGGTTGCCTACCTGGGCCTGGCAGAGGCGACCCTCTCTCATCGACCCCGCCTTGGAGTCAGACACAGCGAACAGAAACAGGGAGAGACAAGTTCAGTAGAGACGAGAATGCATGTGCCGACCCCACAGACAGAAGTGGCATGAGGGTGGGGAGAGAGGGAGTGGGTAGGTCAGGCTATCTGGAGGTTCAGTCTCAAAATGTATCATCTTAAATATTCTGTGTTACCGTAAGTATCCTGGTAATTTGGAAATGACAGGTCTGTTTTTGTTTAAGGTTCAGGGGAGAGGACAGTTGGGGAAAATCTATCAAAATTAAAGGGTGAGCAGATCAAGACTTAGCGTAATCTAATCCGAGGCTCTCGCCAGGTCTGGAATTTTCCCCTTCAGTTTGACTCAATTTTCTATACTCATGTTTGTATTTTGGACCAATTTTACCTACAACATTGTTCAAGTAGTGCAATACATAATCACATCAAATAGCCTGACTCTAACACCACTCAGTACTTATCACTTACCTTACTACCATAAAGCAATGACATGAGAAGATGACAACCCATTGCTGGCATGCAAATGAAGCATCATTATGCCAAATGCTGGTCGTTGAACAACTGCAGCTACTGATATACAATTCTTTCTAAACTAGCTTTCAGCGGGTGCTGACAACTTGAGTGTTGAAGAAATATAAAGACTCCTTTTAATGTAGGATTTTATCAATTTGGGTGTTTTTTCAGTACCTACAGCGGTGACCTGCCGTAATCTAAGGGCACCCCCTTTCCACAAGAGGCTGCTAAGCAATCAAAGATTTAGCAGACTGTACAATGAATTTTACAGGTTAAGAACAAAATGTTTTGTGGGTCTTTTAAATCATACTTTTACGCCATGCCAATTCCAATAATACAATCAAATACATTACACAAAGCCAATTCAAATCATTGTAAGGTTGTCCGGCGATAGCTATCTAGTAGGAACGGGGCCTGAGACATGTCTTTTTACAAAACATGCTTGTCAGTGTCACATTCAGACTTTTTTTAACCTTGATTCATCTTTGGCCTAAGCCGTTTTTCAAGATTTCAAGTGTGGAGGAGGTTAGAGGTCTTGCCTTCTTAATAGTAAATACAATTCAACCTAAACATCTATGATGATGAAGAGGGGATGTACCTTTAGTTGCATAGTCCAGGTCGACGTCCAGAGCGGTCAGCATCACCACATTCTCCTGGTGAAAGATCAGCTTCTCCTGCAGCTGGTCCCGGCTGGGCAGGGAGGTCTGTCCAACCTCCACCTTATGGGCCAGCTCCAGCACAACTTCCATCTGTAACACACAAAGGTACACATACAGGATGGAAAATCCTCTGGTTTTCAGTCTCGTTCTTACATGAAATCCTCATCAAAACGAACTCTACACTATGAACGGTGAAGAAGTGATATCACCTGTATTTTGTATTCAACAAGCAGTATGATGATGATCATGATACAGTGAATCTGTTCATGTTTCTAGAACCAAAGAAGCATAGGCTATTCTTGAGTCCCACCGAAACGATAAAAGCAACACAATAAAATGCTGACGCCTGGTCATATTGAGTTGAGTATTGGTTGAGAGGTAATCATAGATGTCTCAAACTAAACAAGAACCATCTTTCAGCCCTAGACACCAGCTTTGCAGGTATGCTGGTTATTGGCCATAATACTTATACATGTACTACATAAAAGAAATTCTCACATATCCTTGCATATTTTAAGTCTGAATAGTATTCTTAAGTTTACGATCAATAATTTCCTATTAAAGGTCTACTACGCAATTATTTGCGCTTCAAACTGAAAACAAAAAAATCCATTTTCCGGCCATTTCTTTACATAGTTAGTTGAATCAAGCCTACCACCTTACGGAACACTATTCAAGGCATGTCAGGAGTCGATATTTTCCCCGTGCGAGCGTGTTTGAAAACCTGGGAATCTGCATGCCCGCGCTGGGTTTCATCCATTTTGTTTCTTCACCGACGAAATCCGAGTAGTCCCGAGTCTGCCCGAGCCTACCCGGAGATTGGTCACGTGGTTTACCATGACCTTTCACCGCACCCGGAACTCACCGGAGATTCCCGACCAATAACCGTTGATGATTAATTCTTCTTTGAATTCTCACCAGTGCCTAACTAGGGGGGTCAACAAGTTACAGCGCGCGTAGGACGAAATGTTTGTAGGCTAATTCTCTACGTTGCAAATGTGAAATAATGACACAAAAGTGTCAAAAAGTGTCAAAAAGTAGTAGTAAATCTGAGATTTCTTAGTTCTAGAATATTTCAAATTTGAGCGCAAAAAACTGCGTAGTAGACCTTTAACAACACTAAAATAATGTTTGCAATAATAAATCATGAATGTTGTGGTGAGACTGGTGGATTTCTTATCGAAATATCAGATTTCTAGTTCGTTAAAACCCTCGAAAATTGCATAGGCAGTGACTGATCACCTTTGAGGTTTGGGACAACAAAATTTGGGACACAGACTTTATATATCAGTGACAACAGCACATTAAAGCCATACTACTTTATTAGATAACCAAGGGACTCATCAATTACATCCCAAAATTAGGTCAATAGAACATCACAGGGTCAGATTGGTTGTTGGAAAGTTCTGAACAGAAATCTGCAAAAGATCAAAGATTACTAGGAATATAGCCCTGTAGAGAGCTGCTTGTATAGATCTGGTTTCTTTGACGATACTATGGCTACACGGATTTCACTGTTAGTTGCTGTTACCAATTAATCACCTGTTAGAATTTTCAGACAAGAATTTATCAAAAGAACATTACGACAAAGACTGTGAAGAAGAAGAAGATGGTCGATAAAATTGATGATGCACACACAGGTACATGTATATAGTTTGCATGTATGACATATATGAGCTATATGCAACAGTGTTAATAGTCTATCACTTTTCATTGCCCAAAATACTTTAAAAATACACAAATTGTGCATCTATCACTTCTCAGCATGACTGCTGTAGAAGAAAAGACATATTTTTCATGCCTTTGAATGGTTACCATCACGAAGACTACTCAATTTTCCTCCCATTTTTACTTTAAAAGACATGCGAGGTTGTTGACCCTGAGTAATTACACTTCTCTCACTATGTCATAAGTTTAGGCCAAAGATTTCCGGCTCCTTTAAATGAGTAATCCTCCAAAATCTAGTCTCTTTCTAAAGGAACCTGCAGGTTGCTTCCTCCCTGGGAATGTGCCAACCAATCACAGTGCAAAAGGTGAGCCCATAACTCAATTCAACCTTGGGAAAACCTAATTAAAACCTTGTGGTGTACTTCTCACAGGAGCTGCTCCTGCTGGGATGTTGCTTGGGGTCAACACAGACTCATTTTGTCATTTTGGATTGGTAGTAAACCTTGAATGTTGGTGTTACAGGATAATATTGAGATCAGCCTATAGTTGGTGCATGACTTGTGGTGTTTCTGACACAAGTCCAGTTGTACAGCAGCATTGGTGCAAGCAACATTTGTGTTGCACTCCTTTCAATAAATGCATGTTTGAATCTTCAAAGTGTGTTGAACCTTTCGGTTGCAGCTTTGGTATGAAGAAGTTAGATAAATACAACAAGAAAGGAGATAGGAAAAGTACAAACTGTATAGTGTAACAAGATGGTACTTCGATGAAGATAATGGACAAGAATAAAACATAGTGATAGTTTTTTTTTAAACAGCAAGCTAAGACTTGCAAGAAAAGAAAAAAAGTAGACCCTACCTTAGGAGACATCGTGCGAAAGACACCTTCATAAATGCTCCCATCCTTAACTTGAACTTGTACTACGTTGCCCTGTAGGGAGAAAAAGAAAAAAAAAATTTACACCCGTGAAATAACAATCCTCCAGTCCCTAATACTGTATTCAGTAAACTAAGAAATAAAGTATTCTACAATACTATCCTTCAATCACATGATCTTTTAAACTTGCAAACACTACAAGATAAGTGGAGGTTCTTAAACAGGCTTATTTTGTCAACAGTCTCCTTTCGTCGGAAGTTATTTTACCCCAAACCAGACATGAAGGGAAACCCAAGAAGTAGACATGATCCAGATGGGAATTTTTTCTATGTGACACCAAAGATATGCTACAAATGTACAAGAAAATCTCATTCAAAATTTACAAGAGAAGATTAGGTAAAAAAATTTATGTGCATGTTTTGCACATTATAATGGACATCATTATAAGTATACATATACTAACAATAACTTATACCATGATTACTGCTGATTATGATATATTTATACAATTGTTCATAAAATGTACATTGTGATATTACACACCTACTTTTAGAACATCAACAATACTGAAATCTACAGATATTTCTACAACTCGGGTGCAATCATCCCTACGATCAGTTATGGTATGTCCCTTTTTGCAGTTCCATGGACAATGTTGATACAACAGAGCAAACTTACCACCAGTGAAGTAGCGATGTGAATTAAGCGGGAGTTGGCATACACACCTTCTAACGGCTGAAACAGAAGAAAAAAACCAAAGTCAATAAGCACATTTGCAAATACCTAACTAAACTTGAACACTAGTATATAAAAAAATCACACAATGATTTAAGTAATACTCCTGGGAGTTGGCAGTAATATCTTCTAGCAAACTAAATGTTCAATAATAACATGAATATAGATACATGAATACAAATACATATCATGTAAGATCCAAAAAATGACCCAGGCTTCAAGAGCTCAGTCATAAGTTTTGCATCTTGCACCATGGTTTAACTTGTTTACAGAACTATGATATCATATGAAAAGTTCTTTGCGTGACAATGTAAGACACTAAGCACCACAACTTGTGATAGATGTATGTGGGTTTCAAAATGATCAGATAGCACAAGGATGACTTTCCTTGGCAATAATATCCTACCAAAATCCTCTCATAATGAGATCAATGGTTTGAACGCAACAGTACAGTACTCCAAGGAATTGAAGATAATCAGTGATATTTGTAACACACGTCTAACTTTAATAGGTAGCAACTGAAGATGTCAGTTAAAGCAATATCTTATCAACTCTTAAGCACATGTATTTGTACTGTCACTGCTGTGTCATTTTTGTGTGGACAACTGACAATCACATAAACAAAACACAAATAGCTTTGTAACGTAATGTTAAACTACTGTTCTGTAAAATGCAAGTTGAAGTCATGTCTTTTTCAGTCTTAACACATTATTAGTCTTCACTCTTCATCTTTCAAAAATACACTCTTAGATTGTATGCATGTTAACATTTTCAAACACGAAAATGACATGAATATCCCAGTAAAACATAACTTTGGAACTCAAAAATTCAATGCAAGTCAAATCATGTCTTTCTCAGTCTAAACACATTACTAGTATTGGTCTTTATCATTCAAGTACAATTGTAGATTGTATGTAAACATTTTGCAGACATAACTACATGTTGGTTTACACATATTGTACCTTTGACACCAGTTAAAGGTTAAGTACAAATTGGAATATCTGATCTAGTCTCTATCTGGAAATCTATGGCCCATCTGTTTGTCTTTTTTCCCCAATGTCAGATATGCGCACACATGACATGTGATTCTTTCCAGCTGAAATTATGACCTAGACACAACAAGTATATTTCATTTGGCACTACAGATTGTTCTCTTGTTATTCTAAGGAAGCGTTTTGATTCAAAGTTCACTTGTACAGGGAAGCCAGACGAAAATTCTAGGAAATGTACCAGACTGCAGTCAGTGTAATGAATGATGGATCACTTTTCAATCTGCCCCATTCTCCCAACGGATTGTATTATTAGCGACCTTATCCTTCTTACATCTCTACTCAGCAAAGTGTCTCAACCACAAAATATCATCATTTATAATATAATAAATGCAAACATTCATAGCTGGCATGAATGCTTCATTTCACACAAAATTAGGAAAAATTTCAGTCCAAAAAAATCCTTAAGTATTCTCTGATATGATACTAAGATAGATTTATGATTCTGAACAAAACGTAATGTGCTCTGCCCTTCATATAATTCATAAAAGTCAAAACAAGTCAATCCTGCAACCTTGATGCAGACTTCGAGGAAAAAGATACTTCTCACTTAGATTACTCAAAACTTGGCTCAACAATCTAATGTCAAATGTCTTTTTCCTCATGTCTTCCAAACTGCTTTAGTTTGACAACAAAATATATGAATGATCTCAATGACTACAAGACAATTTCATAAAATATACTAGAATACTACCTATCTTTCTTACGTTAATGACTCTTCCTTAATGTTCCTTGAAATAATCTTAATTGCATTACTAGATCCAGTTTAGGTCGAGGACAGCCATTTGGACTAAATATATCTCATTAGACTAATTGACCATGAGGGAAGAAGATGCCTCTGGCCTTGAAGCGGGGCAGTGTCAAAATAGAACACAGCTACACAGTCAACTGCAGAAAAAGAAAGGACAATTTGCTGCAGGCTAGATCTGAACAATAGACCAGCGGTCAGGAATGATCAAGATGAACTGGGGTCATTTCAGTAGGTTCAGAATACTACAGTCTTTGTAATAATTGGAGGCACTGCATATGCAGGTAAGTGCAGGTAAAATTGGAGCTGTGCAGGTATTTCTGGTGTCTACCTGCACCTAATCTGCACTGGTCCATGTACTGGGTTTTATACACAAATGTCCTATGATGTAGGTGTATATGGATTGCTATTAGCTGCATTGACTGTTACCACATACCAAGTATGGAAGAAAAAATAGCAATGGTTCCTGAACAATTTAGTGTTATCCATACTTCTTAAATTCAGAGTGGTGCAGGTAAAATTTGTCCGGTGCAGGTAATTTTCAATGTTACCTGCACATGCAGAAAAAAAGAATTTCGAGCCCTGACATTGTATTACTATAATTTTTCAACTGCAAACTCTTCATTTTCATCTTACCACATGAAGCAGTAAAAATTTTTAATTTAAGTTCACTTCACATTCACCAAGGGTAACAATCTTTTTGGAACACATTGAAAATTCTTTTATTCAAGTTAAAAGGGATGTATACCAGTATCAAAACTCAATTTTATACTACAATGTGTTTAGAAGGTGTATATCTCAAACTATTAGTATTACCAATACAGGCTACCTCCAATGTGTGCATGACAAATCAAATGTTACACCACTGAACCTGAGGGATTCCTAGCTTATTACTAGCCTCAAATTACATCGGGAATAGGTAGAGACATGAGACGTGTCCCATACTAAGTTGCAAAAAAAAGTTCACTTTATTTTCATATCAATATCCGACGAAATCAAGAAGTCGGAGCAAACTACTGTCGTACTGAAATACTTTCTCCTTTTATATAACAAAGATAAAGGAAGAAAAATTGGAAAGGTAAGAAGGACAATAAGGACTTTTGTTTTCCTTTAAAAACACAACCAAAATACAGATGCATCTAAAAAGCTCAGTTCATGATCATTAATTGTCGATCATGAGTACCTAATCACAGAAATGCCACTTCATGTATTTATTTTTTGTTGCGGATGGTGATTTTGAGCCATGTAGTATTTGGCTATTCTGTTTTCTATTTCCACCATCACAAAGAACTCCTTCTGGGTCATCAAAAAACCCTTGAACAGGATATAGAAAGCAATACTATATAGAAAGCAATACTACAGCACCTGTAAAAACATTGACTTCATACGTTGAGCTGTCCCAAGTGTAGGGTTAATCCACATATTTTCCACATGTATGTATGTTACATGCTGACAGCAACAATCTGGTGGACGTATTGGCCACTAACTAACTAATACCACCACAGAAGAACATGTAGTCATACCTTGAAGTACAGGAGTTATCAACCCAACTATGAGGTGTTAACAATGATTGCAGAAAGATGTGTAAAGGTTAGATATGAAAGGTAGTTAAGTGTAATATAACCAGTTATTACCCTGCCACATGTCTGCAAAGCAGCTATGTACATACAGATACAAAGCCTGGGCAAAATGTCCTGATCATGACTTTTCTGCACAAGATCTTATATGTCAAAAAGAAGTGAATTTTTACCAACAACAATTCAGTCTTTTCACAATTAAATACAACTACACAGGGCTGTCTCAAGCTTTAATTTTGTTTCCATCCCACTCAATATTTTGGAGCCCGTGTTTCATTGCCAAATCTGTCATTTTCAGCTTGTAAAAAAAGTTTCATCAATTTCAAGCCATGAAATTGAGATCTTTGGGATAGAAATCTTTTTTCTGTCAAGAAAATAATTTCTGTCCTAGGACTGAACGAGTCCTGTAGACAGTCTTGCAACTTAAGCATCAAGATTTGTACAATACATAACATTTTGGCCCTTATTCAGTTATTGCACGAATAACTTGAATAACATATAAAAGCCAAAAAAGGAATAGTCATACTTACAGCATTTTGACCTTGTACATTCTGGGCAACTGGTCCTTTCAAGTTTCGTCCACCAGTCCTGAAAGACAATTTCAGAATTATCTACAACAGATATTCAGAACAAAAGTGAATGAATAAAGTAGTTGATAAGTACTTTGATACTGGGGATAGAGTAAGTGAGAGACAAGTTTCCTGTCATCCATCCTTCATTTTTTCCAATAGAAAAGCCCTAAGCCATGCTTATCCATTGTTGGCCTCCCTGTTCCTGTAAGCTTTACAAATCCATTCATCTCTATAAATGTTCCAACTGTATTTTCAGACAACCGAGTCAACATTTAAAGATTAATCAGACAATATTGGTTGCCTAAATGACGTCAATGCCACACCCATCAATGCAATAAAAAAGTTTTATAGAGGAGCCGTCACAACAGGCATTCTGTGAAAAAAACTGCAGAAACTCAAAAGCCACATACAATTCTTATCTTTGAAGCATATTTTTGTTTGATATGGGTTTTGATTTTATGGGTTTTGATGCTCATTTGATGCTATGGACATTTTACTGGGGACCTCCACAAGGTATGATGCAATGAGGAAATAATACTGTGTGATTGGTTCATTGTAGGCCAATCGCAGAGCATAGAAGCTGTGACACATTATTGTTGATGTCAGGCTAGCTGGAGAACCAACTCAACCATTGCTTGGTTTTCACTTGAGATTTCTGGACCTTTGATATAAGATGTTGCTGTTCAAAAATAATCACCTTCACTACACAAATCTCACTGGGTATTCTAAATCAGAAGAGTCCCAAGAGTAGCTGAGCTGTCCACTTCATCTAATTGGTTCATGTAGGGAATGAAATATTGTCCTTTCTTCCCTGGGCTGCACTATATAGATGACCTGTCAACATGGCTTTGTGCAAAATCCTTCTAAAATCCCAAAGTGCTTTGAACTGTATTTGACATTCCAAGTGGTAAGTGGGGCAAGTATTGGTAATCTAAGTGAGCTTTTACACCTCCATTGTCATTCTGACATCCAAGTCAATTTTGCTATTCACAGGGGACAGAAAATTTTGGTCAAGCAAATATAACAATAAATTCAATTGTGTAAAACATTGTCATAAAAATATCAAGATTACCAATTGTTAACCATGCCTGACAATGTAAATTATAAACCTTAGATTGTGTATAAATTCTAAATGGGTACTATGCAGGTAGCAACACTGTATTCAGTCCAAAACTGTATGGCTGATTTTTGCACACATGTGCCCTTGTGCAAATATGCACTAAATTTTCTTTGCTAACATTGAGTTAAAATATGAAGCTGTCAGTGCACCCTGCCAAACCAGGTAAAAACAACATTATGAAAACTGTGAGGATGATTACTGGCAGGGACCTAAATATAGCATGCGACCATGTCAAAGACCCAGCCCTTTGTTCTCACTACAAAGCCTAGACGGCTACTGCCATTTCGTAAACGCTGCTGGCAACCGAAAGCCTCCTTGTTGGCAACCGAAAGCCTCCTTGACCTAAACTATAGACGTCTTGGGTGAAACCTTCAGATCATGGACCTACTCCAAGGGCCCTGCAAGATAATCCTGCCAATTGCTGCTGAGACACCAGAGGAAGTAACATAATGCCACAGGAACAAGTGGCAGTAAACAGGTCCTGAAGGATGTTACGCAATTCCCACTGTGCAACCTAGCATGTGTTTACACAGAGAATTTCTGGTAGCAGTGTGAAAAGAGACATGTTGCAGAGTTTAGAACTAACTTGTCAAGTTACCAGCTCATTTAGAGTTCTAAGGAGCCTATTTTCCAGGTTCAACAGGCAAAATCACATCAACATGCACACATACTATACTAATATTTTCTTTATCTGCCTTGAGGTGTTGGACAATAAAATTTCTGTACCAACAACTCCATGAAAAAAGGGCAACTTGATATAAATGTAAGTAACTGTTACCTCTCAGTATTTTAGCTCGAAGGTAGTTCGAATAACAACCTGGATATTCTAACAATGTTTTGCAAGTCTACTTCAGTTTACTTATGCCTTGAGAGGGAAGCCATTTCTTGGCAAGATGACAGCCAGTTTTAACTTTTTATCCAAAGCAGAAAACACTCGGAGAGGAAAAATGGTATAATGTTCAGCCAAAAATAGAAGATCAAATACATTTGCTCAACATAGCCAGCATTACAGGCAGACACTGAAGCCATTAGGGACTATCTATCTTCTGTGTGACCCAGGCCTTGACCTCTCAGGACCCAAGGTTACCAATTTCCCCTCCTGTGTACATACCTCAGGGTCCTCTCTAGACGTTCTTGATCAGATTGTGTGCTCATGTACCGCAAAAATTACTGCAGGGCTGCAAATTCTGGGTGGATTCACACTTTTGTGTGCCTAAATTTTGACAGTGAGTGCACCTGCCACCTGGGTATTTTTGTAGGTTATCTGCTTTAAAGGTACTATTGTACACACGTGTACACCATATTCTCAGCAGAAAAAAATAACAAAACCTAATAGTCACCTGTTGTGCATCTAAAAATTTTAAATGTTTACTGTGAGCCTGAATTTTCAAGTAAGGTGCACCTGTGCACCTATTCCCCAAAATGAATTTCAAGCTGTCACTAGTGGTAAAACCAGTTACCATATACGAGAATGTTCCCTATGCAAAGGTTGGGGTTCTCAGAATTCACAAAGAACACAATTACACAACCAGCCTGGCATTACTCATGACTGAAATACCTTGAAGTGAATGTTGTAAAAAGGATCAATGCAACTTGCACCACATTGAAGGGGTACTTGGAAAAGCATACAGCACTTCGCCTTTGCCAATTTTCATGGCAACACCAGCAATTGCCAGACTCACAACCAAAAATCGTACTCACAGAGTACTAGATGATTACCAATCAATCATTTGTGAATCATCTGTGTCTCTTGACCAATAAGCATGTTACATTGTCAAGAACCTGATAAACAAAGTTCTTTGCTCTGGGTGCTGTAAGCATCATAGTCAATAGACATTTCCTGCTTCAGTTATCTCGGTATCATCAAGACGAGTGAATGTTACAGATAACAGATGACACAAGTCACGTTATTGCTAAAGCCAACATAGATTCATCCCAAAAGAAACTGAAAGTTTAACCATTTCTTCTGCCAAACTTGAAAATCAATACAAAAAGCACCATTAGCAGGTGGAAGGTTAAAGGTGAAAAGTGCTACAACAAGTTCTACTATCAACAAACCATGTCGAATTGAACATGTGACTGCAGGACTAATCATACGATGACAAATGATCAAGTAGAACTAGAAGAACATAAGCTAAGACAGAGAAACTTGAACTTGAATATATAGAACTTCTAGTAGAAGGTACATGTGCCTATTTCTAATCTTCCATCAGATGTTGGGGTGAAAGACTAACATTTCCACACAGCCAGGCTTCTGTGACACTGTCAGAAAACATTATAACCACCCACTCTAACATCTGCTTGACGATTACCTTTTTCACCCCTCCTTCCCAAGTAGGGTTTTGGTTCTATGCAAAGTACTTCAGACCTGAGAGCCCTCTCCCCCTCCTCATGCCCAGTTAGGAAATTGGGACCACATGGTACAGGGTTGACTGACTAGCTGGCACAGTTGCTGCTCTTGCAGCTGTGTCATTGACACAGCTTTCCCACAAGAAATTATCCTCATTATAACAGACATTTTCTAACCACAGCTCTTAAATTAATATGACAAATCTACATAATTCAAGCAGAACATTCAAGTCTTCTATACAATATATAGCTTCATGTATAAATAGCAGTAGTGCAATATTACCTGATTACTATAGCAGAAGAAGGTATATTATATGACAAACTCTACAAAAATACAATGTATTGCAATGATGCACTTTCTGCAAATCTTATATGCTGTGACATCTTACTTACAACAAGGAATTTATGTCAATAACAAGTTACAACGATGTTCACATGTTACACAAGCACTGTTTACAATATAAAAACAAAAAAATTTAAACTAATTTCTAGTTGTATTATCAGCAGTTCATTCGTACTGGTATTTTGCTTATTTTGATACGCAAATGTACTCCACCTGCATGTTTGGGCACCTGTCAGTCTTTCACCTGTAATATTTCCCTATACCTGTCAGGTCACATTATTCAGACAATTTATAACATCAAAGAAAATGCATTGGCCAGGAAAATGCACCTACAAGCGCACAGTTACAACTTATACAAGTAAACTGCGTCTGTAGTTGATGGAGCTTTCATAGACGAGGGATTAGACTAAACACCAACAGGAAGCAGTCGTGAGAAAGTAAAGAGTGGAATGATGGGGGAGGGGGGCAGAATTGACGCCATCTCCACACATGCACCATAATGAGGGGAAATTCATGCACGGGGCCGGCTCACAACCCGCAAATTTGGCGGGTGAATCTGTCTTTCATTCACACCGAGACGCAGACGACCCTAAACAGCTCGATCGGGAGGTTTTCGCAGACGTTTGGATCCCGTGTGGTGCGAAGGACTATCGGAATTTTGTGAAACAAACGTCATCATTTTTTTTCGGGACACGGCGGGGCCATGGCTGACCCGGCATCGTCAGACGACAGACTCAAAACTAGCTCCACATCATCACTAAAATTTACACCACGGATCTCCAAATTTACGCTAGCTGGGGAGGCAGGATTTTGCCTAGGATCTATGGGGATTTCTAAGAGGAAACACACGTGTGCATTTTATTTGTGGAGTGTGGAATTTGTACGGGAAAGCGGGTTATGATGAAACCGAAACAGAGGGGGGACACGGAGGTCCGACATGTTGGATAATCCGGAACCGGCGCCATACACACATACACACGCTACCTTACACGCGCACAAACGCCTCCTTCACACACGTCTTGAACATCATAAGTATAAAATATACAACAGCAATGTACCTGGGTTGATTCTGCGTCATTCCACCAAACCTTCCAGCGCTGGGTCTTTTACTGCGCTTGTTCATGATTGCGAGTGTGGCGGGTAGGACGCTCGGCCATGCAACGCACCCTTCCCCAACCAGGCCCGGGAGAAGGCTTCGGAAGCAGCGTTATCGTCACGCAGATCGCACAGTCATAGCGGCAGGGAAGCTCCTACTGCACGTAGATCGCTTTATTCTGCTACAAAAGCCCGGGGGTGGAGAAACAAAGGCAAAGAATGGTCACAAATAGTAAAATTCAGCTCGAAGGTTTTTTCTATCTCCTAAACAGAGAATGTTTCTGGCGGAGGAATACAACCTCCGCCCAACCCGGCACTGCGGCCGGCCCGGGAACCCGCGGCATTGGGACTACTTTCATGATGTCATCACTCTACAAGTCATAGAATGAAAGCCTTTGAACTTGGTATAAAA
This sequence comes from Branchiostoma floridae x Branchiostoma belcheri, assembly GCA_019207045.1. Classification (NCBI taxonomy): domain Eukaryota; kingdom Metazoa; phylum Chordata; class Leptocardii; order Amphioxiformes; family Branchiostomatidae; genus Branchiostoma; species Branchiostoma floridae x Branchiostoma belcheri. Next base: position 17,097,230 of record CM033036.1, read on the forward strand.
CTCCAAGAGAATATGATATGTTATGATAAGAGAATACAAATGTAGCAGGAACTGAGATAGTATCAGAGTTCAAAGTCATAGTATATTCGACACACGGTTCTTGCATTTATAGAATGCAGTACTTGCCAGTGTATAAGTCGGAAATTTGGAATGAAAGTCTTCAAATCAGACGCAAGGACAAAGTGAACTCGTTTCACAGTGCCGTGAGTTGCGAAAAACCGATTACATTGTCAGATAGTCCTATTGCATTAATAATATGTGCTACTGATAACTAATTGCTATCAAGTTTTCGCTAAAAAGAAAATCCTCATCTATTTTACGCTAGGTAGTGTATGCCATTTCAATGAGAGGGTTTCATTCATTTGTTCAAGTCAACATGCATTTTATCTGCCATGATGCGATGGCGCGTATATATAGAGACCAATCCAGCAGTGTAACGACAGGCAATCTACAAGTAGATGTTGGAATGGTATATTGTAACGTTTTGCGATTACCAGGCTTCTCTGTAACAGGTGGAACGGATCACTGTCACCCCAACATCTGCTTGAAGGTCATTTATGAAGAGAAGCCCGACCGAAAGTGAATACTACAATTTTCCATCTCAGCAACTTTGATGAACCTACTACTGTTTTGTGCTGTAACAATACCTGTTCGTAGATTAACATGCTATCCCTACCAGGCTCACATTTAGCTGCGCTTTAAAATTTCAATAGACTTTACGTCATGCGCGGGTAGGATGACGCATTTCCATCGTTTGAGCTGCACGTGATTTCACTAAAAGGCACTTGGCGCTACTGTTGATGCGTTATAATACAGTATCATGTGTTAAACACGATGTTGGCTGACAAGAAAGACTCAAAATACGTCAAACCAAGAAGCTTTCCTTGCATGGGCGCACTGATACATCGCATGCGCATATAGAGAAACCAATAGCCTGGTATCCAGCCGTAATTATAGCTCCCGAGTCTCTTCTCTCCTCTTCGCAAATTAATTTTCGAAGAGGAGAGAAGAGACTCGGGAGCTATAATTACGGCTGGATACCAGGCTAGAAACCAAAGTCAACTCAATGTAAGAAGTTGACGGGGGGCCGGATACCAGTTTTTAAAAGAATCGCCACCCGACTCCTTGTGCTATGATGCGAAATATAGTAGATATTAGCCTGACAGACTGGATAATTTACCACCAGAGTTAGAGAAATTAGCGGGCCTTTAAGACTTAAAATTTGCAACCAACCAATGTTAATTTTAAACCATCCGCTGGTAACGTTATATCATCCAACCCATTCAACAATGATTCAGCCAGTAACCAAGTCGACGTTACATCGTGCAAGTTGAACATGTTTATTGGCACTATTTGGTGCATTGCTAGCTGTACATCTTCGGAGGTGAAACGGCTCAGGTCACACTAGCTAGCCTTCGGGTCAAGGTGAGCGGTCTTAGCCTGTGTTGTTGTTTGATCCAAAGCGTCATGCGTGGAGATGCGTATCTATTCCGTGGTACTAAAAGTGGGGCGGATGTCATTTAGGAACAATATTAGACACTTACAGAGCTCAGTGAACTTGGTACATGTTATGTAGAGTAAGTTGAGCACGTTTCAGATGACATTGCCAGTTCAAGGTGCTATGAACGGCGGGTCAGTATCTAGGGCAGGTTTCAGCTCCTCCCGATTCCAGCACGTGAGCCAGCACTGCTGACTTACCGTTCCACCCCATCTATTTGTATTTTTGCTGTGGTATTTTCAACGGACAATACTGAGAAGTCACAGTTGAACTCAACCCACCCAAGTAATGAATCATTGTCAAGTGGCGCAGAATATTTGGTTGCGTAAGGTTCATGCGATTCGTGCGGTTTTAGTGTGAACTGCAGGCGCTTTTCCCACGAGACCTGCCGAGGGAACGATGACTGTACCATCGCAGTGCGCAGGCGCGGAAGTACAGGTTGTATCCGTTCGTTCGTCTGCTGCGAAGAAGAAAGCTAAAATGTTGTGATGGTTTGTCGCTTCAGTTCTCTAAGATAGCCTTCTAGCTTCGCTACAGAATACCTCCAGCAGAATTAACACAGTTTGGAGAGGAGTTAGGAACCAGTCGGAAGCACACAGTAAGATTTCGGGCCGTATATCGCACAATGTCCGCGGATGTGACGGGTGATGGCGCAGGGGCCGAGGGAGGGGGAGGGGCGGACGTGGACCAGGGGACGTACGAGTGCAATATCTGCCTGGACACGGCCAGAGACGCAGTGGTCAGTTTGTGCGGACACCTGTTCTGGTGAGAGTCACAGTTTACCTAGATGTTACTGTTGCTGTGTCAGAGTGTACAGACGTATTAATTAACATCTTACTGGGATAGTAAGCTCAATTACTTTACTACAAGCAAATTTATGAGTTAACAGAATTTGAGCCAAAATGTGGTGCTATACTGGTAGAAAAAGGCAAGTTAAGTGTACAAAGAAAAACATCAGGGAAAATGCCAAAATCTGATTTGTGATACTGAAAAAGGCAAGGACAAAGAAAAACACCAGAGAGAATATTAAAAGCATCAAAACTTTGCAAAGACATGCAGAAATGAATGAATAAGTCTACTTCCCAACATTAAGTCATATAATATCAATGTATCTAAATGCATAACCATTAACGTTATCATCTAACGTTAGTCAACAATGTTAGCACCCACTAAATGATGATGATGATGATGATGTATTCACTGAATTTAATGTATTGTTTGTCTTTCTTTACCATGCAGTTGGCCCTGTCTACATCAGGTAAGAATTTCTCCTTGTTTGTAACTTTCAAATAGCAATCAACTTTTATTCTTTTAGTGCATGTCTGTTATACATTGATATTACCTTCACAACATTTTAATATTTCTTGAGTTCCGATGTCCACAATGCATCTATGCATGAGGGGGTGAAGTGTGCCATCTCTGATTGCCATGTTTCCATGTGCAGTGGTTGGAGACCAGACCCAACAGGCAGCTGTGTCCAGTGTGTAAGGCTGGCATCAGCAGAGACAAGGTCATCCCACTGTACGGGAGGGGAGGGTCACAGATGGATCCCAGGTAACACCCGGGTCCCCTTAGCCTGGATGCCAGACTGTTTCCTGAGGGCCTATACAGCCCAACTCCATGGCTATAGGGCCAACAAGTTCTACAGCAGGCTCCTGAGTTAGACCCGAATACTGTAAATGCAGAAATGTTCACAGTGGATTAATGTTCGCGGTTCTCGCGGCGGCTGCTTCACCACGAATTTAAAACCACTTCGAATATTTTTCCATAACAGTAAGAGACGACAGTGCATGGTGCTACCGCGAAATTAAAACCACAGCGAAAAGTCCATTTTCCCGCTACCGCGAAATTCAATCCCCGCGAACTTAAATGCATTTACAGTAAATGATAGATATTATTGAGATCGGTCAGGGGTCTGGTATCCAGGCTAGGGTCCCCTGTTACACAACACACAAAAATTAATGTCCCACAAGTCTGCTAGCTTCTAATGACATTTTTGGCAGAAAAATGCCCAGTGTTTACTCAATAATCACAATTTTTAGAGATTGGCCAATGTTCTCAAATCATTGAGCCCCATTGAAAATTTGAATAAAACAAAGTACAGTTACAGGCCAAAAAGTCTTTGTGGCCTGTTTTGTCAGTTCTAAAATCTGTTGACCTTGTACTTCTAGTGATACATTACATGTACATGTATGTCCAAGGTGCATCAACTGTGTGATGGGTACATAAGCAAAAGACCAGTCATGGCTATCATCAGTAATAGTCGGTTTCCTGTCACAGTTTCTGAAGCTTCAAATTGCACAAGGCATTTGTCTGGTCTTCATAGGTCACATTTTTTTCTGTTTATGGCCAAGGCCACACCAATTCTATTTCTAAATTTTCACATTTTTGCATCCTAATGTCATTTGCAATCAATTATGTATGTTAGCTTAAGTGGCTGTAGTTAAAAATATGATAGAAACTGAATTTTTTTTCTTTTCTTTCCAGAACAAAAACACCTCCCAGACCACAGGGACAGAGACCAGAACCAGAAAATAACCATGGGGTAGGTGCTCATTTTTTTCTGTGGAAAGGTGGAGTAACAGAGTCAAATGAAATATTGGTTTGGGTGGACACAGACAAAGTAATATACTGTACATGTATTTCCTTAGCCAAGTTTTAAGTTGAAATGGCATGCCGCTGTTTTTTTGTTTACAGCTGGTGAAAGTGCCAATGCACAGAATCAATTGTTCTATATTGTACCTGTCTTTAAATTTATGCAGACTATCTTGTTGTTTTTCCAACCACAGGGGTGGACATTTGGAGATGGGGGATTCCAGATGTCCTTTGGGATCGGAGCCTTTCCTTTTGGTTTCTTTGCCTCAGCTTTTAACTTCAACGATGGAAGGCCAGGACCAGGTAAAAACAGCAACATGGTAGCTAATGTAAAGTCGATAGAAGTAAAATGTTAAAATGTTTCTGAATCTGAACATGTACTGCACCTTTATCAATATTGGCCTGGAAAATTCACCTAGCTCTTTCCAAAAAGTACAACATTCAGTGCAGCACGGTTTAATACTGTGTCCCATGGACTGTAAACAACTGAAGACCTCCTGCTAATCTAGAACCACAGAAGCTATACATGTACTTGCACCAGATATGCTCATCTCATGTATCCCTTTGTCTAACTGAATGTTGGGGCACTACATAAGATCTGACAACCAGTTTCCTTCATCCTTCTCAGTCTTCTGTTTCACTTATGATTAGTCTCATGCCTGTTCATTCTCTGATATTATCCTTCAAATCTTTTCCAATTCCTACCACTCTTTCTTCTTCCCTGCATGATAGTTTTAGCTAGACACGATGAACGTGATGTGTGGTCATACCACCTCAGTTTCTTTTCTTTACTGTGGTTAGGATAGTCTGTGTGACACAAACTCTGATGTCCTGGGCTGTAACTAGCCTCTCCCCATAGAGGCCGGCTGGATGTTGGGCGGGCTGCTATAAGCAAGATTTAATCAGGCTATGATGAGGAAGTTTGCATATGGACTGATATTTTGACCAGGCATTGCAGGTTTTAGCTAGGATTTTAATATAGGGAGTCCAAATTTATTGGTGAGTCACAGTAAGTGACTATTGTAGGGGGGTCTGGGGGCATCCACCTTCCATGGTGCAGAGTTTTTGATGATTTTAAGTAAAGATAGTGCATTCTAAGGTATCCTTAGGGGCAAAACTACTGTTACAGAGGTCACAGTAGAAGACTCCCTTCCCACTGAAAGCATCCCTGGTCAATCAGAATTTAATGCTTGTCAGAGGATTTTCTCCCCAGTGTAAGGGCGTCCAGGGCATCAAATTTCTTGTTATTCTAAGAAAAGTGCTCAGCATCCGGATGACGCCTTGACACGTGCCTGGCTAAAAGCAGATGTGACACACAACTACAAGTACAGAAGTTGCTTGTTTTCGTTGCAGCTCCCCCAGGCACACCACAGGCGGAGGAGGAGAGAGTCCTGTCCACCCTGTTCCTCTGGATCGCTCTCATCTTCATGTTCTGGCTCCTCATGGCATGATGGGACTGGTGCTGCAAGGGAAACACTGGAAAACAACCTGGGCATGGGTTTAAAAAGAAGAGATTCATCTGCTGTAGTATCTTATTGTTTAATATCTGAGAATTGAAAAAAAAATTTGATTTTCACAAAATTTTACACTAAAAAGATACCATTGTCTTCTTATTTTATACAAATATGATAACAGTGTTTGGGCATTTTATCATATTGAAGACTAGCTCTAACCAAAAGGTATATGATGGTGCCACAGCATTCCAAACAAATCCCGTATACATGTATGGGATTGCAGGAAATACACAGCTTCATTTTGCATAATAGCTATTATAAGAAAAGCTTGTCGGGTCTAAGAATTCATATTGGTATCTGCATATCTAATGTTTGAGTATTGCTATGCTGTAATTTATGTATTGTTAAAAGCTAGTTTAAAGACAATTTAAGAAATAACTGCATCCTACTACCTTTTTGACATATGTTAAGATATTATGTGATTTAGACTGTCAAGCAATTATTTTTGGTTCAAAAGCATTATGAACTATGAAAGCTGGACACCTGTTCACATATGGTAAGAGTGAAAATTTGTCTTCCGCACTTGCCTTGAAAAGATCTCTAACTGTTCAGCATATTTATCTTAAAAAGAAATTTACTTGGTTTAAAACCTCTTGTCTAGCTGAATAGTTAGTTACACACATGTACAATGAGACAGTTTCTGTAGCTAGTCAGTCATTCTTTTGCCTGTCTCAAAGCTCTGTTCATTTATTGGTGACATATCAAATAGGATTACTGTTGTTTTTGCAAGACATCATTTTGTCCTTGTAAATGCCAAGCTAACTGTTTTCACCAACCAGAGCTCATTTCAGATTCTTGTTTCTTCATTGCAGGGGACCAGTAAGATCTCCTTTACCATTGGTCAGATGAGTACTGTTTACTGATTGGTCAAGAGCTGATGTGAAATTGATATGATTATTCATTGTTGCCATAAAATACATTCAAAAAGCATTGCTATCCTATGATTTTAATGTGTTTATTGACATAAACAATAAAATTAAACATTACAAACTTACACCGTAGTGTCAATGTTGTATCGTTTGTAATTCTAGCCCTTAGTGTCACAAATTTGCTATCTATAATTGGGCATTTAGTCAGGAGGCGGGCTATCTTAGTGCTACTTGTGTGTATTTGAAATCAAACTGTTGTCTCCATCTCCCCAAATTGAAGATCTATTTTGTGTTGACAGTCTGTAAGTCTCTCCTCCAGTTCCTCTGGTGTAGGTCTGGCTGAAGGCTCCTCTTGCCAACACGACATCATTACCTCATAGAGCCCTTCTGGACATCCTGGTGGCTTCTGCAGACGCATCCCCTGCTTTAGAACTTCTACTAAGCCAGGAAAGGTGAGCAGGGCCATTTGCTGATAGTTGGGCTCCTCTCCGAGTGTGGCGATCTCCCACAGCAGCACGCCAAACGACCATACGTCGCTCTCGCAAGTGAACTGACGGCATTTCAGTGACTCCAAAGCCATCCAGCTCAAAGGCAAGAGCTCTTCAGTATCTATCCTCATTGAGGACGCGTGCGAAATGTTGCTGTACAAGTCATGGGCCAGACCGAAATCAGTCAGTTTAGCGATGTGATCTCCACTGATAAGAACGTTCCGCGCGGCCACGTCTCCATGAGCGATACGCAGATGTCGGAGCTCTTTTAGTGCATGTGATATGTGGACAGCATAGTGCAGAAGGCGGCCGAGAAGAACAATATGATTCTGTCGACTTTCATTTTGTTGCTTTAATCGTTTTAGAAGTTGCAAAAGATCATCATTTTCAGCATATTCCAAGAGAATATACTTTGGTGTGGACTTTGTGATGACCCCAAACAGCCGGACGATGTTAGAAGCCCCATTGTTTTGTTCTTGGTTTTCGTTAACAGCTATCAGTGCAGCAACTTCCCGACAGAATGCTCGACAGCACTGTCTGTCTTCAATACGGACAGACTTCACAGCTACGGGGATTTCAGTGTTGTCAATGCGGAAATGGCCCTTCCTGATATGTGCAAAAGAACCAATCCCAATCAGTTGACCTAGAGTCAAATCCTTTGCCTTCCTCTCCCATCGTTTGAGCCAGCCGGGCTGCAGGCTCTGTGCTAAGTATTGGCCTTCTTCCATACTAGTCAGTTCGAGTAGAGCCTGCATCTCGTCAAAACCTTCATCTTGCCTCACTCTTGCCTTGCTTGCAGCCCTCTTCCATCTACAAATCACCAATGCTACGGACACTAGCAGGGTCAGTAAAAATGGTATAGATATTTGCAGTGGCAGCGGAAATGTGTTGGTTTGGTTGTCGATTTGGAAATTAATTTTAGGAATATCGGTTGGGATAACGTCATCACAACGCTGCCCAGTCCAGGGTGACTCGCACGTGCAGTTTCCATGCACGTGGTGACACTTGGCATTGTTCCTACAGTCACATGAATGCCGACATCTCAGTCCGTACAGGCCATGTGGGCATGGCTGACTGCAGTCTAAACCAAACCATCCTTCTCTGCAGTCACACCGACCGTCTACATGGTCGCAGTTCGCATTATGACAACGGCACTTACTACTACAGCCCTTTCCATATGTGCCCTGTGGGCATTCAGCCTTGCACTTGATCCCTGTCCATCCTGCTGGACACACACAGCCAGTCCACCGGTTACAACTGACACTTTGTGGACAGTCGCAGGCATCTGTGCACAACTCACCCTTGTAACCAGGCAGACAGGTGACTGCCTGAAGCTCATAACTTACAAGAACAACCGTTTTGTCTTCAGTAACTACAGTACAGGTGTAGGTACCATTGTGTTCGGGCTGGATGCTTTCGATCCTTATCTGATCTTCTTGAGTTCTCTGTAACCACTTTTGAGTTCCATTGGGGAATCCCCACATCATACTTTCGACAGATAAATGGAAAGCTCTGCATTGTAATACCAAGGACCCCTTGATGTAAATCTGTCGTGAGTCGCTAGGAGTCGCGATGATTGTCACGGTACTATGAGGTATGTCGCAAATGCCACCTTGCCACCCAGGTTGACATTTGCAGGCTCCGTTCAAACCATGGCAGCGGGCGCCGTTTTTACAGACACAATGATGTTCACACATGATGCCATACTTGTTCGGTGGACATCCTATGACCTGCGCCTCAGATTCTAGACGAATAAAGTTTGTAATCTCATATTCCAGATACTGCAATCTCATTGGCAAAGAGGATGTTAGGTTTGGCACTTGGCATTTGAAACGGTATCGTTTGTTGTCTTCTGGTGACTGGAACATACGAAACGAACCGACAACGTTAAACCGTTGGGAGAAATAGTCAAAATACGAGCCAATGTCACCTCCGAAATCACATTCGGTGTTCCCATCAGCGTTCAGAAATGCAACTTCCAAGACGGCTGCATCCTCCGGTGTGGTGAAACATTGGAGACACTTGAAACCTGACCTCCGCATGTGCTCCATACTCATTCCATAGATGTCTTTTTTAGGCGATTGAGCTGCTACAAACTGCAGGCGACAGTCACTACTGGCGGAGTAAGATATGTTGTCCATTAGATCCAGTTGTAACTGAGGATCCGGGTTACGACCTTTGAGGCCAATAATTCCACTATGTTTCTCCATGATCTCGGCCTCCCCTTCAACATCAAAAATCCAACTGCCCGAGCTCCCCTGACCCTCACCCAGAGCTGGCGTTTCACAGGTGTTGTTGTAAACAGGCGGGTATCCTGGCACGTCTTGGACCTGTATAACCACGTGCCGGCGCACTCCCACCTCTCCGTCCAACCGAATGACGTTGACCGTGAGGTTGTAAATCTGACTGACTCCATAATCCAACGGACGTGAAACGGTGATTCTACAGGCAGTTACCTTAAACCGACCATGCTCGTTTCCCTTTACAATTTCACACCGAACTTCCTCTTCGCCCATATGAGAGGTGGTTAGAACGCCGGTCACGTTTCTTCCGATAGGGGCGTTTTCTGGAACTGTGGCATAGAACAGAGCTGTTGGAGAAGGGGCGCTGGACAACGTTAAGATAGCAAAAAGGTGGAATAGACTATTGAATGTTTGCATCTTGAATATCACGGCAGATTACCACTGAGCTTCCACGCACAGCTATAGCTGCGACCTTTCTTTGTTGAGGTTGAAGTCAATATAATGCAGGAGGAATGAACAGGTAGTGATGTCACCTCAATTTCTCATCAGTAGAAAGAGGAAGCGTTGTGCTCAAACATCCCCTTTTGTCGTTATCGTGTAGTCAGTAGTCTCGAATTGGGCAAACATTGGCCCTGATCGGTCTAGGGATAGAAATATGACAAGAATATGACAAGGCACATACCTCAATTACTTGGGGATGTATTGTCATCATCTGTTAGTCGATAACGATGAGGATCTTTCCTGATAGGGTTCAGTTTTGCATTGTAGATTTCTTTCACACAACCAGAAGTTCAGAGATGTATGGCAGACATTGAAACGTCAGCAGGCAAGAGACATTTTGGTTGTGTAAAAGAAATCTCCAATATCCTAAGTTCTACCAACCTAATGAATTTTTTTGGGGGGGGGGGGGGTTACCCATGATGTGTGATAAAGTACACTGTTGCGCCCTTCGTTAGTTAATGTTTCCATGGCAATGTTTACAAGTGTTCTCGTAACCTTGGAAAAATGGCCTGCCTTCCTCATTTTCTTTATTTGGAAAAAATGCGAGAAGAACTAACCTCGACTAACGCCAAGTTTCTCATGCCCATCTCAAAAGATTTCATCTATAAGCTGAATATGCTATGGTTATAATATTGTACATACAATGAGCATCATGATGATGATCCAAGAAATGCAGGGCCATTTATTTGCCGAATGGAATGCCATATTATGTGTTACGTGCATATGATCGATGATTATAACACACTGGTTTTAAAACGGTGATGTTTAGTGGGACTTACATTTTGCTCGTATGATCAAGACAATATGTCCAATTTTGAACATTATCTCTGCAGAAAGAAGACCGAAAGGGTCCATGTCAAACAACTAGGACAACAACAATGCAGCGATATATAAATGTAAGTGCATAAGGCTTTAATGACGAGAACTCACATTGAATAAACAATTGAAAACAGTCAAACAATCGAAAGATTACAAAGTACTATTATCGACTAGCGTGTTACGACGTATGCATGAATACGAGGTAGCTTGATCACACTCACAGGTAACAAATTTAATGGGTTGACATGAGCTTTACGAAACAAATACGAACACCCGAGTCCATGCAGTGTTTTCAGTTACGCTTTTTTGAAGAAGTCCTCCATCTTGCTCTGTTTCGTCGCAGCCGCAGGACGTCTTTCCATCCCGATACCGCGCAACCCACTCTCTACTACCGAAATGTTAGACAACTGATCACGTAGTCCTTCCTTCATGCAGAACAGTCTCACCTGCCTGGCATACTCTATCGCCATATCGAGGTTCTTGATGTTACATATGTCACCGTCAATGTTGTCTTTCTCTGACTTTTTGCTGTCTTCACTTTCCTCTTCAACTGCGACCGCCTCTGACGGTGTTGTAGATTGCGGGTTCTGGACTGTCTCTTCTGCGTTGCAGGCAGTCGGATTTTTCTCAATGGTTGCCAAGTTCTCATGAGAACTCTCTGCAGATGTGTGGCTATTGATGGCAGTAATCTGTTCACACCCCTTGACGTCCTTGATCATGACCGCCACATTGTCCACGCTTACACCGATTTGTTCAGACATTCGGTCCTGGCTGCTCACCTTAGAAATGTCGGAACTTACGTTCATATCTGCGTCGTCGGAACCATCATGACCCTTGCCTGCTCCAATATCCACCAGAGGACTGTTTTTCGACGTACCGCTTGAAACGATGTTGTGACGCCGCTTGAAACTGTCAAGCCACCCGTTCGACCCCTTGAAGGTCACTACGCCCAGGTCCTTGGCGAAGTTCAATGCCGCTTCTTGGAGCATCGGTCCGTTACAAGACTCACCTCTGGATGTGGTGTCACAGTAGAAGTCCCAGCACAACTTGTTGATCTCTTCGTTCCCCGTGATGCGGATGTTTCTCTTCTTGGTCGGCGGTACGTTGTTCTCGAAGTCGTCGAGGTACTCTCTCTTTCTCTTGATGATGTTTTGAATCTGAGTCTTCCCCACGCCGAAATCCTGCGCCAGACGCCGTGATCTCCTGCCGAAGTTCTCGTAATGTCTGATGACCTCGATTTTCTGACTCAGCGTCAAAGTCTTCTTCGGCCTCTTATTCAGCAGGTGAGATGTCGCCATCTCGCCCAGTTGTCGTGTACTGCGGCTAGCCGCAAACAGTCCATCTTTATACTGCATGGTAGCAAGTTGTCTGCAATATCGGTCTGTAAGTTGCTTTGTTTCGTCGGCACAGTGTTTGAAAGTGTGGTACGGAAACATTTGCATACGAATAAGCCGTCGAGTCACTCAACACAGACGAACTTTCAATCTAAAGGTGGGTTTACACCTGCGTATATTTTCATGCCGCATGAGTTCCGTTTTGACATTTTTCGACATTTTGACTAATTTCTTCAATACGCGGCCGCACGCACAAGTCGCACCTCTATCGCATCTGAATCGTCTTTAGAAAGTTTCACGTACGCAGGCAAACGAATATATACGCCCAGTTCGTCTGATAGTTTTGGACATGCACAAAACTATCATTCGTACGCAGTTTGGTGCCCAAAACGTTATGGATGCGCAATACAGTGGTCCCACGTCGGTCGATTGCGCTATGAAGACGCTACATGTTTGCGCTTTACACGCAGTAATACGCGGAAATCGCGGTAATGCGAGTACATAGCGTTCTTACAGCGCAGACACAACGCACCATGAGCGACCGTATAACGAATGCAAACATAGATCACGATTTAGTACCGTGCGTTCTGCGATCGCTTTGCGCATACTACGCGTACTGATAGCGTGATCGACGCACACTCCAGATTTGGAATAAATACGAAGGTGCATCTGACTCCAGACAAAAAAAATCATCTCAAGATGTATATAACTTTATTGCACAAAGTATGGCATCTACATAACCACAGTGCTTATAGCACTGTAGTTATGTAGATGCCATACTTTGTACCTCTTAACTTTAGTTAAGGCTTATCTAACTAATACAGGAGTTGTATTATGGGATAAGTTTCTTACAATCATTGGAGGCTTTTACAATCATTTGGGGAATTTCTAATGTCTAAACCTTCTTTGATATATTTTCCTATATCTGCCATGCAGGGATTGTCACATGTCATTATGTATTTGAATTTGCACTTCAGGTCCATTTGGATAAATCCTTGTGTACAAAATGACAGCCTTCTGTATAGAGAATTGCGTATATCGGAATATTTGGGACATACAACCGTAAAGTGATATTCGTCTTCTATTAGCTCTGGACAGAATGGACAAACCCTCTGGTCGATAGGGATTTTTTGGAATCTTCCGGTTTATGATGTCAGATCCAGGCCAGGACCGACGAATTTGTACCGGGGGCATGGAGAGATGGTCACAACTTGCAGGACACCATGAATGCAGGACACTGGTCCCAACAGAGCCTCCAGGGACGGGAAGATGTAGAGGAACCTGCTCAAGCACTGGGTCAATTTGTGTGACACACGTGCCATTTTGTGTAACAGATATTTGACTTAATTTGCTGATAATGGCACTTTTTTGTGTGTAGAACCACATGATATAAAGGTGCAATATAGAGCCATATTACAACTTTGAAAGAGGGCGTAAGGTTTCATAATTGTTTAATTTACGTGTTTGATAAAGATCTTGAATACGTTTTGTGGTGTGTATGAGTGTGATTTTTATAGTACATGTAGTTGAAATACTAAGATGATAGGGGAAATCATATTAAGGACAAAGTGAAAACAAACACAATCTTAACAGTGCACATAATTTCTTAAGGTAAATGATGGCCCACATTTCTGTAAAAGCAGTGTCACTGCTTTACTGCTTCGCAAATGAATAAAAAAACCTCTTCACTGTTTACTTGTCAATGTTCTACTTGCACTGCCTGTAAACAAAGGCATACGTAGTACAAAGGGTTCCTCTAACAAAAATACTCTATTGGCAATGCTCGCAAACAAAAGTATATGTAACACAAACTGTTCCTCTGACACACCTGAAATGCGTTTGGAATGCAGTTAGCACCAGGTGCGTCAGGCATGCGGTCGGTAGACGTTGTGTGCGTCCGGAAAACGCCCAACATACGTACCCCATACGAATCTATTCGCAGTACGGAAAATTTTGTTGCGCATTTCAGTTGCAATCATACGCATCTCATGCGAAATGAAAACGCTGAAGTCGTAATTCAAACGCCAGATGGGCTCGACGTACAATTTAATTTATTCCAAAAAAATTCCAAATGTTGGGCGTTCGGCCGCGTATTGACAAAATTTCATGCGGAACTCACGCGCACTTGAAAATATACGCAGGTGTAAACCCACCTTTAGGCCCCCTTTCCACTTGACGGCGCTCTCACGGCGCTCTCGCTGCGATGGAAAATTGGCCAGAGCGCGGTGAGAGCGCCGCGACGCCAGAAAAACTGCTCAAGTGGAATCTCTCCGGCGACCCCAGCGCGCTCTCACCGCGACGAAAAACTCAAATGTCAGCATCTTTTTATGAGCTAGCAAAGTTTCGAGAGATAACTCAACGAATTTAAGAGATAAAGAACGAATCTTTTGACGTATAGTGTGTTTTGGTATCCTTGAAGTCATCCTTTTACGTCTTACATAACATTCAAAGTATAAAATCAAGGCTGTGAACGAATCCAAATTTGGTCACTGTACAGTCACTCAGCCTGAAATATACACGTTTGTCTTGCTGACTTTTCCTTAAATCTGTCATGTAGTTTGTTCACCATAAATTTCTTTATCATGCCACGTTATTAGTGTTAATAATACAACACTGAAACACTTCGATTTATTGAAAAAAATAGGACTTCAATAATCTAAATATACAGATGATGAACATAAAAAGTTGAGAAATGATAAACCTTTGTTTATCTAAACCTTGGTTATTCCTTCTCAGTTTGTTTTATTGTAAATCATTGGTACATTTTAAACATTTCTCCGGGTTCTGTCTGTGTCAAATATACTTCTACACGAACCGCGGTTGAGAGCGCCGAGAGAGCGCGGTGAGAGCGCCGTCCTACTAAATTGGTATCATAAACCACTGTTGAGGCCTATTGCGCTCGCCGCGCTCGCTGTGCGCTCTCTTGGCGCTCACGGCGCTCGCTGTGCGCTCTCTTGGCGCTCTCTCTGTGCTCATCTTTGGATCGCCGTCCACTGCGCTCTCACGGCGACTGTTTTGAGTAGGTTCAATACAGTCGCGGAGGTGATGGCGACCATGGCGACCTTGGCGCTCCCACCGCGCTCTCTGTGCGCTCCCATGGCGACCTTGGCGATCCCACCGCGCTCTCACCGCGCTCTCCCCATTTTGAGGTCGCAGAGAGAGCGCCGTGAGAGCGCCGTCCTAGTGGAAAGGGGGTATTAGCCGTTGAGTCACAAAATAAAACATATCAATCAGTCAAATCATCTAAGCCATGGCTAGATTAAGAATCAGTGACCATCCCCTACAAATTGAAGTGGGAAGATACAACCAGACTCCTCCGAATAATAGACTCTGTACACTTTGTAACTCCAACCGTATAGAGAATGAAGTCCATTTTATATTAGAGTGTCCTTTATACAATGATATGCGCAACTCTTTTATCAGTGCTCTGAATGTAGTAGATACACGATGTAAAGAGTTAACCAACGACAACCTGTTTGTACATATAATGACAACCACAGACAACTTTGTACAACACAAACTCTGTGAGTTCGTATACACATGTTTTAAGAAAAGGGAAGAGTCATGTAAACGTTAGATATAGTGATAGCTTAGTTGCAGATGTATTGTTTATTCAATTGTAATACTACATGTTATAGTACTTAGTCTTTATAATTAGTATCCCATTATGGGATTTGCTGCATTTAGCCCACATGGGCAGGAACATGCAAATAAAGATCATTCATTACTAGTACTTTCTATTGTATTCCAGTAGTACAACCCTATTCTACATTTCTAAGTAAGGAGAAGAAAGAAAAGAACCGCTTACATGTCCAAATAGAAGCATTGTCTAAGCATATTCTCTGCAACAATATTTTTGCCACAAAAATGACAAATGTTGTCAGAAAGTGAAAGCTCTTCGGTATATCCAAGCCAATTATAAAGACAAGAGTTCCATTATTCCTTTCCCCCGGAACGAAACCTCTACTTAGAAAATATAACATGACTCACCAACGGTCAACCCTGAGGCAAAAAAGCGCATTACTTTCAACGTGGATGATTTCCCGTAAATAAAGCTCGGGTCCTAAGTTTTTTTATCATAAAAATCCCATCAATGCTTACTTTTCCAGTCATTTCAATATTCAATGTCATTCAGCATTCGATTTTTAACTCTGGACGCTCGAAACTATTTTTGCCGTGCACTACCACGCTTGCTTGGCGTTGCGGATGAATTTGTGTGTGCATTCTGTAGTGGGTGTGCCAAGACGCTCCAGGGAAAGTTTCACTGACTCAGCTCAAGTCATTATTCAGAATCGGAGAAAATGGCGTCCGACGCAACCAGTGACATAACCGAGAAGTTTCTCGTCTGTCAGGTCTGTTTGGAGGACTTCAAGCAGCCAAAGATGCTGCCGTGTCTTCACACCTTTTGCCAGCCGTGTTTGGGAAAGCTTCAGGCCACAGAGCCGGTAGGGAAACTGGACTGTCCAACATGTCAACAGGACGTGCCACTGCCCAAAAATGGCGTCCGGGCTCTTAAGTCTAACCTCCTCGTTGGCAAACTGCGTGAGATTTTGCAACATCAGCCGCAACAACAGCTGAGAGGAGAAACATCCGAAGCGCGGGAGGAAGGAGTCTCCTGTACGACCTGTGATATCGGCAACTCGGCTCAGTTCTACTGTGTGGAGTGTACCGACTACCTGTGTCGGAAATGTAACGACAACCACTGTCGGTTCAAAGTAACCATGTCCCACAAAGTTGTAACAATTCAAGACCTGCTATCTGGCCAGGCTGCCGCCGAGCTCCGGGCGAGGGAGACATCCAGGTGTGAGGATCATCATGAACTGAACAAGTTCTGCTGTGACACCTGTCACCGGCTCATCTGTCTGCACTGTGTGGTCACTGCGCACAAAGATCACCAGTATATGGAGATAGGAAAAGCAGCCGAGAGGGAGAGAGCAATGATCAAGGCAAAACTGACGACCGTCAGGAACACAGAAGACCTGCATGAGAAGTGGATACAACAGTTGCAGTTAGAGTGGTCTTCAGAAGTACAGCGGACAGAAGAACAGATCAGAAAACAAGTAAAGTTGATCATCAAGGCCGCAAAGAAGGCGGGAAACGACACAATTTGTCAGCTTCACACCATGAATGCTGCCCGGAAGAAACAGATGGAAATAGCCATGGAGGCAGCTGAGATGGACCTGGCCTCAGCCATGAGCTGTGTCAAGTTCACGGACAACGTGTTGGAGTTCGGGAGCCCGGCGGAGGTCATGTCGGTGGCCGGAGAACTGACCGGATGGTTGGACCAAACCGCGGAGGATAAAAACACTATGGAGGCTGAGCTGACGAAAAACTTTGTGACCATAACATTTGACCCACCAGCTGGTGAACTAAAGCAAAGGGTGGCAAAACTTGTAGGTGGGATAAACCAGGTGAGAACACCTTTGCAATCACCTCTAATCACGCAGGTGCGACCGAACGTGGTGATCGTGAATGGCGGCACAAGACTAGAACACGTCAAAACTATTGGGAAGGGGGGCAGTCAGGGGCGGATCCAGGATTTTGCAAAGGGGGGGCGCATATGCTGTCGCACCTTAGGTCGTGGCCGAAGGCCACGAATGCGCAGCGTAGCTGCGCGGGGGGAGAGCACGAGAGGGGGGTTTCCCCCTCTCGTTGGGGGGGTTTGGGGGGCCTCCCCCGAGAACTTTTTAAAATAAAGAGGCTCTCTGGTGCATTTTAGAGCCATTTCTGTGCAAAAATAACCCACAAATCAACACTGACTTTTAGGGCTGAACAAATATAATAAACGAACGAACACTGATTTTTATAGTTAGCAATCTCACATTCAACAATCATATTTTTGGCATGGGGGAACGGCCATCGAAACATGTCTTGAGCCGGGGGGAGAGCCATTGAAAAAAAATTGCCTATCAAAAAGGGGCCTTAAAAATACAAGCAAAATGTGCCCCTAAAACGCAGGAAATGAAGTTTCAGGTGGTCAAGATTTCAATTTTTCTCTGGACGTGCCTGGCGACGGCTTGCGGCTCCGGCGCCCTGGCGCTCGTCGCCATCAAAAATCTTTTCCTTTGACAGAAATGTCATTACATTTAGCATAGTCTACCAGCAAATTTTATCCCTCAAAGTGCAGAAAATCCTGTTTCAGAGGGTTCAAATTTCAACATTTTTCTCCAGACCTACCTTGCGACGGCTCGTGCGCTCGAAGTTGTGAAAATACGTTGGGGGCGTCGTCGCCCTCAATAATATAAGCTAAAAACCCTACTAGAAAGGCTATTAAACTTAGCTTAGTCTGCCAGCAAATTTGTCCATCAAAAGTTAGGAAAGATCGTTTCAGATAGTCAAGATTTCAAAATTTTCCCGGGAGAGCATGCCCCCGGACCCCTAGGATTACGTCAATATAGTTCGCCCTCCCCATAAGAAATTTGCTGCAGTCGCCTCTGTCGTGTAATTCCATGTTCGCACGAAGTTTACGAAGACTAAAATTGGTATCAATATCAATCCTGTGTGCATCGGTTCTTTGTAAACGGAATGGTTCACGGACGGCAACGGGATAAAACATTACGATGTTTACTTTCGTGACGGCGGGCTCTCTGCTGCGTGCATATGACGTAATCATGCATATGATGGCGCGAAAATTTTTCGGCAAGTTTGTTGGTTGGCCGAAATAACTCCCGTTTTGGAATGATTACAGCAGTATTGAAGCGGTTTTCGTCACGATATCACTAAAATGTACCCAAGTCTCTTCCAAGTAGAACATTAATTTAGTTTCTTTTGTGTAAATATCGTACATGTGTAGTGGAAAAGATCGCCGTTTTTGCGTTTCGTCGCCCTGCGGCGACGAAACGCAATGTATTCGGTTTTACCTTCAGTCCTTCCTTCCTTCAATGATGCTTCGATGGATGGTACTTGGTTCAACACGACCGCATGCAAGTGCTACAACTGTTCGGAAATACCATTGCATTGTGGTTTCGGACTTCAATATCCTGGAAAATGGCCATATAACATCTATTCCACAAGATTGCACAAGAAAAAAAAAGATTTTATCAAGAAAGCGACCGAAAATCGACATAAATAATACTATGTAGTGAGATTAAACCATAATGTACACTCGACTTCAATACACGTGGCAACTTAGCTCAATCGGTAAAGTCAGACGCCTTTGGATCCGAAAGTCCCTGGTTCGAAACCATGAGTGGATTTTTTTCTTTTTAAATATTGAAGATAATATATAAATATTCTATTTATTTATTGATATTATATTTATTGATATTATATTTTTATATATATTATATATATATATATATATATATATATATTATATATATATTCTATTTATTTATTGATATTATATTTATTGATATTATATTTTTATATATCATTTTTTAAAATTTTAGTATTCATTTCATGTATGCAAGGCGACCGAAAATCGACATAAATAATACTATGTAGTGAGATCAAAGCATAATGTACACTCGACTTCTATACACGTGACAACTCGACTTCTATACACGTGACAACTTAGCATACGCCTTTGGATCCGAAAGTCCCTGGTTCGAAACCGTGAGTGAATTTTTTTCTTTTTAAATATTGAAGATAATATATAAATTTTCTATTCATTTATTGATATCATATTTTTATATATCATTTTTTATTATTTTAGTATTCATTTCATGTATGCAAGGCCTTTGTCTTATGAACAGGACTTCATGATTCCAAACCCGGCATTCGAATTTTTCTGTTCATGGTAATGGAAAATACCGTGCAGCGGCTCCTATGCGCGGTAAGATGATTCTCGCAAAACACTCGCCACTAAACTAATATTCCATCAAAAACAGCGATCATTTCTTAAAGTAGCAAATGCTCCATTGTTCAGTATCGACTTCATTCAGAAGTTTTCAGACAACACGGATGTGGAAAGTCACACCACTTGACACAAAAGTATGGAAATTTTCATGAATATTAGCAAAATTATCCAGGAAAACAAGGAAGAAATGTTGTAAATGCGGAAACCAGTATAATAGAGATGAGGTAGCTGTTAATTGGTTTGGATATTTGTTTTACATTTGGTAGTCAATTTAGATAGAATCTTGTCACAGTGCTGATGGTGCTTTTTCAAGTGTACATAAGTACCTGAGTATATTGATAGATTTTATAATGAACTTATTGTACATTTAAAATAAAGTTGTAAGCCAAGACCAGCTATTAAACAGTACTCCTTTCCAAAATAACATTTTTTCTTATAGACGCAACAGTCCTTGAGTGACTTTTTCTAACAGATTTTACTTCAAGAAAAAGACAGTTCACACTCATAAACGTAGACGAAACGCCAGCTTTTTTTA
This sequence comes from Branchiostoma floridae x Branchiostoma belcheri, assembly GCA_019207045.1. Classification (NCBI taxonomy): domain Eukaryota; kingdom Metazoa; phylum Chordata; class Leptocardii; order Amphioxiformes; family Branchiostomatidae; genus Branchiostoma; species Branchiostoma floridae x Branchiostoma belcheri. The sequence continues at coordinate 17,117,427 of CM033036.1, forward strand.
AAAGCACTTGTTTTTTACCTGACCCATTTTGCATCAGCCCTCCCCCCGGTAAATATCGTCAAGTCCCTTAGCGGAGACATATCGTAAGTTTGACACATTTTTACTGCTGACATTTACCGTCACAGTATGAATCAATGAATGTTTAACATGTATTGTATCTTGCGTCGCTCAGTCCACATGGGCTAATAGGGCACCAAAATAGCAAATATAATAACAATATTAGAGTCAGATGGAACATAAGCGAGTTCCGAAGGAGGGCGGGAGTATTGCCAACGTCCTGGTTACGGAACATTCTGGCTATGCCCGCAAAGACCGACGCAATGAGGAAGTAAAAGCGGGAGGAGTGCGCCTTGGCATTGTTGGTTAGCGGCTTTGTATTGTCGCCGCTTCGCTGAAACTTTCACTGATTTTCTGGATTTATTTGTGGAATTCCTTTTTTTTTGTGGTCCAGCCGAATTTTTTTTTGGGTCCAGCCAAAGGGGGGGCGCGCGCCGGGTGCGCCCCCCCCCCCCTAAATCCGCGCATGGCAGTGGAGATGGACAGTTTCTCTATCCAACCTCGCTTGTCGTCACCGCGGAGGGAGACATTGTAGTGACTGATCGTGACAAAGACAAATCTCGCCTGCATTTTCTGCACAAAGATGGCTCCTTCAAGAGGAAGGTCGATCTTGGATTCCAGCCGTGGTGTGTAGCTGCACAGACAAACGGTGAGCTGTTGGTGACAGGGGACGAACACCGGATTCATGTACTGGACAAAGAGGGGAGAAAGTCGCGTGTTATCCAGGTGACAGGGGCTGCGAAGACAGGTGATGCTACATTCGGGGTCGCTGTTGACGGTTTGGGACGCATCATCGTCACTATCGGGCACCAAGTTTTCGTACTCAGTCCCAGCAGTGACGTCATGTTTAAGTTCGGGGACGAAGGTCAAGGTCAGCACCAACTGGGTTCCGTCCTCCGTTTGGCTGTCAACAGCAGCAACCAAATCATCATCAGTGACTATGACAACCACAACGTGAAGATATTTGACCCCACCGGTCGTCATCTCTTCACGTGCGGGTCCCGTGGCTCGGGACCTCGCCAGCTGCACGGCAAACGCCATCAGCACTGGCCCCACTGTGTCATTACGGACAGCGAGGACAACATCATCGTGGCTGACCATTGGAACCATCGTGTTTCCCTGTTCAGTCGGGACGGCACGTTTATCAGGCACGTGCTGACACGGGAGGAACACGGACTGAGGGGTCCGTTGGGACTAGCACTGACTCACGACGGACATTTGGTCGTTTCTCAATGGCCTTGCAAGACTATCATCTTTTTCCACGGAAAATGAAAGTTCAACTATTCATTTCCCAACATACTGCATGTAGGTGAAATTGTACTTCATAGATGTATTCAGTGTTTTAACGCTGGTCTAGATCACGCAAGACAACGTTTGATACCACAACAAAGACAAAAATCGTATATAACGTCTATGCTTTAAGTCTTTTGGATTACATACTATATATGTGACTTAAGCACAAATAAACATAACTGTACACGAATGAATGGATGGTGAAAATTATTCGTTTTCTGACATAGGAAGAAGAGATTCTGTTTCAGTATTATTCGTGTAACCCATAACTTTCATGTCTTGTTACACAGTAACAATTGAGTAAAATGTAAAATGACAAAAAAAGTGCAGGAGGACCATAAAAGCTAGCAGCTATCATACAAAACCAGCCTTTTCTCTTTACCATCTGATCACTCAATGCGATATTGCACCTTTACAATTCTCAAAAAACTCGTATTCCCCACAGTATTATTTCTTTTTCTCTGTAAAGCTTACAATGAATAGTTACTGTAGCAACAGCTTTGACAAGGCTGAGACAATACAATGTACATTATCATCTCTAGAGGCATTTGTTTTAGTAGGCTGGTTCTAGGTATATACTCTCGGCTCTGGCTATCTTCGGACATGTTTTCAGCAATCTTTGCCCGGCTTTCTCTCTTGTAGCCTATACTGGAGCCTGGCATCTGTAGTCCATGAGAAGAGTGAATATATAATCAGATTGGTGACCAATCAGTCATAGTCCTGCAAACTCCAAGATTTTGAGGTTTATAAAGCATAAGATGCTTAATTAGAAGAATGCTGTAGACTATGACCTTTAGAAATGCTCAGGCTGCAGTACATGACAGGTACTGTAAATGCAGAAACTTTCGCGGTGGTTTAATGATCGCGGTTTTCACAGTGGCCGCTTCACTGCAAACTTAAAACCACTGCGAACATTATTCCATGGCAGTGATAGACTACAGTGGATGGTGCTACCGCAAACTTAGAACCACCGCGAAAATTTATTTTCCCTCTACCGTGAAATTGAATCCCCGCGAATTTAAATGCACTTACAGTATGTGTAGAAAGTACAGTGCAAAGCAGCAAAGTGCTCCCACAATAGACCGGTAAGCAGCAAGCCATTTTGTTTCTGCAGAGGTATGTACATGTACTATCTCGGTTTCTTTCCCCGTCGCATGCGATGCCCCCTCCCCGTCCCAGGGGGCGCAGCCGTAGCTCCCATCACGATCTGCCCCTCTGCGATCTCCTGCCGCTGGTCTTCTGGTACCTCACTTATCGTCTGTTTGGCCTCCAGGAAGAACATCAGGTCTCGCACCTGTTCACTCAGCTCATTAACTTCCTGTAAAAGGAAATTATCCATCATCAGACAGAGAGATTTCAAATGCATGCACATAACCAAACACAAGATATCACAAAGACCTTCTTTTTCCATTGAAGGAAAATAAGAAAAAACATAATAATTTGCTAGCAAGTCCACTTCTGATAAACATCAACACACAATATGTACCATTAATGTGTTGACCACCACACAGTGACTACAGGGGCAGATTGGGTAGTTTAGGTAATTTTGAAATTGCTGGTAGAATACAAAAGAAAACTCTAAATAATTTTTTGTACCTGTAAAAATCTTGAAATAACAGACAAATAAGAGGATCTAGTCTGTGTAACACAAACTCCACTGTCCAGGGCTATAACTGGCCCCTCCCCGCGGATGTTTGGCGGGCTGCTATAAGTGAGATTTAATCAGGCTAAAGAGGATCTACCCCCGACCTTGGACTTGGCTGCCATCTCTGTTGTCATCCTGTGCTCCAGCTGGTCATACCTGGTCTGCCACTGCTGTTGGTTCTGGGATAAACACTTATTCAACTGGAACAGGAAATAGCAGAGAGATGTATCAGAATTTTTTGTATTTGTTCATTGCGACATACCAGATTTGTTGAAGGATTGACATAAACACATAACTATTTTCCTTTTCAAGATGTCAACCAACAGACCACACTATTATGTTTTGATGCAGCCAGAGATTCCAAACTGATATGGAACCCTACTCTACTCTAATTACAAGTACTTAATACAGCATGGCTCTCCTCACACACTGGACATTTTCTTTACATTGCATTGAAGAGAACAACCATAGAGTTAGGAAGTTTGTGCCTTTCCAGGCAACATTTGGACACACTTACTTCTTTTTCTTCTTTGAGATCCTTGGACAGCTTCACTACTTTGTTTAACAACTGTGGATGAGATGGGCAAACATTAAAGTTTCATTCCTGTAAGGTTGCTTTGTAAGTACAGTTGCTGACCAGAAGTCAATCACATAGTTACCAGTATGATTACCCCCTACATCTTACACATGCACATCTCTCCTTATTTATAAGATACCTTGGTTTTCTTTGTATTGCATAAGCCATAATTTAAACTGACTCAAGGCATACTTAGGCCATAGCAAACCAGTCTTGTACTTTGGTGAGACTAAAGGTTTGATCTAAGTCACACTGGGGCATATCCCTCCACTGAGACTGAGACAAACCAAATCAAACGATGTGAAGGTAACCATTATTATTATGTACTGTAGTAGTAGTAGTAGTAGTAGTACAACAAAATTTCATGTAGTGTAGTAGTATGCTCACAATACACCATAACAACAGTTCTGACCTGTTGACATCTCTTATCCTGACCCTGTCTCTCCTTCTGTGCGTCGGACAGCTTCTGTTCCAGCTCCTCACACTTCTCCAGGGTCTTCTTGAACCGAGCCTCCATGGCAGACGTCTGGTGACAGACACGTGTCAAAAAGCTTTGTTTATAATGTAACCCGCTCTATGCTGGCTTACACCATAGCAAACAACATTTGATATCAAAAATTATGCCACAACAGGAAGGTTTTACATAAATTTATCTTTAAACGGTTGGAGAGTGGAGAATTTTTTCACAAAGTGTTGACTGCATATGCAAATTTGGGGAAAATCCCTTATGTAATACAGTTCACTTTTCTTAAAGAACAAAACATGTACCTGCGAATGACTTGTGAAAACTTTGTTTCATTCCATGTATTTTTTTCAAGATTTACTAGAGTATAAGACACAACCTCATGTCAAAGTTTATTGACGCCTCTTTATTGTTACAGTAACGTTACCTCTTCTATTGCATTCTGTTCCACCCTTGCAATCTTGTCTTCCCAGTATCTCCTCTGGGAGTCCAGCTGATTGGTCAGTAAGTATGTGTACTGGAAAACAAGACACGAATTTTAAATTCACCAATCACAAAGCCAAACACAAAAGTTCAATAACATGGTTGTTAGCAATTTACATGTATAGTATGTACATCATGATTCACTGCAGAGACATAAATGCTATCTGTTCTCATAGCAATATGACAGCAAATTTGAGTCAAACTTTCAACAAACTACCCTGTAGTATGTCATAAAAACAGCCATAAAAAGTCATTACCTCGAGTTGCATGGAGTCGAGTTTCTCGTCTGTTTCTCCGTTGTACCCAGGACAGTCCCACTCCACCAGTTTTCCATCTCCCTTACTCTGCACTAGTCTGTGTACCCAGTTATCTGTAACAAACCAGTCATATTTATTTGTTTCATGATTAGCACAAACTTGGCCAGTCAATGTTCAATAGATTGCATCTTCAAGCTGGGTTTCACATACATTATGTCATGCAGCAACTCAGTTTGCATACCAAAACAGATACAGGTACTGGTACAGAGGTTTAGGTACAGGTCCACAAATCCACAAACATCGTTTCAAGTTTCAGCATGGCATCTTACCCAGTCTTTCCCAGTGCTCAATTTTTGTCTTTACGCATCTTCAGTCACAAAAGCAGATTTATATACTTAGGTACAGTACGGGTACTTCATTATCCACTATTTTGGATCCGTCCCAAATCGATTTTCATGCTACAGTACCGGTACAACCAGTTGGCAGCCTTGCAACTAACCCTCGTAGACTGTAAAAAAATAATATCAGTGATACAAATTGAAGTAACACATCTCGTTGTTGTTCTATGTTTCATACATGAAAACTACATAATCGTTGTCAAGAGAAGCTTATCCTACCCCCTGCATAGTCCCAGACCCTCTGGTTGCCCAGCTGCATAGAGAAGGTGTGCTGAGACTCCTTAAAGTGTTCGTATGCGTGGGCCTGCTGGTAACGACCACACCCAACATGGCCGCACACCAGGCAGATCCACAGGCTCTGGAGGAAACACATGGACAAACTTTCACCAACTAGGATGTAAAATTTGGAAAGACATTGATGCCTTTTGTATATATAAGCAAGGAGCTTTTATCAACCTCATCTTTTATGTGTGTCTTTTACAATACGTCTTATGAGTTGGTCAGCTGAAATTTTATGTTTTAATTCCATGCTATATTTCTGCAAACAATTCTGCTTGTGCATGAAAAGATGCCATATCACAATTTTAGAAAGCTCACAAAAAACATATTTTCCTTTGGTCATGATCAGTAATCTGCTCAATATCCCTACTTATGGTTTACATATCCATGTTACTTGATATAAAAGCAACTAAAAAGAAGAGAAAAACAGAATTTCCTGCAGTTTTACTAACCTCATTACTGTCACACTGGAAGCACTTGTTATCAGCCACTGGCTCCGGGCACTGGACATATCTGCACACTGGACACCTATGGTAGGACCACAACAGGGCATGGGTGAGAGACCAGACAGACCGAATCACTTATAATCAATCCTGTATGAGACTTTATACAAAATTGTGCTCTTACTTAAAATGACAACAATATTGTCATCTTTCTCAGCAGCTTACTAACAGTGAGCAACATTTGGCAAGTCTATATTTATTTATGCTAGACTGTGTCATTGCGGTAAAAGGTAAAAAAGGTAAAGGTAGTTTTATAGCCTTTATGAGGCAGTAAATCTAGGATACGGTATTGGAAGGTGGAGCCCATCCCTTCCCTTCCACCACCTTTTACATCCCCAACCAAAGTCAAGTATCCATTTTTACACCTGGGTCAAATGAAGAAAGTCCCGGTAAGTGCCTTTCTTAAGGGTACAGCATCAGTGGCATGTCAGGGATTCAAACCCAGTACCTCTGGGTTCTGGGCCAAACACCCTAACCATTACACCACACTATCATTGTGACCATCGTACAAATCAAAGGTCTCTTACGTAGTGTCCTCCCACTGTTCTAGACAGGGCATGTGGAAGGAGTGATTACACAGAACGGTCAGGATCCCATCAACAGACTCATCCTGAAAAATAGAGAAAGCAGCAATTTCAATTCCAACTTCTTAACACATTTTCCTTATTTTCATACGACAGATACATACATGTAAATCACTAGTAGGTGGCGGCAATGTGTTTAGTGAACAGTTGGTCAAGGACACCAAAAATGAAAAAGCGAGAGGGTCTTTTAAGACTGTGGACAGGATTGTTTTGATGTGTCCTCTGATGGCAGGTGGTTGTTCAGCTAGGTTAGACTGTTTAAGTATAGAATGGTTTTTGAAGCCAAAATTCCGATATACACCAACCAAAATCACACCACTGGTAAAAGGATAACAAACTAACTTTACAGAATGACAACACCATATACATAATAGTCTTACCATTCTCTCCAAGCAGATGTGACAGATAGGCAGTTCTGTCATCCCTGCCTCTGGCATGTACCCACCCTGGATATCAGGTTACAGGGAGAAAACAGTGGGTAAGTTCATATATCTGATAGGTTGAAAAAGTGATGGCACCTACAGATGTATGTCATTGATGAACAAGTACTCCTGCTTTCATTTATCCCTATTCTGTCGTAAGTTTCAAACTGCCAAACATAAATGATGTACATAAGGACACATGAACACCACTTTAAATTATCAGAATTCCATATTCCTGGAGAAGGTGTCTTCCCAAATTGTCAAGTAGGCAGTGTTTTTGTAAGAATGTGAGAAATGGATTTTGTATTCAGCTTTTACCTGTTCAGCTTTCATAGCCTCCACCCTTGCCACATATATCAGGTGGCACACAGACTCCTCCAGACTGCTGTAGTTCATACCATTGTAGTTCTTGTAAAACTCATCAGCATACTCCTGAATACAGCAATACAACAGTATGTGTCAGTAAATAACATTTATCCACAGTTGTGCGGGATGGTGTATATGTATTTATCACAAAGGTGAAGCAGTCATTCTTCTAGTGAGACAAGATAGATGAGGTCGATAGATTAGCTTACTGAAAATGGAAATGACCAATATAAAGTTGGACTAATCTTCCACCTGGGGTGAAAATGTGATCTAGGGGATCTCGGATTTTGAAACATTTGCTCACTTACTTAATTGTGACAGTTTTTAGGGACAATCTTTTGTCCATAAATCATCAATTACCCATGGGATGTGATCCTTAATTATCAGAAGTCTAATAGGACCTTAGAAACCCTGTCCTGGCCCCTGTCCCTGTCCTGCCAGTGGACTTATAGACTAGTTTCCAAGGCTCCCTTAATCCCTGTAGGATGCACAGTTGGCTTATAAGGCTTTCGGAAGCCTAGGAGACCCACAGAAGTCTGGCAACCAGGTTTTTGTGACTCTTAACTCAATTGAAAGACCTATTGACCATCATCAGACCACATTTTTGTAATGAGGTGGTTCTTCCTTACCATAACATCAGTATTTATCTTAGCAGGCCTCACCATACTTGAGTTTTGCTTGTACTTGCTACTTTGCAAATTTGTTGATACAGTAAAATCTGCCCACTGGAAGGAGCATCATGATCAAACAACTTTTCTGTACAACTGTATTCTTTGGTGTTTGTCTAATCACCACCAGCTTATTATATGTGTACAAGGAAGCTGCCATATTGCATTTAAGACATATACATGCCCATAGTCTCAACACAACGAGAGCAGGCAGTGGCCAGGTGCTGACAGCAACTCCAAACCTGACCATGGGATTAAGAAGAGAAGTTCACTTCAATGTGACCAATATTAGGAAAATACAGTAAGTTCAAACTTGCACATCCTGTGAATTTGTGCTTGCATAAGATATTGGTCAGTGTGCTGAATTTCTTCCACCAGTATCTAATTTCAACAGATGTTAATGTCAGAAAATAAATATTCATATGTTGTATATTTGTTATTGCTAATGATGCATTTATAGCTTGGGACATACATCTTTTCTTACCATGTGTAAGTCACTGCATGACTGATTTAGTCTTTATTCATACACTGTTTGTCCACAGGAACATTACTAAGAGGTATTTTGATCCCAAAAGACATATCATCAATTTTTCCGACTACGACATCTTTGCGCAAAAATGTGACCAACAGACATTCACCCTGCGCAAACTGGGTACAAGCAACCCGACACCGTGCGACATTGTTCACACTCCTGTGCGACACTACCGGACGTGCGCAGTGGTTGGTAACGGAGGTACACTCCTCCATAGCGGCTGTGGTGCTGAGATAGATGCTCATGAGTTTGTCATCCGTTCCAACCTGCCACCTGTGCACCACTATCGGAGGGACGTAGGCAGCAAGACCAACTTGATGATCGTGAATGTCGCACGACTGTCGCAAGTCAGCGAAGCTCTGCAGTCCAGCGACCTGTTACTGCAGACAGCCATGCTAGCTCGTCTCAGCGAGTCACCGGGAATGATCTTCAGTTACGGCCACAGTTTTACTTCAACAGCCAGATCAAAGATGCTGTTGATTGACACTGCTATCAAGAAGAACAACTTGTCCACGATAACGGCTTTCTCACAAAGCTCTCTTCTAAACAGCAAAAGGTATCTGCACCTATGTTGTCTGCTAAGATTGGCAGCAGGGTAGAAAATATAAAGGCAATAAAAGGACAGGCCTTGATGATTTAGTTCAGCAAAAATGTTCTTCTAGTTCCTATGAGAAAAATGTTCAGTAATAGATGTAGTATACAAATCTTAATATCATAGTTAATTAGTTACTTAGTTAATCATCTATATGTGATGCTTATCATCATATTATACCAAATAGTTGCTCTTGCCTTATTTGTGCTTATAAAATACAGTAACTTGCAAAGTTTTGTACCAGCTAATATCAATCCATTCTTTTAGATTGTACACAGAACTTGCTGATAAACAATGGCAGTTTGCATCCACTGGCCTGAACACCTTTGCCCTGGCTTCCACCTTCTGCGAGCGGATCTCCATGTACGGCTTCTACCCCATGTCCGTTCCCTACCACTACTACGACAGCCAGCAGCACAGCGCAAGGCACGACTTTGAGGCAGAATATGCCATGTTACGGCAAATGGATCAAGATGGAATCATCAGACATGTAGTTGGAAAATGCAGTTTTGACTTTGAAGATGTACATGTGTAACTAATTGATATTGCAAAAAATGGCTGTGCCTAATTTATTTGTTTGTTTGCTTTGCATAAACGGTAAACAAACTATTTGGCACAACACACCTGCTGTGTATAGTATGTAAGAGTTCTGTAAGCTAGGACGGTAAGGTCTAATCCACTCACACAAGGAATTTGAAGGACCCCATCTAAATCTATAGCTAGTATAGATATATGTGGTGGGTTATGTCGATGGACGTTAGATGGAGCTCGGGGGGTTGATGTGGTGGAATTCTTTAATATGCTTAAGGTGTGGTTCTCCTCAAACACTGGGTCTTGTCCAAGAGGACTGTTACTTATTTAGCCAGATACTTTTATTATTTACAGGTGAGCCCAGTGTGGAAATAGGTGTAATCTATTGGTAGCGTGTAATGTGCTAGGGGCACAGAATTGATCATGAGGCCTGCTAAGGATTTGAACCCCAAACCTTTAGATTCAAAGCCAATGACTCTAATCATGAGACCACTTACCTGGCAGTGAAACTTGAGCAGCACCATGTAGTGGTTGGGTTGGGAACCACGGATGATGCGCATGTACTCCACCCTGTCCCTGACGGGGGACATGAACTTGAGCAGGTCACAGGTCAGCATGGAGCAGGGCGTGTTCAGGATACAGATCATCTCACTGCGGGGGATCTCATCATCACAGGCCGTCAGCTCACTGGGAAAATAGAAAGTCACCTTAATTAATATGATATTATGACAAGACATCACCACTGCCACACCACTGCCGCACCACTGCCGCACCACTGCCACACCACTGCTCCACCACTGCCCCCCCCCCCCCCCCCATGTTGCCCCTTGCGAGGTTATTTGGGGGTTAATAAGACACGACAAGACAAGGTCTTAGAACTCTTGTTATATACTGTTCCTGGTTCAGGAAAGGTACTAGTAAAGCAGTCATCCTCATGCTATAGAGATGAAATATGATGCAATTTCATCATTACCTTGTCTTGAAGAGGTGCATGATGCCTTTAGTGACCTCCACACAAGGGTTGCCAGATGTAAATGGGATTCCTGTGGGAGTTTTGGGACGGGTGCTGCTGGGTCGCTCCTCTCCCTCCCCCACATCAGACTGAGGGCTCACAGAGATGTTGGCTAGTCTCACCTCCAAGTCCAGCTCTGTCTCTTCTATATCTCCTAAAATGGAATGATTGAAAAAAACTTCACCTAGTTAAAATAACTATCATAGACTACAACATGCCAAGTAAAATCATCCAGCCTGTATTTGGAAATATTTTTACTTATAAAGCAGTAACATCTCTCCCTACAGCTGACAAAATACGAAGTGTCAATAGCAACTAATCAAAGCCAATATATCAATCCTGACTGTCTATCACAATGAGCAGTATTACCAATGGGAGAATGGAAATAGGCGGTTGGACCAATGAGAAAGTGACATGCCTGTCAAATATTGCATTTATACGCTTTCGTTTTGGATTTCTATACTTGGGGGTGGGTCAAATGGGTGTGACAGTTCTTCTTCCCCTATCGCTATCAACAAGTTGGAAAATAAACAATGACTTGCCTTTCTGTTTATCTGGCTTGTATGTTTCTATGGTGACTTCAGTGGGAGTTCGTAGCCCGCGGATATTCTGGACATGCTTGGTGGGTGATTGTAAACCATCCCTTCTCTCTGTCAGCTCCACTTTCTTCTCTCCTGTCTCCATCACTGATTTGATTTCTTTATTGTCCAAAGTTTCTGATTCTGTTTCTTTTGGATTTTCATGTTTATTTTCTGGATCTGTTACTACCCCTGGAGCGTTCCCATGATCCTCTCCATCCCTCCCATGATCCTCTTGCTCCTGCTCTTCCCCTGGATGAGGAGATGGCCCCTCATCAGGACCTTCCTTTATTTGACACTCTGCATCTTTCCTTTGTGATGTTCCCTCCTCCTGCTCCTCTTGCTTTGCAAGCTCCTCTTTGCTTGCCATTGTTTCAATCAATGGAGCTGGACAGGGGATGCAAATAATATGCATGACTTTGAAAGCGTAATTTTGCATCTACAAATTGCAGATGACACTGGCTTTTGCCTCGGTCACAATTACGTGTAAGATATCAATGACGACACAGTTTCTGTAAATCTATAGTCTCATAATGACATGGCGTTTAAGGGTTTTTTTGTGCTTCCACAAGTTGCTTAATCATACAATATGCAAACATACACAAAAGATTGTTTTATCAAGCTTGCTCCGTCCTCACAGTAGCTCCTTTAGTCATCTTGCCTCATGTATCAATATAGACTTTGATGATAGTTCGACATGGGACACAAACAGGCGCCTACAAAAAATAAAACTGGCGAACCAAGGATACAAAGATGTACATATACAGCCACATACATACCTTTATAATATATGGTAGGTAGGGAATAATCCTCCACAACCTCGAGACGCAGGACGACAAGAGAGACGTTCATAGGAGTCACTTTCTCCAACGTTTTCTACCCAGAAACACAAAACTGCGACACTCGGGCAAAAAAATCTAGCTCACGGCCGCCATCTTTGTTTACGTCAGGGTTACCACTTCCGGTTGTTTCGAGCTAGAAGAAAAAGAAAAGCTGTCATAAACGAAAAATCTTCTACCGGATTTTACTAAAAAGTAAGAGACATAACAAGATTCAAACAATCAGCTTGTCGAAAAGTCTGTGTGTGTTTTTAGTTACCGTGAAAAATCATTTTATCTTCCTGACCCGGAAGTAGATGTACTGGGTCGTCTGCTACGCGCTCAGGTCAATTTGCATGCATGTGGTTACTTTTGCCAATGTTCTCACGAATTGTCGAGATTTCTTGATGTCGTTTACGCGAAATTCAAAACTTATGATGATGTCTAGAAACAGCGAAGACGCCGAGCTGGTACTAGCACATCTCATCCACCCCGTGACGGTGAAGGAGATGGTCCGACGTTGGTTGGAGGAGGACACGCCAAGTTTTGACTATGGCGGGTTTGTGGTAGGAGAGAGGGAACAGTCGGCGGTGTTGCTGTGCAAGTCTGCCGGGGTGCTGGCAGGGGTGCCGTTCTTTAACGCCATCTTTGAGGAGTTGAGCTGCACCGTTGACTGGCAGGTGACGCTATTGTTGGTTGTTGTCCAGCTGTGTTTGCTTACTATGCATCTGCTTACTACTAGTATGTAACTCGTTATTACCAAGGAGGTTAAAAATCCTTGGTACTTATCCACAAGAATTAACCGTGAATATCTCCATCATCAAAAAATTGCAATCCACCTACATGTGCGTGACACTGTATCAAATTATAAGATATATATATGCAACGCAAGAAACTTTGTGACGTCTCTTGTGACGTCAAATATGACTTAAATGAATGTTTTTGTTGTGCCAACTAATTCTTATCATCCTGTCAATAGGGTGGATGAGATGCACTATTGACAGGAATACCTTGCATGTCAATACTGCAAAAATACGTCTTGGCAGGAACATCAATATCCTAATGCCATTTAATGGCTTTAAAGTTTCTGTATGTTAATGGCAGCATTTACAATGTACTAGACATAAGTATATCATTTTGATGGACATGTTTGCTACTAGTATTACACAGCTGTCTATTAAAGTCTCTGTATCTAAATGTGTTTTTCAGGTGCCAGAAGGAACACCTTTGGAGCCTGTCAGTGAGCCCATCACTGTAGCTATAGTAACTGGGAAGGTATGGTGTACGGTGTACCACTGTAGTTCGTGTTACTTCTATTCACATGTTTGCCTTACAGCAACAGCTTTAACTTACATGTAATCATCAAAACTTTTACTCAGACAAAAGAGAACCAAACCTTAACAGTTGAAATATGTAGAATCTTGTAATATGTCTATTACCAGCTTTGACATCTGTCAAATAACGTTTTTGATAGAGCTCAGGTCACTGAGTTATCAATGTAACAGACTGGAAATGGCTGCAGTGACAGATACTTGCAGCTTATATATTGTCATTCCATACATAGGAAACATTGCATTTATGGTCTACAGTATGGGGTGAGTTTGATGTATTTCTATATCTTGCAGGTGAGACATCTTCTGCTAGGTGAGAGGGTGGCCCTGAACTGTATCACCCGGGCCAGCGGGATCGCCACCCAGGCCAGACGTATGTCGGACATTGCTCAGGGTACGGACTGGCACGGGGAGGTAGCGGGGACGAGAAAGACCACGCCAGGCTTCCGACTGGTGGAGAAGTACGCGTTACTGGTGGGCGGGATCTCCACACACAGATACGACCTGTCCTCCATGATAATGCTAAAGGATAATCACATCTGGTCAGCAGGAAACATCACTCAGGTATGATGGACTCCATGGGGGGAGCTTGGGAATGGGACGGGCGTCCTATCTGAAATAGGATAAGGCACACTTGTTACCACTTTGAAAAAGTAGGTGTTTGGAATTAGTTTCTGTGTTTGTTTGTTTGGTGTGCGGCCACAGTATGGTTTGGAAATATTGTGGAGTAGCAGGATGTAAAGGCAGATGTAGTGGTGTAGTAGGATACTTGGAGAATTGGAATTATGGTTTAGCTAGTTTAAGTTTTATCTGCCCTAACATAATCAATTGTGTAGTCAAAGTGTAATGCAATGTCACCTAGCTTTAGTAGAAAGTACTGCAGTCTTTTATTGTATAGTATTTGTAAGAAGTCTATCATTTCATCTCCTCAAATTTGTTGTTTTCAGGCAGTGAAAGATGCTAAGAGAGTTGGAGGGTTCTGTACTAAGATCTCCTCAAACTTGTTGTTTGCAGGCAGTGAAAGATGCTAAGAGAGTTGGAGGGTTCTGTACTAAGATCTCCTCAAACTTGTTGTTTTCAGGCAGTGAAAGATGCTAAGAGAGTTGGAGGGTTCTGTACTAAGATCTCCTCAAACTTGTTGTTTGCAGGCAGTGAAAGATGCTAAGAGAGTTGGAGGGTTCTGTACTAAGATCTCCTCAAACTTGTTGTTTTCAGGCAGTGAAAGATGCTAAGAGAGTTGGAGGGTTCTGTACTAAGATCTCCTCAAACTTGTTGTTTGCAGGCAGTGAAAGATGCTAAGAGAGTTGGAGGGTTCTGTACTAAGATCTCAAACTTGTTGTTTTCAGGCAGTGAAAGATGCTAAGAGAGTTGGAGGGTTCTGTACTAAGATCTCAAACTTGTTGTTTGCAGGCAGTGAAAGATGCTAAGAGAGTAGGAGGGTTCTGTACTAAGATCGAGGTGGAGTGCCGCTCTGTGGAGGAGGCTCTGGAGGCAGCAGCAGCAGGAGCAGATGTGGTCATGTTGGACAACTTTGAGCCACAGGTTTATAGTTAACAACTTAACACTTTGTTCATTGATACAAGTATACTAGTATATTAAGATAATAAATACTACTTGTGTATGTAATGTCAAGTACTAAATGTCAACAAAACAATCCACTATCATTATCAAGCTACAGGTGAGCACTATCTAGTGAATTAATAGAATCATCAGATATTTTTTTTATAACATGGTCCATATTTTTGCATGGATGAGTTGTTCAGTGTGGAGTTTTACAGGCATTTTATTTACTTTATGAATAATCACAGTCTGGATGTCTTTGAATATACACATGGTCAAGGTAGCAATTTTGTAGTTTCAGTTGTAGTTTTATACATATTCTATTGCCCAAGGGAATAATCAGTCTCTGTTATGTCTCATCCTAATGTCATTTGTACTTCCACAGGCACTGCATCCGGCTGCAAGAGTAGTAAAAGACAAGTTCCCACACATCTTGGTGGAATCCAGCGGGGGAATACGTGAGGACACTCTGTACAAGTACATGGGTCCCCACGTGGATGTCATTTCTCTGAGCATCACCACACAGGGATATCAGACTGTAGACTTCTCCTTCAAGATACAGAAACAAGGAAAGAACCCGCACAACCCACGTGTGCAGACAGCCTTATGATTTGTCATGTGAATTTTGGCAGATTATTTTTGTAATTAATGAGACCTTGCTCTGTATGATTTTGTGAATGTAAACTCTGTAGAACCTAGTACTTGAATATGTCAAACATTGATAAGAATTTCTTGGATGGATTGAATGAAATATAATGGATCTGTTATATTATTACAAATGATTGGTGCTATGTAAGAATAATGTTGTGCTTCAAAACTATACTTAAGCTGAAACGGGCCAAGGTCAAGGTAGGAACTTTTAAGACTTTGCCTGTTACCCTTTATCTGTGGCCTATGATTGTACAGAATCTGAGAAAGGTCAATGAAGAAATGCTTATTGGAGAAATGCTCCAGTTTTCAAATTTTATGTACCAGCGTTCATGAATTTCTTTAAAGCCGGTTGTAGAATGCCGGTTGTAGAATGCACAATAAAAGCATAAAATGCAGCTTGGGTAACACAGCAGGCATGCCAGGACAGAAGAGCTCAGGATTTGCATACATTCAGACAGAAGTTAGTATTCACAATTCCACGTATTTGTGTTTGGTATGCAAGAGACTTGGTACAAAGAAGAAAAGACAAGATTATCGGTTCTCTAACACTTCCTTTCAAGTCACAGACCTTTTCCATTCAAACATCATAACTTGTTGCAGCAGCAGCAATTTTATGCAGCTCAGATATTACTAGAGATGTCAACTAGTATCTTTCTTTCACAACACCTACACCACTGACCGACGTCAAGTGTGGGAAACACTTTACCTCACTATGAATAAATTAGTGTTGCACATCGCTATCATATACATACATGTATCTATATTCATTCCAGTTGCCGAGTAGCTTGTTTTTTCTTGGCTTTACTGCACTGTATTCAGCTTTGTTGAGCTATATATGGTACGCAAATAACAACCAAGAAATGGCGCCCAATGTTAAGACAATCTACTTTAAAGACAACAAAGGATGGACTGTTTCTCCTTCAGTAAGTATTGCGGGCATGATGCGTCGTTTTGTGTGGTGGAATTCAAGGAAGTGGCTTGTGCGCTTTTGAAAGGTATTACGTACCAAGTAATTTCCGCGTTGCATAGGAACCTCTGATTACTACTCGGGCGACGAGGTCTGCAATCCGCATGTGATTTAAACAAACACTTGACTTGCCTACTAAAACAACACAACCACTACCTTGCACCCAGTTTTTTTCCGCCACCAGGGTAGGGAACACAAAGTTTGTCAGCAGCAACTTAAGTCCATAAGGTTCGTCGATTTGCCTAAAAAGGAGGACATTGTTCGAGACCAGATGACTACCGAATGTAACCAGAGCGTAGTATGAAGTGTGTATTGCATTTTGAGTAAAATAGACCTGCTTTAGGAGCGGCTTTAAGCATCAGAAAAAAAATAGATGTGGCCAAGTGGCCATATGCATGGGCGGAACAAGGGTGTTTAAATCAAAGGTTCCACTTATTTGTCCTCTGTATATACGTTCTGTGATTGGAAAGACTGGCTTGTTTTGATTTTTTTATGTTACGGGGGTGACGTGACGTTAACAAAAGAAGGCCTCAAGGTTGCCAAAGTTCGTGTTCACTCAGACCCCCCAGTGTCTAGCGGTGGCAACGGCGACAACACGCGTCGCGTCGCTGTGACTCCATTGGTTTTACCCGGGGACAAAAGTTACGTATTGACCAGGTCTTCTGCAAAAATAAACAAGATCAGTGTACTTGAAGTTTGTGAGTGAGGATGGCGTCTGGCGACACTGTACTACAATTGCCAGATGGCAGTGGGGCTGATCCGAGGACAGAGGAAAGGTAAACATTCTATAGATGTATCATTTTCATAGATTGGAAACATTTGGGCAGGTAGTCCTGCAAGAAATACGAACAAAACATCGCAAACATTACAATTCAGTTCTTAAGTGGACCCTTTATTTGTTTATCACACTTGCCAGGAGGAACTTGAGGCCGAAGAATGTGTTATCTTGATTTAGTTACAGAACTCAGAACTGTTGGTTAAGTTGGCGATTTCTCTGCGGACCGTTGTGGACTTTATTCTTTTTCGATGCTATTGCGCTATTTGTGCGTAAATGATTAGTCGAGAAAATTACTGCAAGTATTTTCTTACTTCCAAGTCATCAAGACTGACAAGTTTCCTTTCTTTTCCGGTATGATTTTCAATCTGGAAACAGCAAACGCAATTCAGTTGAACATTACTAACGTAGAAAAAACAGCTTACGCACAGTCTCGGGTCTTCGACTTTGGATTATGCGCCCATGTCGAGGTGCGATATGGCGTTTTTCACCTTTGATTTGCAAATATTTGCAAAGAATGAGGTAAAATCTATAGATACGTGTTCATAGATTAACGGCAACATTTCCGGCTTTAATGTTAAAAAAAAAAGCATTTGCAAGTAAGTTTATTCTCGACATAACAATGTTATCGGTTCTTGGAAGCTTTTTAAGTTTAGATCTTTCGCACGGATGAAAATGCATCTAAAATTCTAAAATGCAGCTTGTACATTATCCACAACCGTCGATCCCAGCCTTGCTTATACGATGGTTTATTTGTCAACTTGTCAATAACTACAGCTTGCAGCCTCACGGCTGAATTGTTGTGATAGCTTTTCATTCAGATCAAGAGTTATATAAAGCAAGTAAAAATACTGACACATTGAAATAACACGAGAAGTTTAAAATACAATTTTAGAGTAGGTGTGCGATTAAAACTATCATTGTATTGCACAATGCTTAAAAATATGTGAATTCCGGCGTATTCCATGATCTAGTGGAAGCGATCCACAGCCAGTAATGACAGAACGTAATGATGACGAAGATAGACCTGATGTAGATGTAATGACTCATGAACACCGTGAGAGACTGCGGCTGACACGTGACCACATCGTGCAGAAGTTACAGGCTGGTCACGTGCTACCCCGTCTCCGACGAGAGGAGGTCATCAGCGACAGGTAGGACTATTATTCTATTTAAATATATTTCTGTTCTATCATTCATTAGGATATAGTCCTAGGGTCAGAACGTTGGCACAAAATGTCATACAAACTAGTGAAAAACAGTTCTAAGATTATCTTTAAATACCACAATCTAGCGAAGACGTTAGAGGTTATCAGCAATATTTTTCACACATACGACTGAGAATTAGTGCCTCCTTTATATACACCGCTAAAATAAATTGACGTGAGCTACTCTATTTTCCCCAAAACGTTACAATTTCCAACCGCAAGACTACATGGATTTACAGTATCTATATATATCTTTCATCGATAGAGAGAAGAAGTAAACAAACTGTATTTTTTTCTGAAGAGTGGGAAAATGTACTTACCCTTTTCCTTTAAAACATTACATTACACAGGGATGTGGACGAGATAATGCACCGAGACAACGACTCCAAGCAGAGCGCGTCCGTGCTGCTGGAAATCCTGCCCAGGAGAGGTGCGCGAGCCTTCAGGGCTTTTTACGACTCCCTGTTGATGTGTGAGGCGGAGGACTACTATGACCTGATCATCAAACTTGACAGGGTGGTGGTGAGGGGCGTAGGTGAGGAGCAACCCTTGTCCTGAGTCTTTAAGCCGTTACTGAGAAGTGCGATCGTGGCGACATGTGTTTGCTGAAACGCCACACCTTTCAATATCTGCTTCAAAGTTTACAAATTCGCTTTGCGCGTTACTTATTTTCTCCATAGAATGTACTCGCATTTTGTTTCTGAGTTCTGAGCTCTTTCACCGGTGAACATAACATTTCAAAGCACAGAGTAGCGTTCCGTAAAACAAAAGTATTTTAGCGGTAACGGATACATGGATGTTCATGATTCTTTCATTTTAGTTAAGTAAGGCATGGACGTATGGCAGCTATTTATGCTATTATAGAAACTGCCAATTCACAGCTTCATTCCCAGCTTAGCACCTCCCAACGGCGAGCGATGGTAGTTCACCGGGGACATTGTGTGATGGTAGTTCAGTACCAGGGACAACATTTGATGGTAGCTCAGCACCAGGGATAAACACGAGGACATGCAATAATTTTTTCGCACAAAGGAACTGATAGACAGATTATTTTCCCGGCCATGGCAGGTATTATGAAAGAGAACGACAGAATCCAGGTGGTCATCCGGGTGCGCCCCTTGCGGGGAGAGGAGAAAGAGCAGGAGGAGGGGTGCCTGACTGTGGACACACGTCTCATGCAGGTGAGGGTTTAGGAAACAGTGAAGACTGCTTCAGTAAGATACGAGCTTCCTAAAGCTATGACTTAGAAAATTGAAAATTCTCTAAGTATACCATTGCTGTAAGCTTCAAACGAAGCAAGTATCTGTTTAAGATACAGACTGGCTGCTTTTCAGGTGTCCATTCCTACGAGGCATGGCGTGAAACAGTTTAATTTCGACACGGTGTTCCCCGAGGAGACCACGCAGGCAGAGATTTTCAACAAAATGGCCAGCCCTATTGTTGACGCTGTTCTTGAGGGGTACAACGGCTGTATACTGTGTTATGGTAAGTACAATAATATACCATCTGTAGTTCTCATTGCGTGAGAAGAAATGTCATGATAAGGTGGACACTGATGTTTCCATAAAAAGATTAGGTATTTTGGAAGGAAAAACAATCCCGAGCTGCCTATTAGTGGTCAACAAAATAGATTTACATGTAGATATTTTATATATATATATGTAAGCTGAAATGTTAAGAACGTATTGTTTCGGGTAGGTAAAAGTGGCTCTGGCAAAACGTACACCATGGCAGGACCATCGGATAGAGACCTGAACGAGAAAACAGAAGGCATCATCTACAGAGCACTAAAACAGCTGTTCCTGAAGTCTCAGGAGAAAAAAGACTGGAACATCGCATTCTTCGTCAGTGTTCTCGAGATCTACAACGAAAAGGTAACTAACGCGTCACGTTGCAATTACAAACTCTATGCTATCAGATTTAAAATTCGTCCCTATTAAAATGATCATGCTCATCCTCTTAGTTTGAAGATATGAAGATACAAGTATTGCAGATATAGAGTCCTTAGATGGACATCTTTACATAGCCTAGGTACCATCCGATTTTACCGGGGTCCTTGCACGCACTACCCTAGACTTTTTGTTAGGCTAGCGAGTGCAATAAGCCCAGTTAGAAATAGGATGGTACCCAGGCTAAGCTTTACAATTTTGTCTGTCTGATTCCTTAGGTATTTGATTTGACGGTGACCGAGAAAGACCCCAAGCCCCTGAAAATCTCGCAGTTTGCGGCCACCAATCTGACGAGACACAGTATAACCGACGCCAGTGATGCCATTCGTGTGTTCTTTGAAGCATCTAAGTCGAGACGAAGCCGAGCTACAGCGGCCAACAAACGGAGCTCTAGATCTCATATGATCTTTCAGGTAATATAAACACTATGGTGTGACAGATATAGATCTACCTTTTCCCGTGCATAGTTTCATTGGATAGGTCAATGATTTGATTTAAAGAATTGGTCAATGTACGGAGTAATTTCTGTGGTATTTTTCAGATAATCTCTTTAGAATGATTCCAGCTTCTTGGGTAAAAAAATATAGTGCACGCGTCGGCAAGTGTACTTACTAAAACGCAAGGCAGCATTTGTGACCAATCATTTCCCAAATTCTAGGTTATAGTGAACATTCTCCACAAGGGCGGGACGGAATCAGGCCGTACGGGAGCCCTGTACCTGGTGGACCTGGCAGGGAGTGAGGCTGCAGGGGAAGTGAACACTGGTGCCCAGGGGCGCCAAGAGGGGGCCAACATCAACCTGTCCCTTATGAACATCAGGGAAGTAATCAAAGACCTGTCCATGACAAAACTTGAAGAATTTGAGTTTAAATTCAGGCGCAGCACTTTGACCATGCTGTTGAAGAGGGTTCTGACGGGAAACTCGAACACAGCTTTTATCGTCAACGTAGATTCGTCTAAAAGGTCACAGATAGACACAAAAAGGTCCCTTGAGTTCGCTTCGGATGCAAAGAAGGTCAAGGTCAAGCCAACGATCAACTACATCCCATTGGAGGTTCTCCTC
Source organism: Branchiostoma floridae x Branchiostoma belcheri (assembly GCA_019207045.1). Classification (NCBI taxonomy): domain Eukaryota; kingdom Metazoa; phylum Chordata; class Leptocardii; order Amphioxiformes; family Branchiostomatidae; genus Branchiostoma; species Branchiostoma floridae x Branchiostoma belcheri. Next base: position 17,138,989 of record CM033036.1, read on the forward strand.
AATCAGTGAGTAACTTTTTTTTAATCTGTAAACGGTTCAACTTTTCCTTCTTGCTGACGCAGTTATTGCATTTTTCTCATGCCTTTTGTCGAATAGGCGCGTAGCTGATGGTTTTTGGTATTTTTGTCCGATCAAAAATTTGTATGAGGAACTATATTACTGGAGTACTGGCAATGGAAAACGAGCTAGATGTGAACTCGTTATCCACGTTAATGGATTCTATGGCCGTTGCAGGTACTTGAAGCACATCGCTGGGTTGAAGAGACACATCCAGACCCAGGCAATTGCAGACCAAAGAAGAAGATCGCAAAGGAATCTGGGTGCCGAGGGTGGCGCACCGGACTCGGTAAGTCATTTGTACAGGAATGTGATATATTACATATCATATAGAACTACGGCGTTAGCTGCAGCACTCTTCCTTCCATTGACTGCCATTCTTTTACTCCTTATGTACAAATTTAAAGGACTGGTAAGTTGCACTTGCTTTACAGGATTCTCAACGAGAATCTTAATGATATCAGAACTTGAAACGTCAATGTCGATGTGAGTCATGGTCACATTTCCAAACCGGGGCCCGGCAGACCTGGTTGTTGAAAAATAAATGTGCATATCAAGAAATACACCGAAAGTTTGCTCATAACTACATGTACTTTGTTTGCTCTTCTCTTGTAGTACTCTTTGTTTCTGCAAACTGTCCGACCTGGCCCCTGTTTCTGTAAATTCTGTTTGGAAATGTGACCCTAGAGACTTGATTATTTATCACGTTTATTTAGCCCCAAATAGTACTTTGGGACAGAAGACGTGATAGTTGGAAAGGTTGTGGTATCTTCTTTTCGAAGTTGTTTCAATGCGTGTCTATATACTAGTGAATTAATGTGATAGAGGGGTGTTATCACATGTTTGCAGTAGATACAAATTTAGACATTCAACGGAATTCATCATTTTACACAGTCACCAATGTTACATCATTTCCTGTACTAAACGTAGGTGGTTTGTGTGTTTGTATGTTTGTTTGTCCAACAGGAGTCGTATGACCTTGATAGGATCCATGACCTTGTGAACTTCAGCGTTACCAACACGGTGGAGGACGTCCGTGCTAAGTTGGACGGTCTGCTGACGGAGGAGTGCCAAGAGATAAAGGACAAGTTCTCAGCACAGCTACGAGGCTTCCAGACCGCACAGAGGTTAATTTGGTCCAATCATCATTTGTATCATACACGGTATTGCATGCTGATTAAGCAAAATGAGCACATCGGACACGTCTGTGTGGGGCTAGCCATGATCTGAACACATGGACATCAGTGAGGATTCAGTTGTGGTTTATGAAATAATTTTGCGCATCAATATGTCCTTATAGTAACCACCGCAGTAGATATTGTCGACGAAATATAGACGGACGTTTTACGAAAGTGTCTGTTGGTGGTCGATAATCGCCCCTTCCAAGTCAAATGAAGTTTACCAAATGTTATATTAGGTACGAGTTGAGTATCAGGATACGTAATGACGACACTTCCACCTCGTTTTTTCCAGGGTAAGATTTGCCCTCTATCAACTTCCAGGTATCCACGTATGGTGCTTATGGAGAATATATAAAGTATATTTCATCCATCGTATGTTTGTTTTCTTATTTCTTGAGGCTAGTTTGATATCAATATGTTGTTTTATTGTTACCTCCTTTTTTTACCCTCAACTGTCATGCACGTAGGTTGCTCGAAGAGTTTTGCAGTAGGCAGCGTCAAATGTTGGAGCACCTACCTGAAGACGATTCGGGTCAACTCAACGAAAACGTGCAACAAGTTAATGCGGCAATGGTATTAATATTGTCTTTTATGGGGGGCTCGGTCAGGCAACTCATAATCGAGTTGCCTGGCCGTATATACATTTCCGATTACTACAGGCCGAGAGAGTTCGCCCTGTTTCGCCAAATAGGTGTAGAAGCATTAACATACGTTGACACATATGCATAAGTCATCCAATATAAAGTTATGTAAACGTAATACTATTGATTTGCCATCATTCAGTACAACTAAGGTCAGTCGACCAGCATCTAACACGCTTGATCATGATGGGATTATAATTACCGTAACTACGACAGATAAAGTACATACCTAATTCAAGTGATCTTTTTCTAGGATGACCTGAAAACTTTTGAGCAGACCTTGGTAGGCGAGATGATGTCTCAATTGGAGAGCATTAGGAAGGACATGGATGAGAACAGGACTAACACATGTGTGAGTATATATATTTCCACAACTGGGTAGCGCTTTAACTCCATTATGATCCTTACGTAGATCAGGTACATGTATAAGGGAGGCTCCGTGATCTACATTCATGTGTCAAATGACAAGCCGGTATATTTTCCCTGCATAAGTAATCAAGGTAGGATCTTTTTGCGTGGTAGTGTGACCAAGGAGTAGTGCGGGTTCCTTGGTCGATCTCTCTGCATTGCTGTTGTGTTTTAATACTGTTCAAATTGCTAACGTACGCTGATGGATATTTGCCGGCAGGTCCCGTGTTGCGAATGTTGTGAGGTGTGCTGTAACGGTCTGTGGTACTGGCGGCCTGAACACAACTGGTACAGCCTGAGGGGCAAGGGCGCGGGCTGGGTGGTACTCCTACTTATTCTGCACGCGGTTACTTTTCTGCTCATCGTCCTGTACTTAGAGAGCAGACAGGGGCAGGTTAGTCCGGAAAACGAACCTGCATCTGGCAGCAACAACGTCAACCTCCGTGCACGCTTCAACTGTTGTGGACACGCCATCTGCTGCGCATGTCCAACGGCACCAACAAGTATAAGTACAAACTCCAGAACAGGCGGCACCGGGAACCAAGATGCACCTGAAACGGTTGGACCACAGGACCCAACACTTGGACCACGGGAGCCAACACCGGGACAGCGGGACCCAGCACCGGGACTGGGGGACCCAAGACCGGGACAGCGGGACCCAACACCGGGACTGGGGGACCCAAGACCGGGACAGCGAGACCCAACACCGGGACTGGGGGACCCAACACCGGGACTGGGGGACCCAACACCGGGACCACGGAACCCAACACTGGGACCACGGAACCCAACACCGGGACCACGGGACCCATCACCGGCACAGCGGGACCCAACACCGGCACAGCGGGACCCAACACCGACACTGGGGGACCCAGTGTAATTTCTCCTTCAAGATACAGAACCAGGGAAAGAACCCACACAACCCACGTGTGCAGACATCCTTATGATTTGTCAAATGAATTTTGGTACATTATTTCTGTAAGTCATATATCTGTAGCAATTGATAGATTATAGACATGGGGATCCGGAGAGGGGGAGTGAGATTAGTCTGAGAAACTCTGAAATGACGACTATTTTGTGATGACATTTCATCAGACCAGGCTCTGTATAATTTTACATACATAATCATCATCATGATTAATACAATATACATTGTATAATGATTTTAAGTATACATGTATACTCTTGTGAACACAGAACTCTGCAGCACTTCAAAAAGGATTCTTGGATGTGACAGTGAACAATATGAACATGTGGGATGTAAGGGAATTTTATATGCAGCATTATGATGTAACATCATAACAAGTAGTTGTACAGAATTTGATTAAAAAAAACGTATTTCCAATACATGTTTATAGAATAAACTGCTCTTTAGAGTACGGTTGCAGAAATGGCATTTTGTTCTGAAATGATACAAATTAAATTCTATCTACTGTTTATTACTGTGTCGTGTCTGTATTCTGATGTCAAATATCAATCATTTGTGGCTGTACTAGTTATCTAACTGTTGAGCTGCCAAAACAAACAAACAACTTCAAATTCACCTTCTCCCGGCTACCTGAGCCCATTGATAAAGAAGCCAAACGGCTACCTTTATTGGCATAAGGTTAAGGGAGGCCCTTAGCTAAATAAGTGCTACACTCCCTTTCTTTTACCAGGCCAGTGCACAGTTGACAAAACCTAATGTGATCAAAGTCCTTGGCTCTTAAACTATGTGCCCAAATAGTAAACTATGTGTTTCGCCCATAGATTTATCATAGTTTTACTGTTGGAGAGATGTGTGAATACACTTTTCTCATTGTCCCGTTGAATCTTGTTATTTGTTTAGTGTGCTAACTGCCCATACCAGCCTAGCAACAGGTGTGATTGTGTTTTACGATCACTCAAAAACATGGTGTCAGCCATGATTTATATCTAGACCCGTTGTCAAGTTGGTTATGTTTTGTCCAAGGCAGTCGGTACTAGGGTACGTGAATAACAAAGATGAACAGAAACAAAAGTGAAACTACATGTACCTTGACTCGTCAGGTAATTTGGGTTAAATGGCACGTAGTATCAGGGTTCCTTTTAAAGCTAAGGAAGGTCCCAGTTCGCATCTCAAGATGGATAACGGTTCACCTAGGAAGCAGTTACCATGTCTCAGTGGTGTTGGTCGGACAACAGAGTCCAGGTAAGACTTAATCCCCTGTTAACGTTGTATTGATGTAACGTTACAAACTCTTTGCATGTTTTCAGATGTGACCTGCTCTTTCACAGGCTTTGCATCTTAATGTAAGACTAATAAAATACAAGCCTTGTTTGCTTTTACACCAATTATTGGGCAGTTCAATGATCTTCAATTTTTGTTTCAAGCTTTGAGACAGGAATAGCTGAGACTCCATGGAAGTCCTTGAAATCATTAATGCAATTAACCTAAGACACAGCTTCTTCCTTTGATGGCAATTATACCACGCATGTCAAACCGGAACAGGTGTTTGAAACAGTTTTACGAATCGGTGTCTGTGCTCTTGAATGATATCATCTACTTAGTTCGCCTGCGCATGGTCACGTACTTGTAAGGCTACTGATTCTGGGCGAAGGAGCCATACAAAATAAAATAAAAATGATACATTTCGCCTGTTGTATTTCTGTTTAACTTAGACGAACGATTCCAGTGCAAAAGACGAAGACTACAGATAACGGAAAATGTTTTGGACTCACTGAGACAAGTAATGCGTGCTTACAATCACGTTTCTTCCCAATGATTGATACAACCTGTGCATTGGTCACGCGCTATTTTTCCGCAAAGGTAGCTGACGGTAGTTTTTACTCTCAATACCTGCGCGTGGACTTGGGATCAAGGTTCACATAATTAGTGCTGATGCCGTTTCTCAGTTCAGCGTAACTGTAGCAACGGCCATAACACAAGTCAGGTCCTGTGACTTGATTGGATTAAAGGGATTGATACCAGCCATGTACTAGTAAGGGTTTCTTTAAAAACAAGTGGGATTTAAACTTGAGTATCGGAATGGCCAGCCGTGCATCTGAAGAGCAACTTCCAGCAGGCGGTAGTGGTCAGAGGACAGCATCAAGGTACCTTCTACAGGAAGTTTTGAAATCTAATTTAGTTATACTGTCATCGTTTATTTATGATTGGCGTTGTTTCTTACATAGTCCGATACCTTTTTTTTCCTTTAAGATGATGCATATACCCATCTGTATGATCATACATCTGTCTACCATGCGGCTGAAGCCGGGTCCATTAAAAGTGCCATCATGCCTCTCGCATATAGCGCAACCAAGCATTAATGTGTGTTTGGGCCATTGACTAAGGTGCAGATTAGCCAAATAAACAACACAAATGGCAAATTTGACAGTATTGGTCTAAAACAAAATAAAGTGAAGTGTCCCAGTAGCGCATTTGTGAAGCATACACGGCTCCAAAGTACGGGTATCTTTTTCGTTTTCGTAAACATGTTGCAAAACATTTTTATGTTTTGGAGGGGGCAATATGGCGTCATTCCATAGCAACGGACAAAATAAAGTGACTCAAAGGTAAGATAAGACATTTTTTAAAACTAACTATATCTTTCCGTCATCTGTTGCTGATTCTCTTGACTTATTTTTCAATGCCCAAGGTGTCAAACTATCAACACATCTTGTTATTTTTTATCTAGCATCTAATTTAGTCTGTGAATCTAAAGCAGGAGATTAAGAGTATATTGGGGGTACAGGTATACTTTTAAGTGTGAACATACCTGACATGTCGAAAATTCTTAATTTCAAACCCATTGAGAAAAAGGCCATGGTTCTATTGATTCCAGTCGTATCAGACACAATATGTTAGACAGAGGTCTAATGGACCCAAGACAAATTTGCAAAACCTTAGCAAAATGGCAATGGACAAAACGGATAAAGCTATTTACCTGGAACTCATCCTTTTTTCAATATCTCAGAAACGTTTTTCAATTGAAGATCGCATGTTTACTACGTTTACAGATAGCGGTAGATACAGACGTATCATATTATTTAATCAATTTATTTTCAGCACGTGATAAATTTGTTACGACCGAGAAATATAGCACCCCTATCTCAAGGTTTCAATAGAATACTTGCAAGAACTAAATGTGATAGTAACTTCGACCCTTGAGTGATCCATTCATATATTCAGCCACGGTTCAGCAAATGTATGATTATAACAAGTGGATCGGAGTATCATTACCTTCGCCAAGGAGGTTATGTTTTCAGTTATACCATAGACATAGTAAACTTGACGACGTGAGTTCGGCAAACAAAGGGGGCGTGGAAAGAACGTTCAACAAACCTCTAGAAGGTAGCGACCGGTCACGCCCATTATTGACTGGTTCGCCCAAGAGCGGACAAAGTCTACCATATCCATTTTGACCTAAGTACTTTAGTAATTTATCACTTGGCTTGCAATTGACTTCACTTCATGTTATCAATTTTACTAGGGGTGTGAAAACTCCGATCTTAAATTTCTTCATCAAATGATGCTGAGTTACAGTAAGATGCTAACCACAACTTTATAACGAAACATCAAGCAGTAACAGGCCTTAAAATATGTATTTGTGTTGCCTGTACTATTGCAAATTACCTCCAAATTTGGAAAGTCTTTTTGCAAATACGAAAGTTAACCTTACTACTGCGCTTGTTTCGTGATTATTCTTTATGATGCGTGGTTTGTGATCCCATTTTTGGCAGGGATTGTGCCTCTGACAGCAATGTCTTGGCAGGTACTCTGAGTGGGGGCGTGGGAGCTTTTTACCTCCATGAAAAATGGAGGTATAGTTTTTGGTGTGTCTGTGTGTTTGCCTGCGTGTGTGTTTGTCTGTGTTTCCGGATGTTTGTGGTCAGCATAACTCTAGAACCTCTGGATGTATTGCGATGGTATTTGGTATGTGGGTAGGGGTTGAGAAGACGAAGGTCAAGGTTGATTTTGGGCCCCCTGGTATGTGATCTTGGTACAGCAGCAGAATTTCCATTTTTGAATATTTTGGCCTGGACATGCTATGGTCTTGATTTTTTGGTGACAGATAGCTTGTGATCTAAGGAAGAGGTGGTGTTTGGGCCCCCTAGCAGCATGCTCTGGAACTACGGAACCTAGGCACGATGGATTTTCATGATATTTAGTATACAGGTATCCTTAATAGAGATGTACATAATGAAGTGCAAATTATGCAAATTTGTACTTTATTTGCATACTTATAAGGAAAAGCTATGTTTACAGTGTTTTCCATTATAGGACTGAAATTATGTAGTTTGTGGCAGGTGGAAGATTAGCAGATACTAATTATGCAGATTGGTCTCTAATTAATAATCAATGCATAATCAATGTGAACTTGTCCTAATTCGTCTATGTACATGAAGTGAATGATTGGATTGTCAACAATGTGACCTATGTAAGTTAGTTAGAGGTGTACATAACCAAGCATAAGCTATGCAGATGTGCAATTCATTTGCATAATCAAAATATTTTATGGAGGTATGAGGTCTCCGAGCTCTTGTTAGCTTTGGATTTGTTTTTCCTTGTCACCTTCTTCACTGCGTATCACAATCAGTCGCCGTCAACTTTGTCTAGCAATCTGTTGTGTTGGGTTCTGTGGCCTAGCCATTGCCACATTCTACAAGAAGTTTGAATATTCTACAAGAAGTACTAGTCAAAAGAACAAGAAGTACAGAGATTTTAACCGATACCTCGATATAGCTGAATGTACAACCCTCCAGTTCACGTAGTGACATGGTTTATGACGTCTTTGCCAACGGGTTTCGCAGTCAAATGTTGGAAATTTATCCAAAGGTACATTCGCATCTTACATGCTTAAAACATATTTTTCAGTATTGCTGAATATGGCGATTCGCTGTCAGAAGGAAGTGATGGTGAAGATACCCGGGATGCTGGTGAGATGGATAACAGAGACAAGGAGAAACTGCGGCTAACACGTGATCGCATGGTGAAGAACTTGGAGGCGGGCCACGTGTTGGACCGTCTTCTGCAAGAGAAGGTGATCAGCCATGGGTAGGGCTGGGTACCGGTACAGAAAATTCAGGTCCAGGTCCGGTTCAGGTCCAAAGGATTAGGTCCAGGTCCGGACCTGAACCTGGACCTGATGCAGTATGACTCATACCAACGGTCCATTTTACTACAAAGAAGTCTGTTTGGTGAAGTATTAGACTCACACTGGCGCTTTAAAATTATACAACGCCAACTGCACCGGTACGATTGGCTGTAAAACTTGGTAGAAATTATTATAAACTCTACTCTACTTCACTCTTGTTATTTTCTTCCATCTACAAGCGCTAAAACGTGTGAATGCCTGATAAAATAATCTGTTAATTTTGTAACCGGTCCAACATTCGGTCCACCTAATTTTTTCAGGTCCGGTTTTTCTGGACCGGTCCAATACGAAAAACCGGTTTTGTACCGGTACGCTGTACCGATACCCAGCCCTAGCCATGGGTAAGTTTTGGTTTTACCCGATTATTCATTCATTTCCTATTCTCGGATACCTCAAACTCAGTGTCTGGACCCTGTTTGTTCATCGACGGTCTCTTCTACGCATAGCGCTAGCGTGAGAGTCCTATCCTATGACTAAAAAAGCTATAATAACATTTCGTCATTTGCTTTGACTGATGATTTGTTTGAAAATCCATTTGGACAAGGTTATCATCCATATTGTGTCCGGTCAAACCAATTGGCATTGCCTGGTCTTTATGAATATGGAAAAAACGTTGCGTATATATTGAGTATAAGGCTAACAAAATTCCATTATTTTCGATAACTGGACTTCAATAAATGTAACGCATGTAACATAGACAGGTGGAAGTAAACAAAGACCAAGCATGCAAATGAGGAACTGATTTGCATAATTGATACAAGTTCCTTGCAGGACTGATCCCGCGGCATACACAAATGTGTGAAACCGCACTTAAGGCATTTGTGTGTTCGGAATCACTATTAGCCCTGTGTGGGACGGAGAATTAAAATAAAGAAAAACTTCTTAAGGGTAAATGATGGGGAGTAGGCATTGTTTTTTTGCATCATAAGCGGGACCTAAGTGAAACGCTACCTAAACTGAATTGGTTTAAAATTACTTAACAAACAGCGATGTGGATGAGATAATGCACCGAGACAACGATGCTAAGCAGAGAGCGTCCCGGCTGATAGAGATCCTCCCCAGGAGAGGTGCGCGCGCCTTCAAGGTCTTCCGGGACTCCCTGCTGCTGTGTGAGGCCGCCGACTACTCGGACCTGGTCACTGAGCTGGACAGGGTTGAGGGAGGAACAGGTAAGCAGGAATTTGTGACACTTTTCCTGAGTTACCTTGGAGTGTTCATCTATAGTTATATTTCCACCATACCACAGGTATGGGTTGGAATATCTTGCTTTTCCTAATGTTTCGTCTTCTTGTGCAAAATCTTTAAATCGATTCATCTCAGTCGTTTTTGGCCAAATTTGGCACAAGGGGACAGTGGGCCAATACCCCCTTTCATTTTTCCCACACCTTTGACCAAAATATATTTTGCCACCCACCCCCGTAACCGAATGACCTGAAATTTGGAATAGGTTGCATTAGAAATTTATTCAAAATGATTTATTTTGGTTATTTTAGGGTATTTGGGGGTTTTCAGATTGCATACAGGTCATTGACCCCCCTCCCCGGCATAGTGATGTCTCCCAGGTGCACCTGACTGATTCAATCAAGTAACCAGCCGATGAGCTAGCCTGATTAACCAAATGATCTACTTTTTACAGGAATGACATGGACGGACCTATGCCAACAGGTCTTTATACACACTTTTTTTAGCATACACTACTTCAATTCTATTTCATCCAAAAGTTTTTAATGTGGAAGAGTCCATTCATGCATGGGGCATTTTTTTTAAAATTCGGATGGGGTGATTATATGCGAAGTATTTTATTAGTAGAGGTATTTTTGAACTGGTCCATTTTACCTGGCAGTTATCCTGTAATCAATATATAAGAATGACCGTGGTAACATACAACTAAACTCCGCTATTGTGATGTCAAAGGGGTATCTCACTGACTTGCGGTACCGTTGCGGTACATCGGAGTTCGACAACACAGACGTAAATTCACGGAACCTAGAATTACTGTGAGCAAGCGTCGCAATGCCGCTAATTCTTCTTTTCCGCAAACAGCCGGGACCCGGGTATGAAATGTGACGTAGGCCTTAATTGAACAAAGTACACTGAGAAAAAAAAACTGATTTTCTGAAATAGTAACTTCTTTGTTTCCTCCGCCTTTGGTAGTAACCAATCAAAATGACGACAGAATCCAGGTGGTTATCCGGGTGCGCCCACTCACAAAGGAGGAGAGACAACAGGAGAAGGGGTGTCTGACAGTGGACACACGTCTCATGCGGGTCAGTGTTTAAGAATGAACTTAAGCTTGCTTCCAGCATTCTTACAGGGCTCAATATGTAGGTCAGTGCAGGTAAGATTGAAGTGGAGTAGTGGTGCAGGTATTTTTGCTGTCTACCTTCATCAAACCTGCACTGGTCCAAACACTGGGTATATAAGATCACGACACATGGAATTTTGTCTGTTGCATGTAAATTTGATATCATTACATTAAAAAATAGAAATACCTGCACTATTTCAATTAAGATATCTGGGAGCGAAATATTAAACATTGTAAATATAATAAATAATCGGCCGCGGGTCTTCAATTTAAGTCAGACTCTGATCATTTATATTTTCACTACGGTGACAATCTACCCTTGAGCTTCGTCTTCGAATTCCTAAGACGTAAACATATACCACAATATCCATACCAAATATCATCGCAATACAATATAAGGTTTTTAAGGTATAGATTTCCGGAAACGCAAAGAAACAGAAAAAACAGACATGCAGAAAAATAATACTTCCATTTTTATGGCGGTCACCATTGGGCACTGCCATACGTAGATGCCGTTTCGCCATACTTAGATGCCGATGCATGAAGGATGATTCAGGTATGATTTTGTTTTGCTTGATATTATGAATATTCCTAAAAGCTTTATTAAGTGGCTGTCCATAGTACATGTAATTAAGGAACAAAAGTATCTTTGCAGGTGTCAATTCCTACGAGTTCGGGTACTGTGCAACAGTTTGACTTCCACAATGTGTTTCCCGAGGAGACCACGCAGGCAGAGATTTTCAACACCATGGCCAGTCCCATCGTGGACGCAGTACTGGAGGGGTACAACGGATGTATACTATGTTATGGTAAGGTATACATATGAAAGAGCCATCGTGGTATTGAGTAAAATTGAAAGCGTTATAAAATGACACTGTCAGGTGAAGGCCCTCACAAGATAAAGGTCATCACGATTCCTAAAATATTATGGCTTTGTGCTCACTCATCATCATCATCATCATCATAATCATACTGGTTGAACGGATGAACATGACCCTCTCCCTCTATCCATCCCTATCCTCCATTGCCTTGGGTAGATCTTTAACTGAGCAGCAAGCGTCTTCGCAAAGCTGATGTACATAAGTTTTACATGGTCTTCCTACGCTTGCGCTTGCGATTGCTCACTGCTACGCAAAACAGAGCCATACACACCGATGGCTTCAAAACCACTAGTACAGGCTAATGGCCGGAAATGTTATGTTCGCTATCGTAGATCAAGTATTATACTTAAGTACTATTATAGCAATGTTGCATGATTTCTTACAGGCAAGACTGGCTCCGGGAAGACTTACACCATGGCAGGACCATCGGACAGAGACCTTAACGAGAAAACAGAAGGCATCATCTACAGAGCACTGAATCAGCTGTTTCTTAAGTCTAAGAAGAAGCAGGATTGGAACATCGCCTTCTTCGTCAGTGTCCTTGAAATCTACAACGAAAAGGTAACCAAAGCATCATTGTCATCATGTTGCCAATTATGCATGAGTTACCAGTAATCACCTAATAAAACTATATATGTTGTCCTTTTCGGACACGTGAGCCTTGAGTTTTTTTCTTCGTTTTTTTTTTTCAGTCGTCCTCTCTGGAGGATTTTAACAAAACGGCACTGCAGTGCAAAACAAAAGCTACTAGGACACCTAAACCTACACCACGTCTTCCTTTCAGCAAAGACTATCTTCCGCCAAATTAAAAATCGAACAGGAATTTTTCTCCAGTACCAAGGTGGTACCATGGGGCCGAAAATTGACATTAACCTTCGTCCTCCCACCAACATACAAAGTATCATCACAATCCATCTACAGGTTTTTAAGTTATTCTGACAAATATCCAGAAATACAAACAGACACACACAGAGACGCACCGAAAGCAAAACTTCCATTTCTCATGGAGGAAACAAACAACTTGTAACCATATATGTGCAATCATTTCGTAGGTGTTTGATTTGACGGCATCGGCGGCAAAGAGGGGACGCCGGTCCCTGGATATCAGGGAAGACCAATCGAACAACATGTTCTTTGCCTATAATCTGAAGGAACACAATGTCACCGACGAATATGACGCAATTCGACGGTTCTCTGATGCATCTTTGTCTAGGCGAACCAGAGCTACGGATGCCAACGACAGAAGTTCTCGGTCTCATATGGTTTTTCAGGTAAAGGAGACACGAGTTGTGTAGTAGAATTTTGTTTGGTTGATGATAAGTGTCAATGGTTCCGTATTGAAGTAAAGAATCGCTAACAGTTAGATATGTTCAATACAATGCTTAACGTTACAACTTTAACCATGACAAACCTATAGAATACATGTAACTTAAACACAATGTTTAGTTAATTGCAATAATCATAGTTTTTCTGATCTGCTTGCAATTATACTATACACCAATTGCATCACATTTGACTTTTTCAAACGTAGTAAGTAAATTCAAATCAGGTAAAGTATAATTTCTGAAAGAGTCCTGGCGGGAATAGGCTAATAGTTGATTCTGGGGTCACAAAACTCTAACCTGAAATTTGTAAACTTTATCTAGGTTAAAGCAAGTCTTCTCCACAAAGAGGGGACAGAAGCAGGCCGTACGGGAGAGCTGTACCTGGTGGATCTGGCTGGCAGTGAGACCGCAGGGGATTCAGGCGACACGGGTGCCGAGGGTCTCCGCGAGGGAGCCAACATCAACAAGTCACTTATGTACCTCAAAGACGTCATCCGAGATTTGTCAATCGAAAACTGTCTGGACTTCAAATTCAGGCGCAGCAGTTTGACCATGCTGCTGAAGAGGGTTCTGACGGGAAATTCGAAGACAGCCTTCATCGTAAACGTCGATCCATCTCAGAAGTCAAGGAAGGACACTAGGAGGTCCCTTGAGTTTGCCTCTAACGCCAAGAAGGTGAAGGTTAAGCCGAAGATCAACTACAGTCCTTTGGAGTCTCTTCTTACTAAGTACGTATACGTTGTGATTGCTTCTGCAGTCTTTCTATTTCACGCCTGGTTTCATCTTTCATCGAACAAGAAATGTGCTGTATCTGTGTTAATTTGCCATATCCCACAGTTTGAGTTGCTGGGGGCAAATATTAAAACCACCCGAAAGAATTACTTTGACAAACAAAATGCAAAAAAAAAAAAAAAAAAGTGTGGCAATTAAAATTATTGCCATGGCGACGGTGTTATTGTTTATAAGTAAAAAAAGATTGTTGTTATTAATGGATTTTCATAGTCGTATTTCATTCGCCTGACGATTAATGTTCAGAGAGCATTTACTTATTTATTATTTATTTATTATTTATTTATTATTTATTTATTATTTATTTATTATTTATTTATTATTTATTTATTATTTATTTATTATTTATTTATTATTTATTTATAATTTATTTATTATTTATTTATTTATTATTTATTTATTATCTATTTATCATTTATGTATTATTTATGTATTATTTATGTATTATTTATCTATTATCTATCTATTATTTATCTATTATTTATCTATTATTATTTATTTATTATTTATTTATTATTTATTTATTTATTATTTATTATTTATTATTTATTATTTATTTATTATTTATTTATTATTTATTTATTATTTATTTATTATTTATTATTATTTATTTATTTATTATTTATTATTTATTTATTATTTATTTATTATTTATTTATTATTTATTTATTATTTATTTATTATTTATTTATTATTTATTTATTATTTATTTATTATTTATTTATTATTTATTTATCTCCGGTACGTCTGAAGTCCTAGGCTATCTCAATTTTGAATATAGAAAACACTGCTGTGCACACGTATAGGCCTATACCGCTATGTGCCCTGCGACTGGAAAGCTTACCCGTGGAGGTAATGGTTTAGTCTGGCATGATGCAAGTACGCACGCGCGGACTTTTGCATTCCTGACATTCCTGTACAGTTTTTGGAATTCTTTGCAAACAGTCACTCACTATACTATTAGGCTCGCCCATGAGGCGTCGCCAAAACCATGGTTCACATCCATTGCTTGCTCAAAATCATTAAAAAATATGGGCCTAGTACAAAGCTAGTGCTAACTCATCGGAGAAAATAACATGTATCGTTTTTTTTAACATTGTTAGGTACCTGAAGGACATCGCTGACCTAAAAAGACAGATTGAGACGATGAAGAAGAGCCGTCAAAAAAGTGCACATGGAGGAAGGCCAGCGTCAGAGCCGGTACATATTAAGTTATGTTTACGCAATCATAAAGGTGGCAATATTCGTATTTGGTCGAGGTGATTATTCCCGTGTCGGTCATGTGTAAAACTGTTGAGAGGAGTTTTTTTTTTTCAAGAACCCGGTACTAAATTATACCAGGTTCTTGAAAACAAACTCCTCTCATCTCAGCATCCAAGTTGCAAGCAGAGGCAGATCAGGGTGTACATGCAGTACTTTGTATTTATCAACTTTGTCTGATATGACATATTTAGTTATATGGCACAGGAACGTCTTCAAATTGCTATTGAATGCCCTGAGATGCACACTTCACTGACTGCAAAGGTGATTAAGCTTGTTGCACTGCTACAGTACACTACTTTTCTTTCCAGCAAATAGTCCTCAGAAGTAAGATTTTAACCTACGTTGGTCGCTTTAAGTTGTAAAGTAATCTCAGATAATCCCGAGCTCCCACTTGCATTTGTAACAGATCTGTAACGTTAACAAGAATTACACTGGATGGAGTACTTGAAGCAACACGAAAAACAAATTATACAGAAGAAAGACCTCACCACAAGAACTTCCCTAATTGTCGGTACTAAGGCTTGCCTTTTTTTCAGGAGAAGGAAACATTTGACGTAGACAGGGTTCGTGAGCTTTTCAACTACAGCGTGGAAAACACGACTAAGCTAGAAGGCCTGCTGGAGGAGGAGCGCCGTGAGCTCTCAACACAGCTGAAGGTCCTGCAGGAGAATGTACAGCAAAAGAGCGAACTGGAAGCCCAACAGACAAGGGAGGCTGTGTCGGCTACAGACAAGTGAGTAGGCTTTCTTGCTTCTGTCAAAGTGAGAAAGAAACGGATAGGAATCTAAGAGAATTAGAATGAGGGTTAGCAATACCAAACACATACGTCTGATGTTACTGTACTGCCCTTGAAATTGACATTCAGCTATGTAAGGAATATATAAAGCCCTCCCGATCCCACTGAAATAACGATTGGAACCAAGGTGGGCGGCGGCAATCCTGGACAAAGCTCCATTTCTGACGACTTTCTAAGGTCATCCTGATGTTCTCTACAGACATATCGCCACCAGTTAGCCTATCACCTAACCTTATGTGAAGAATCATTATCTTCATGCATTTATTAGGTTGCTTGAAGAGATTTTTAGCAAGCAGAAGCAGGTGTTGGAGGAACAGCAGCAGATCAGGCAGCTGTTGACAGAGAGTAAGGAACGGACAGTCGAAGAGCAGTTGCTGTCCAGTGAGCATGTGAAGCATGTGAATACAACAATGGTACGAAATCTATCCTCGTAATAATGAGTCTTTTACATACGTTTTAAAAACGTACTGTAAATATACTAATAAACCGTAAAGAAATGGTCCCACAGACTATGTTTAACGTTCTGTCCATCATCATAAACAGTATATTTTAAAAGGCCCATTAAGTGACTCTTCCATAACTACTATACGTGTGTCTTGATTTATGTATAGACCTTGCGAAAGTCGCTGCACGTTTGTGGTGTCAATAAAGATGTTGTTATGATGTTTTACAGGAGGCAATGCAAACTTCGATGGAGTCTAATTTAGAGAGCATCAGAAAGGAAATGAAGGACAGGCATGACAATGATGATAAAAACGTAAGTAAACACAAGGCACCGTTTCAACTTTCTTCGCCAAGGAGGTTATATTTTTGGTGCCATTTGTCTGATCTCATGCCCACGCGCTTGCGCGTGTGTGTAACTCGTATTAGTGTTGCAAGTCAGGGCCTCATTTGTATGATTTATGAGGAAATGCTACAATAGTCTTCTTTGATAAGATACAGCTTTCATACTTTGAACAACTTGTGTCATTTGGGTAGAGAGAATGATAAACTCACACAACTGATATGTGTAATGAAAATGAAGACGTAATTTGCATTTTTAAAAAAGAAGAAAAACATAATACTTCACTCGAAAAGGCTATCGCTATCCGGCTAATGTAGGAGGTCATGAACGGAAGTTTTGTATCATTCTGTTGGCAAACTCTTGACAAAGTCTTGAATCCTGGTGAACCCCAGGACGTGCATATTGAATATTTTTACTGTGACATATTGAATTGGTGTGCCACGGATGGTAGAAACCGACTCATAAACGTATTAATTTGCGTTTACCTTTTTCTTTTACAAATAGTATCACGAAGAACTTGAAATACTAGAGACCAACTTCGCAGATTTGAAGACAGAAGTAAATAGTCTCACACTGACTGTGACGACAGCTACTGAGGAAACCAAGGTGAGGTTTTGTTTTAATTTTCATTGTTTTTCTTCTTCTTTGTTCATCTACGACGTTTTATATTGAAATGACCGAAATCTCCAGTTTTCATCAGTAACACCAAAGTGCATTTGCAGCAGTAAAACCGCCAAATTGACGATGATAATAGTTACTGAAAGACACGTATAACGTTACTTATTGAGGATGTAGATTTACATCATCCTGGCATTTACAATGTATTCCACAATAAATGTACCTATGTAAAGCCCAAATTCGAATCCAAGACATGCTGTGTTGTTCCAGGAGAACAAAAATAATAGATAAAAATAAATCAAAGGTCAGTAATATTTCGTAAGTACACGCTAAAAGTCTAAAATCATTCTATATTGATAACTCTATCCATAACTGACAGGACTTCCGTGCTAAGCTGGACGGCCTGCTGGAGAAGGAGCGCCGTGAGCTCTCAACACAGCTGATAAATGTTCTCCAGGAGAATGTACAGGAAAAGAGGGAACTGGAAGCCCAACAGACTAGCGAGACTGTGTCGGCTACAGACAAGTACGTAGACATGTTGTTTCTATCAAAATGCCAGCAAGGAATGAACAAAAATCTAAGAGAAATAGAATCATGGTTAGCAAAGCCAAGCTAAACTATCACGACGCATGCACCTGTTTGTTCTTTCGCTGCTGGGCGTAGGTGCTGCTTCGGAGTAGGGACTTTGAAAGACGAAACACTGCAACATGATTGCTAACACATTGCAAGATTTACTTGAATTGTACTAAATGTAGTTGCAGCTTTAAAGATCTACCTTAAGAGAATTTTTCAAATTCTAACAAAATGCTCTCACTGATGCTTTTGTACTACACAATCATGTTTCTGGCAATTGACTATTAGAAATGGATGGAATATGTATTACATATTTTTCTCTCAGAGAGCGCTTCTCATTAGCAAGCAAGTGACTTCGGCTTCTCTTCTCTTTGGAGAATGGAGACTGCCTGTGACATCATGTTTCCACTGTACGTGTTTGCTTATGGACAAGAACATTAGAAACCTGTGGTAAGAGGAAGTCTCCAACGAGACGAAAAGCTGAAATGTAATTTTGTTAAAGAAAGGCGCAGCCCAGGGTGGGCGCCGGCAATCCTGGGTAAAACTCCACTTTCTGACGAGACAGACTAGTCATCCTGATGTCTTGCATAGATACTTAACCGCCATTCTATCACTTAGCCTTATAGTGATAAATCCTAATCATCATGTATTTACCAGGGTTCTTGAGGAGATCTGTAGCGAACAGAAGCAGGTGTTGGAGGAACAACTTCAGATCAGGCAGCTGCTGACAGAGAGCAAGGAGCGGACAGCCGAAGAGAAGTTGCAAAGGCATGACGACACACCCGACCAGCCCAACGAGCATGTGAAGCAAATGACTACAGCAATGGTATGAAATTGATAGTCTTGAAGAGTCTTTTACATAAGCTACCTCCGTTTAAAAACTTATTGTAAATGTAGTAAAAGGTCAAGAAAAGCTCCTACTGAATATGTTAAATGTTATATATCATGTTTAATGTCATCATTAATACTAAATTTTAACAGGCCAATTGATTGACTTGTCAATATTTTAATATCTGTGAGTATTGATTTATTGTAGTAGACCTTATGAAAGTCGATGCAGTTTTGTGGTGTCAATTAAGACTGTTGTTTATTGTGACTTTTCTAGGAGGCCATGAAAACTTCGATGGAGTCTCATTTACAGAGCATCAGGAAAGAAATGAAGGACAGACGTGACAATAATGGTAAAAATGTGAGTAACCACGAGGCACCGTTTCAACTTCCTTCGCCATGAAGTTTATATTTTATGTGTCGTTTGCGGTGTGTGTGTGTGCCCGCGCACGCGTGTGTGTGTAGCTCGTAAGTCATGCAAAATGCTCATTTATTTACATATGAGTTATGAGGAAATGCTACAATAGTCTTTGCTAAGATACAACTTTCATACTTTGAACAACTTGTGTCATTTGGGTAGATCAGATGACCACGTGGTATGATTAATGCAAATGAGGAAGTTATTTGCATAATCAATGGAAATATCTATAATACGTCACTCAAAAAGGCTAACGGTATTCTGCGGAGGTATGAGATTATGTAGCGCTAGTTTTGTATTATTCTATTGACAAACTCTTGACAAAGTCTTGAATCCTGGTGTACCCTGAGACACACACCTATATACCCTTCGCATACTCGATCGTTAGGGACCGCGAAGTCCACTGTTAATTCCATCAGCCACTAACATGAATCATCACTGCGCAATTCTGTGACATATTTAGTTTGGTGTTCCAAATGGCAGAAACCGACTGAAAAACGTAATTCTATTAATTTGCATACACCATTTTTCTCTTTTACAAATAGTATCACAAAGAACTAAAAAAACTACGGACTAACTTCGCAGACTTGAAGACAGAAGTAAGTGATCTCACACTGGCTGTGACGGCGGCTACTGAGGAAACCAGGGTGAGATTTTTTATTTCATTTTCATTATTTTTCATTATTTTTCATTATTTGTTATTGTTTTGTAAGTTTTGGGTTTATCTGATTTTACTCCATCTGTTTTTACAACGTTTTGTATTAAAATGGCCGAATTATGCAGTTTGTATCAGTAAACTTATGTAGTGATTTTAAATTAGACTAGATAAGAAAAGGAACTAAAGCAGTACGTATTTCTAGGAATCATCATATACTATCGTTAATCGCTGCATCTTATATATTCTTCTCTCTTTTAATTTAAAACACGTGGAGATATATTTAGCCCTCATATTTACATTTTGCATTAATGACATGATCATTAAGTATCTAAATGTGTCCTGCTTTGACATTTTGTTATAACATTGCATTTCACAATCAATGTGCCTACATGTGCCCAGGCCAAGAAAGAAACAGTAGTAGACGTGGAGACGTCCCAGCCCAAACGCCAGGATCGACAGTTTAGGTGAGGCAATTATACATAGTTTATAACACTGCTTACTATGTGACAAATTAGACAACGCTTTCCTGATATATCTGAGTTGGACCGAAAATTTGAAAATCAAATATTACATTCTGGTTAGTAGTAATAACCACATCACAAATTTAAGAGACATTTTAGAACCCAATATATGTCGTTTATGTTCTTTTTCCAGAGGCGACGATAAACCGGCTGCAAGTGTTTCGTGTTGCGAATGTGCACGCTCTGTGCGGTTATGTGGTACCGGGATGATTCGGAAAAGTGGTACGACCCTCGTGGCCAGGGTGCGGGCTGGGTGACACTCCTGGCCATTTTCTATCTAGTGTGTTTGTTGCTGATCATTCCACTTGTCCTGATATATATCTACAAGTGGGGCTGTGGGGGCAGTGGGGGGCAATCTGACGACCAACCGAATAACTTGACCATAGATAGTTTCCAACGTTTTTGGCCCGGTAATCGTGTCCACCCATCTTCCCATGATAATGACGGGAACCCTGATGCACAGGAAAGTTAGAAAGAAAAAAAGAAGTCAACTAGAGTTTCACGAAACAGATCCCCTTGCTAAATAATCAAGGGATAATATGGATAGTGTCTTTATTCGTGACTCTAAGTCTAAGGTCTCACTTAGCTTTTCGAGTTATGCTGATGACATACATACACAACCATTCTCAGTGACAGATGACACATAGTACAACCTGCACTATCATGGAATGCATCGGATTTAATCAATTATGCCATTTTTATTTTACATAATTAGCATCTCCCTAGGTCTATCATCAGACTCAGCTATCTTAATGAAACCAGTCTTGTTTTCCAATAGCCCTTAAACTACAATAATGCCAGCTGTATCCTGTTGACCTGTTGACCTAGATCTAAAGACACCAACTATAAATCACATCTACCAGCGTTAACACTGAATGCAGTATGATACAGCGGTCACAGGCGTTTTCCTAAGTAATTATTCAAAATAGATAGTGATTTGCATAATTTGCATTCTATCATGTTGATTATCACCCAATGTACCTACCTACCAAAAACAAAGAATATCCATTAATGCCCTCTGAAGTTATCCTTCTCAAAAGTTACAAACTATAAGACCCACTGCAGTTCCAAACAAGCTACTGGGGGACCCAAACATACACCATTTACTCCCTGTCCCAACAGCTACCCACCACTTAAAAAGGATAAACCTGGCACTTCAAGAAAATTTCAGTGAAGACTTTGATGCACACTTGCAGGTCCCTTTTTGTGACCCCTACCTATCCACCAAATATCATTAACATCCATCAAGAACATCTCGAGTAATCTTGTATACAGACAAACACACTTACGTACAAAGCCAGCTACAGCACCATAGGTAAAAGCTAGCTAAACCATTCTCCCACTTGACAATCCTCTCCACAACCGCTACACAGTTCCTTATAAATATCGTGAAAATCGCCCAGCTGCATTTTGACTTATGCTGTCCAAAACACTGACCGCAAAAAATACCAAGCTCGCTGCTGTACCGTAGGAAAACACCAGGTAAACCGTTTTCGAGCTAGGCATGCCTTTCCACAACCTCTACACACCTACTAAAAGTCAAACAGATCCATTCACAATTTCTCGACTTATATGCTGTTGACCTACATACAGACCCATGTAACAGAAAACATAATCTTCTTGGCGAAGATAATGAATTGGAAACAGGTTGCCGGGGAGTGCCTCCATAAAACACCGCGATCAGCTACATTTGTATCACCGGAATTTCTGTGGGACAAACGAAGACAATAATGTGAAGACAAATTTATGGAAAAGGTCATCAAAGATGGCAAAGTTTGATTCTCTTTGGAATTTCCGTTATACTAGTAGAGATAGGGCGAACAACAATATTACATGAAACTGGATTGGTTGGATGACAAAATTCCTTATCCTGTATATAAATAGAATTTTATGGTAGATTCCTTGTTAATCTGGGCTCTGTGTGACATCATGTTATATTACAAATGCATGTCCGAGGACTAATTGCAAATTCATATAGCTAGCATGGAGATGAACACGGCACCTACAATGATACTTAAATACTGAGCCTTAGTCATATACTATACTATACTAGTAGTCATATACATGGCTTTGATGATGATGATTGGTATAACGTCATGAGGAAAGTCAGCTGCGTTCCATGTTAAGACATTCAAACATGTAACATACATGTATATAACTATAATGAGGGGGATATGTAAATATCAACACTGTTATGCATATGAAGACCCAATTGCATGATAAGTGCATTCTGTGCTAAGATAGCATTTCAAGACTTGGAACATGTGTGATTTGGAATGATTAACAGATGATCTAATTCGTGCTAATTACTGAATTAGGACCTCACTTGCATAATTGGTGTGAAACCTTTGTAATACATTACTGGTAAATCATGAAGACTTCATATCTGTGTCATGCCAAAGTGGGTTTAGGTTTACATTATCATACATAATATAAGGGGTGCAAATTAGGGCACATTTTAGTCAATGAGACAATGAGTGAGGTCGTGTGGCGGTTGTGGATGCAATACAAACAAAATTATTGTTTGGCGAAAATATGAGATCACAGAACTTTTTACTGGTAACCGTTTACGCTTTACTGTCATCTGACGATGTACATATTATAGGTATTCAAAATACACAAGTTTACCCACTGGCGTCATGTTACAGATTTATAGTTTGTTGCAATTATAAACAAGGTTTCTTTGGTTCACATAGTCATGATCTCGCGACCTTTGTAAATAACCATGCTCGAGCTCACTTACGTATAGCGGCAATATTCTTTATTTTGTTCATAACTCATATTATTTGAATAGATTTTAGGTAATAATCACTACTTGACAATGCACTCACTAATAAACTGTTTAGTACTTTATGCTTCCGCTGTACATGTTATAAGATTACGGTACTTTATCAGACCCTGTTCAATTACAGATCATATCACACAATATGACATTGAATATGTTTACAATTAAGCTTCTCTTGTTGTGTAGAATGTAGAATTAAGTTTTCAATATGAGATTAATTAGGTTTGTACTATGAAATTTCTTTTTCCCTTTACATAAAATGGAGAAGTAGGAGGTGTATAATGATTGTATGATTGGGACATTGAGTTGAAAACTTACTGGAGTAATACTACTATGATTTTGTGCTAAATTGAGTAGTTTGGCGATAGATACAATCGTGATATTTGTTGCAATGATTGTTGCAGTGAGGGTTTTGTACTGAAATGGTCACAAATACACAAAGTAAATCAAGAAAATAAATCTCAACTACAGTCTATGATGTGATTTATTTTTTATGTGTTTCATAACATGCTTTATGCAGCTTAGTCCATGCTACTTTGCCTTCCCTTTGTAAAGGGGGGTCATGCAGGCATCCAGGAACATTTTGTCACAGGTGTCAGTCAATGCACATACTGCGTTATACATTTGTACATGTAGATAAAGATATGTATCAATACTGGACATCACTGTTAGTATCATTAAAAGTACAACTTACGAATCTTTATTACTACAGTAAAGAATCTTCATGGCAGGAACATCCCATTAATCCATTACTTTTTGCCTCTATTTGGAGACAATTGTCGCCATGGCACTAAAGTTTGTATTGCCAATCTTGTTTAAAAAGTGGACATTTTGAAAATATTTTATTTCCATTGTTTAAAACCGTTGTTTACAAAGCACAAAATTTCAGTACTATCGACCAAAGGCAGAAAAGTCAGCGTTACTCTTTATGAATTTCATTCCAATTATTCAGGTTGCATCATTGTTATTGTAATAACGGTCCACACAATCACCAATCGCAGAGCAGTAACAGGTGTTTCAGACAGGTATTAAGAATAGATGAGCATTGCGTGCATCTCAATACGCGGTGTCATCTCTGATGTATATCTATATTCATCCCCGTTGTCAAGTTGCCTTTGTTTTCTCAAGTGACTATAGATACGCGAATAGCAAGGAACAATGGCGTCCAGAATGACCAGGAAGAATCTTTTAGCAGGACAAAGAACGGACTGTTTTTCATTGTGAGTGCTATCTAATGTGTGTTTAAAGATTTCAAAAAGCAATGTGCATGTCATTGAACGAGGTCAGACAGTGTAGTTTTGCGTTTCCTAACCAATATCTTGTACATATCTTTCTACAACGGTTCCTTCTTTATATAGACTTCTACACAATGACTTGTCCTATAGGAAAACGCTGACGACAGAGAACAAGAATCTCCTGGACACGCCAAAGCAATGATAGCATGTCTACAACATGTTTTCTCTCAACACACTCCGTACAAGAGCCACGTGCTTCGCCAGTAGTGCTCTCGGGAGTCAGATTTCACCTTAACACCCAGTCTCCATTAGCCGGAGCGTGCCGAACAACGGCTGGGCTACCTGAGTAGAGGTGACGTGGCCGCTAAAAATACACCGGGCGCCGTGACAAGGTTCGTATTGTGAGTACTGGCGCAGGCTCCCGGTTCGGCTGTAACGGTAGCAACGGCACAACACCAGTTAAACCACAGTGGTTCACTAAGCCTGTTTTTGGCATGGATGCTACATAATAATACGGACTTCGTCAGAGAGAAGGGAGATTTTGGTTTATTAATGACAACATGTCGGACAATCGGGCATCTTGTGAGGAAGTTCCCGGCGGCAGTACTGCTGGCCCGAGGGCAGAATCCAGGTGAGATATTCTACAATACAGGTCTCAAGTATTTCTGCTATTTGTAAAACAGATAATCATAAGGTTTAGTACAGGTAATAATAATTCGTTCATTGTAAGTGTTCTCCTGCTTTGGCACATGTGGCCTGGCTGAATCTGAACGAATGCAATGAAGAAAAACAACAACTTTCCATTTATTTTGTGCCATAGAAATTAATGAGAAAAGATCGCCGCTGTTTCACATAGACATAACAATATTTGTAAGTATTCTATATAACTCCTGGACTTTCTAAGGTTATCAAATGAACAAATATGTTGACGTCGACAGCTTAAGTACCCAAATATTCCTTCGAATTTGGGACTGTGAACTACATTTGATACCGCGAGCGTCATACAATACGCGTGACACACTTCTTCATAACTGATTTTCCCTCTTGTTATTGTGCCAGCCCAACAGCCATTCGTCACTGTTTTCATACGAGGGCTTGTAAAATAACGAGCTATTGACTATGTTTCGACTTATTGCTCCCACTATATGGTGACGTTACATGTCCTATCCTATAAAGTTGGTTAAAGAAAACATTTTGCATGTTGCCACTTGTTATTGTCTGGCTTCGGTGATCACTTGTGACACTTTTTCGTTGACGCAGACAGTTATATATGGCCCGAACAACATTTTGATTAGAACAAAATGTTGTCGAATATACTTACTTTACTAGCAACAACAACAACAACAAGAAGGTCAATGATTTCTTGAGGCATTTCTTTGCTAAACTGAAATGACAGTGAAGAAAAGAATGTTGCTGTGACTTGCGGAAAGTGTTTGTAATTGTAAACCATCTCAACCCCACTAAGACCCCACTAAAGACTTGAACCGATAACGGTTCAAACAGTTGCACGACCGCTGTGTCTACTGGGGCAAGTAGACTGCTATTGTAAAGTATTGGTTTGTATCAAGGCCTTATGTTTGCTCTTGACGGTTTTGTGAAGAACATTGGAGTGGATAAAATCGGATCAAAAGCACCGCTAAAAGCTATTGGAAAGGGAGAAAGTAAACTAGGAAACTTCGCGATTTTCGATCTACTTTCATGTTCTGGTTAGATAATTTATTACAGTGTTACATCGATCCTACTGGAGTTAGCTGGTGGTGGTTCAGCCCTTATACAGACACCCTAGTTTACACGGTAGCTGAAGCAGGTGGAAAGTAAATAAGCTAGTGTGAACTACGTATACAGGACACACAGACCACCTAAGCAAAGCCCTGTGTACGCAAAGAAAGGAATACAGAGAACAACTTGTATATATCTCAAGAAAATCAGTACCATAAGCGAAAGCTGAACCACAAGAGGGAGTTATTTCATGATTAACAAAATAAATAGGACTAAGATATGGTGATAACAGGAATCTAGACATATATATCTTTTATGTAGATAAGCGAGGAGCAGAGTTTTTGGTACCATAGACTGAATGGTAAATCACAAATAACTGGTACTAGTTATTTCAACTTTTGCCATTTTTGCCATTCACTATATAACGTTATGTTCAAAAGTATTATGCGTGATTATTGTTATACGTACACTGTCACGTACTGTATTAGAACTTCAAAGAGAATTAACGTCAATATAATGTTATTTCCTTATTTCCCATGAACAAAACATCATTTCACAGATCAAGTTTGTACGAAGATGACGTTCCGCAGTCGGCACGTAGTGACGGCGCAGATACCCCGGATGTTGGTGAGATGGATAACGAACAGCGGGACAGACTACGGCTGACACGTGACCACATCGTGCTGAGGTTACAGACAGGTCACGTGTTGGACCATCTTCTACAGGAAAGGGTCATCAGCGACAGGTGCGCCTAGATGTTGTCATTGTCGTTTAGAGGGTTGTGTTTTAGAGGTTATTTGTCTGTTTGTGTGTGTGTGTGTGTGTGTGTGTGTGTGTGTGTGTACATGTGTGTTTGTTTGTTTATGAACAGCATACTCGAGAAGCTGTGGATGGATCATGATGATATGGTGGGCTGGTGTTGGCAAAGTGTTAGGTCATTGGTCCCTAGCGGCTGTCTAAGGTTCTGAAGCAGGATTTTCGGTTTTATATGAATATGAGGGCAGAGAACTCTTGTTTTCTTTACTCTAGGTTGTTTACTCATTCGTTATTTATCATTTTCCGTTAGGCATATGCTAGATGGCTAGATTTCTTGAGCGTTTTGAGCGGAAGAAACAAAAGGAATAACGTTAAATTATGAATTCGAAGTAAACGAAACTAACTGAAAGTACAGTCTGTACGTGCACGTGTCTTTAACCTACCAAGATGGCGGTCACTAAATCATGTGACTGAAAAGTAAGCATTTTCCCCATATAACCATACAGGGACGTGGATGAGATCATGGACCCCGAGAACGACGCCAAGCAGCGCGCGTCCGTTCTGCTGGAGATCCTCCCCAGGAGAGGTGCGCGCGCCTTCAAGGCCTTCCGGGACTCCCTGCTGCTGTGTGAGGCCGCAGACTACTCGGACCTGGTCACCGAGCTGGACAGGGTGGTGGTGGGGGGAACAGGTGGGGAGGAGGGCAGCGCTAGTGATCACAGTTACCTTAGCATGATCCCTGATAACATATAGATATTGTTACATAATATCTTTACATTGTTAATGTGTATCTTCTCCACAATGTACTATTGCTTTCGATGGAAAATTCCCGAGAAATATGGTACTTTAGTCGCTAAAACTTTATTCATGAAAAAAATAGCGTTTCTATTCTTTAACACATAGTGCCACTCTAAACATACATATTAGCCATTGGGATAAAGTAAATAGAGGATGAAAATTGGATCCTAGTAACTGATCGATTTTCTCCATGCTTCTGACAGGAATGCTACAGAAGGACGACAGAATCCAGGTGGTCATCCGGGTGCGCCCCTTGCGGGGAGAGGAGAAAGAGCAGGAGGAGGGGTGCCTGAATGTGGACACACGTCTCATGCAGGTTAACGTCTCAGAAAATACATTTGATCTATACGCAAGATATCTGGTACTCATTATCAAGCAACTGGATAGATTTGGTAGCTACCAGTACCTTTTGTCAGAGACTGAGGATCATTGAGCAAGATACTCCAACAGTAATTTAGAACCATACTACTAGTATCCAGTTACTGGAGTAACTGTTACCTTGCGTTACATAATTACCTGGATATCTAACCTTCATCTACGCTTCATCTATCTTTCTGTGCTTCCTCTCTTTCCCTGTAAACAGCATAACTAGAGACCCAGATGACATCTTAGATTACCAATTTCAGTGAATGTCATACCGTATGAAAAATATCAAGAATCAAAGTTGTCCTAAAACATGTAAATGAAACAAGCTAAATAATGCTTCTCGCAGATCTCCGTACCTACCAAGAACAATGGCGTTCAACAGTTTATCTTCAACAAAGTCTTCCCCGAGGAAACAACGCAAGCAGAGATTTTCAACACCATGGCCAGCCCCATTGTAGATGCAGTACTGGAGGGGTACAACGGCTGCATACTATGTTACGGTGAGCTCACACAACTCGATCATCAAATTATCTAAAAGAGTCACTTGACGTCTATGCTTATACATATGCCTATACATACACATATACGCCAAAGATGAATGCCTATTGCGATCTATTTACAAATAGGAGTGTTAGCACTGAGTAGTTCATGTTGTAGTTTGCTTCAGTGCTCACAGTTGTTGTAACTATGCCCTGAAGAAGGCAACAGAGCGATCGTTGTATCCCATTATCCAACTGAACATTTCCATGGTTCATTGCCTATTGTAGGAAAAACTGGCTCGGGAAAGACTTACACCATGGCAGGACCATCGGACAGAGACCTCAACGAGAAAACAGAAGGCATCATATACAGAGCGCTGAAACAGCTGTTCCTGAAGTCTCAGAAGAAAAAGGACTGGAACATCGCCTTCTTCGTCAGTGTCCTCGAAATCTACAATGAAAAGGTAGCTATTATAAGGGTCATGTTTTCTGTATCATGTACGAGCCGACATGGTCTATGCTATTACCAATCACAACCAAGAGGATGGCATATAAAATGTTTCAACTTCATCTTTTCCATTACGAGGTTACTGATCTTTTGAACCAAAAGAAGGCCGACGTTCAGCAGAAACAGACAGTTTTTTTTATTGCGTTGGTAGACAGTTTAGATATCAACAAATATGC
Source organism: Branchiostoma floridae x Branchiostoma belcheri (assembly GCA_019207045.1). Classification (NCBI taxonomy): domain Eukaryota; kingdom Metazoa; phylum Chordata; class Leptocardii; order Amphioxiformes; family Branchiostomatidae; genus Branchiostoma; species Branchiostoma floridae x Branchiostoma belcheri. The sequence continues at coordinate 17,167,970 of CM033036.1, forward strand.
TTGTGTATTTTGTACTAAATAGGTGTTTGATCTGACGGTGCCAAGGAAGGAACGCCCGTCACTGGACATCAGAGAAGACCCGTCCAACAGTTTGTTCTTCGCCAACAACCTGGAGAAACACAACATCACCAACGCCATGGACGCCATCAGGGTGTTCTTTGAGGCGTCAGCGTCAAGGAGAAGCAGAGCTACGGAGGTCAACGAACGCAGCTCACGGTCTCACATGGTCTTCCAGGTAATGAAAACACAACTTTTGCATCAACTGACGTATTATACTTTCAGAGCAGTGAGTGTAGATATTTCGTTGAAGCTAGCTCTCCACATTGCCCTTCAATCACTGCTAACATGCCCTATTCGACATTGTCGGACAAACAAGTTTCCAATTGCACTGATAACTACATGGAAGTATACAATGAAAAGTATGCTGTATGTCGTTTACAATAAAGCCAAAAAATAATGAAAAATCAAGCGAGTGTTGTTTGCAAGTAGTGATTGTTTACAAGCGAATGTTGTTTACAAACAGTCATTTTTCCGCTCTAGGTTGTGGTGAGCATTCTCCACAAAGAGGGAACAGAGTCAGGCCGTACCGGAGAGCTGTACCTGGTAGACTTAGCCGGCAGTGAGACCGCGGGGGAGGTCAACAAGGACGCAGAAGGTCTCCGCGAGGGCGCCAACATCAACATGTCCCTCCTGCACCTCAAGGAGGTCATCCGAGATCTGTCCGTTAAAAACCGCCAAGACTTCAAATTCAGGCGCAGCAGTTTGACTATGCTGCTGAAGAGGGTCCTGACGGGAAATTCAAAGACGGCATTTATCGTCAATGTGGATCCCTCGAAAAAGTCGCTGAGGGACACAAGAAGGTCTCTCGACTTCGCTTCGGATGCGAAGAAGGTCAAAGTCAAGCCGAAGATCAACTACAGCCCTTTGGAGTCTCTCCTTATCAAGTACGTCACTACGCATGCGTCAGTTCCTCGAGCTTCTTTCGTTTACTCTCGCTCCCTCCTTCCTTCCTTTTTCCAATTACTTCCTTTAATTTTCGTTGGCTTTTCCTTTTGCTCGTCCTTGATTATTAAGCAAAGCTAACAGCGTGTTGTTTTTTTTATTTTTCAGGTACTTGAAGGACATTGGAGACTTAAAGAGACAGATAAAGACAATGAAGAAGAGCCGTAAGAAAAGTGCAGACGGCAAAAGACTGAGGTCGGCAAGGAAGACCTCAGATGTGGGGACGGAGGCTGAAGTAGACACGGCATCTCTGACATCGGAGTCTGTAAATAACTTTTATTATGTGCTTTCAGTATTAT